>VWZZ01006784.1:131380-147960 GCA_013399095.1 Psophia crepitans
AACAACAGCCCGCCCGCTGGCACCAGCCCTGGGCCAGAAGCGCGTGCGCAGCGCCGCCGCTCACCTCCCAAACTTTCCCGAGCCCGCCTGCCCGCGCGCGCGCTTCGCCCTGCTGCCCGCGGCCCGCCTCGTCCCGCCGCCAGCCAATGGGCGAGCTCCGGACAGAAAGAAGAGCCGGCGATTGGTCGGAGGGCCACGGCAAGGGAGGGGGGAAAGGTTGAGGGGAAGAGAGAGAGGGATGCTGATTGGACGAGGGGCGCGCGGCACCGCCCAGCACCGCCCCGCGGCGGTGTCCCGTCGTCCGTTAGGCGTGAGGTGACGGGGGGGCGGCGGTCCCCCTGGAGAGCGGGGGTGGAGGCAGGTAGCGTCGCGTTAGCGCTGGCTGGGGAGGTCTTCGGGAGGGGGCGGTGAAGTCGGTTATTTCAGGTGTTTGTTACGGACTGGCCAGGTTTGGATCCCGGTGCCGGTGAGTAGCTCGGGGTCACCCAGGAAAGCAGCGGTCCCTGAGCCACCGCGCCGCCGCTGAGGTGTGCCGCCGGTCATGGGGAAAAAGCTTTAGTCCGACTTAGTTGTGTGACTTTTTATTTATGTGACAAGCATTGTTAATCTTACTGACTGTTTTCTGTCGTGTTGTTGCACTGTGAATCACTTAGATGAGGTGGAGCAATATGCAGTTTATATGCGGTATATGGAAAATTTTATTTCAGTTTTTAATTTTTTCAAGTAGAAGATGAGAAGGCAGCAGATGCCTTCCAAACATGTATGTATGTGAGTACGACAGCTTCAAAAGATCTAAATCAAATTCAGTGTTACTCCAGGATGTTTTTAATGCATTTCTGCAGTTGAATTCTTGGTAGGGATATTGCAGAAAGCTTACAATGAGAGTGAAAAGTCATATGTTCACCGTCATCAGAAGTTCATACTGTGTTCAAATATGTTCAAAGCAAAACCAAACAACCACTCTTTCAAAAAAAAACCCACCACCCCAAACAAAAAAAACACCAAGAAACAAACAAGACAAAACAAAAACACCACAACACCAGAGCCGCTTCCTGGCTACTACAAGACCCAAAAACTTCTAGTTCTGGATGTTCAAGCTGAGATGTGCTCCAAGTACATAAACAGTATACAGAATAATGCATATCTTATTTCAGAAGAAAACAGCAACTTCAGAGCTGATAAATTTAAAATACTGCAAGTACCTGCTGTAATCACCCCTTTCTAAGCCCTTCTATAATCTCCATCCCTCCTAGGGGTTCTGCTGCGTATGTTCAAGGGCCCACATCCTACACAGAGGTACGCTTCACAACCTTGAGTCATGAGAGCAAGAGAGATGAATAAAGGGGGAAGCATGAGTCTGAGGAAGTGGAGTTGGACAGTCAAGGACATGGAATGAAAGGTCCTGGTTTGGAGGGACATCAGTGCAAAATGGCACGCAGGAGGGAGGGCAAGCATCAGTCACAAAACCAGCACAAACTCATTTGTTGACGTCAACGTGCTTGGCCAGTCCACTGGAAACATGACTCATTTGCACTGAAACTGTAACAGCGTGTTTCGATTAGTAAGACGTGTGAGTAGAATTAGTCAGGATATCTAATAATAATACATGTTCAGCACAGAAGAACGGACCATGCTGAATTAACAATGAACAAATGCATTAAAAGCTGCAAAAAGTTGTTGTTTACTTTATTATTACCACACCTGGTTATTCTGGGCTCCAACAGTATAACAGAAGCAAAAGAAAAAAATGCAAGCAGGAATCTTCCCCTTAGATCTGACTTATCAAGGATAGTCAAGAATGTAAAGAATTATCTTTGAATGTATTTTACACTGCTTGTTGTTACACTGCAGTAATTGAGGCATACCTGAGAGACACTGTAGGGTCTCAAGCACAAACTTTTAGCATTGGGAAACAGCAGCGTATCTAGACACTGCCACCTTGCTTTTCTTGATGGCTGCTTACAAAAGAGCCTTGGGTTTTTTCCTAGTACAAGTGCCATAAGAAAAATACATTGCTGTATTGAGGGCAGTGACCTTATGAAGGGTTAAGACAGAAAGTCTGCCAGTGGCTTAAACCTTCAAAAGTATATTCTGCTGCTACCATATCCAGAAACTGTTTGTTCTGGTTTAGGAATGAATCCCAGTGTAATAGTTCTGATTTTTATTTCTTTTTTAATGACTCATTCTCCCACAGAGGAATATTGTTACTTCTTACCCCCATTTAAAACTTACTTTTCAATCACACAATGGTTTTGGTTGGAAGGGACCTTAAAGATCATTTAGTTACACACACGCCTGTTGTTTACCATACGAAGGATGGCATGGCTTTATGAAAGTTTACTTTTTGGTAAAAAGGTCTAATTACCTGCTTTTACTAAACTCCCCCTCCCCCCCAGCTCTGTTCCTGCTGGCTGAATAATGCCAGCAGCCAACCTCCACACGTGGTCAGCAAGCACTCTTTAACACCATGGTTACCGCTTACAATTTTTTAGCAAATTAAAACTAGAGTTCTCAGAGATAAATCAAGAAACAGATTTGGTCTATCCGGGAAAAAATATACAGTATCTAAGTAAACAGTTTTCAGAATAAAAGTAAAACTCACAGGAACTTGCTTTTATTTTGGAAGAACACAGGTTGCCCTCTCCATTACCTTACACAAGTGATCTAGTGCAGTAAGTAGCAGAAGCCCACTTTGAAGCACGCTGAAATATGCGATTACACGTTGGGTCTCTGCTGCATAGAAACCTTCCTTTCCCTACGATCTGCTGAACAAGCTCAGCAATTGTACCCTACACAGTAATGCTACTCCACAGCAATATCATGTAGTTATTGCCCGGTTTTATGCTTCCTCTCACCTATCTCACACCAGACAAAGCTCATGTTAAATTAAATGCCAGCACGCTTATCCACAGAAATGATGCTCCTGTGCCAACACATCAAAAATGGAGGCTTTTAAGTCAGGACATTTTGAAGAAATAGTACTAAGTTAATCATTCAATCACTGGAAAAGAATTATGAGATAATTGAAATCCAACAACTCTACTAGTCTTTGCAGACCTTCAGCACACCCATGAGAAGAGTCAGAGCATGCCCTGTGGCAGAAAAATGTGATACACAACTGCGCATCCAGAATGGCACAACTTCACAAAAACTGGACACCTGAATCAAAAAAGCCCCTTGATCAGAAGCCTGTTAAAAAAAAAAAAAATCTTATTACAAGAAAAAGCATACTAATACAGACCTTTCAGAATCAGTTTATTAGTCAACCACAATTATAAAATTTAAATATTTATACAGCAAGATGGAAAATTGTTAAGTAACCAAACACTCCAAACTATTTTGCTGCAGTATACACAGGAAGGGTTTTGTTTCTTTCATGAGTTGATACGGTATCACCCTTTAATTACTCAATAAGTTCTTGGAGGCATGTTTATTTTTGAGAATATATTTCATGTTTGTCAGTGCAATATAAAAAAAAATAATCAAGACCATACAGAGGTGATTCCAAAAATAGAATAGAAAAAAAAGACAGGCACATTTAAGTCAGCTACTCCATAAATAGCTCATGGTTACTATTGTTTGTATGTGTTGCCATAGTACAAAGAGTACACGTTAAAATGTTCCTTTGATACACAAACATAAGTAACATGTTCCAAATGTTGTCGATTGTTTTGCAAAACATGCATGAAGTTCCCAAATGTTTAAAAATCTTCTGTACGAGAGAAGAAATACAAAAGTAGCCAGAAATGGAAGCATTCACAAATACCAGAATAAGGCCCTTCAGAGTTTATTTAAAGTAACACGTTAAACCCCTTCATTCTCAGGTAATAGATTAAGAGGCCGAGATACACATCGTCTGCGAGGGTGAGGATACTGGAGGTTGGCAGTGTCAGCATCGCAAGAGTGCTCTATCAGAGGAGGAGGAGGAAGGAGCTGGGCATGACTGGACCATCTTGATCCAGCCCGCGGGGAATCCAGAGGGGGAAAGAAATACCTGAAACAATTAAGAAAGGAACAAAACACCAAAACAAAACAAACAAAAAAACCCAAAACAAAAAAAAACACAAAAAAAAAAAACAAAACAAGAAAAAGAGAAAGGTAGTAAATACAAGGAGAACCAAAGGGGAGAAAAGACATGCTGGAAAAAAAAAAAAGGCTTTAGTATATCCATGCCAAAACCAATAGAACATAATAGCAGAAATCAAGGCTTGTAATTCAAAACAAGACAAATCTGGAAACTGTTCTTTAAAGGAAAATAATACGGTCTTTGCCACTGAAATTCACAGAAAAAAATACCATAATAATAATCCTAGTATACATTTTAACAAAAGAACAGATCACTTTGGAAATCAAAAGGATGTGGTAGCACAGCTATTAACAGGCTTTCATTCTCCCAGAATTCCTGCAATTTGTTAACAGAGCTTTTAGTAATGCTTCATTTGTGACACAAAATATATATTAAATATTATCTAAGTACATTTTCTGCATATGCATCTAATTCAGATTAACTTAACAGGACTTGTAGAATAGACGTAAAAACACCGTTTTTACAATACTTTAAACTTAATAATATACACTGACAGAGAATAACTACTTTCAGTGAAAGACAATCTGTGTGTATTTACATATTTCTGCAAAATCCTCAGAGTAAATTTAAGATTCCTGGTGAATGCAAGACTCAGAATTATGCCATTTTATGTCATTTTTCTGCTGTTTTTATTAGAACTTACCCGTAATACTTGTGCAGTTTAGTATATTAGATACCTACAGATGTTTTCCATCTTGTTTACAGTTCTGTGGACTTACACAAAGGAACAGCTTTACGATTAACAAAATTATGGGACATTTCACAAGCTGCATTTTGGTTTCAATCTTTGTATGGCTCAAGTGTTTGCGTTTTTTAGAATACTATGCTCAGGGAATTTTAGTTACTCCATGGAATTACCATAGGAATGTACAAGTATGTAACAGAAAAAGTACTATTAGGATGAAGAAAGTATGACAGTACTTACAAAACGTTTATTTGAAGTCATACTAAGGTATAAATGAAGCAATACCAAACTACTAAAAGCTACCATCTGTACAATTGTCAAAACAGTTTTCTTATTCTTTTAAAACTAACAGTTTCATATATTACAAAGCAGTTACAAACTTGTGATGTTTAGGAAGCTTAATCAAATGCTGAACACTATGAAATGCAAAACAGATTAGTTATCAAAACAATTTTAATGAAAATAATTTTAATGGTCACTTTCCCTCCTCCCATCCCAATAAAGGACAAAAAAAAAATTTCTCATGTTTAGTCATAAACTAGTCTTTTAATTTGACAAACGTTCAAAAAAAAGTTTTGATGGAAGTTTTGGGGTTTGGGTGGTTGGTTGTGTTTTTTTCCAAACAAGAAGCCTCTCCAAGTATTTTTCTATCAGGAGTTCCAACAGTATCGGGCTAGTACAAAACACATACACAACGTGTTTTAAAAAGATTTTTGAATAGCATTTAGTAGTTAGCAGGCTGCTGGTGTCTTGGGAGAGGTCAAACGGCGTTGGGGAGGGGAAAAAGGAGTTCGTTTTCCATTCCTGTGTGCATGCAACAAGCAGCAAAACACCAAAGTTACTCCAGTTAGCTTGGTATCAGCTCTGCTTTCTGTTAAAAAGGACATAATACAAACGGAGAATGGAAATTGTATCATACACAATTATATCAACATAACAGTATAGCCCCACTGACTTATTTTCCAACAATCTACATCATCTGTTCTGAAACTATTTTGATTACAAATCCAGTTTGGTGATGGTGCTTTAACAAAGTCTTCCAGACCTGCCTATGCTTTAGCAGTTTAGACACTGAAAGATAGCATCTGCAGTCAGAGACAAAATAAATTCCGTGTGGCATACAAATTTAGTCAAATGTCAGCACATAAATCTTTATTATAAGTGTTAATACACTAAAACAAAAGTTAGCAACTGTGGTTACGTGATTCAAGCCAATGTGATTACAAAAGAAAACATGTGAAGTGCATCTTTCTTACAGTAAGGCTAAATCCTAGGACAAGACATCATATACTTTGAAATTCCACAGCCACAGACTTAATTTTGTAACAAAATGTTAATTCCAAATTGGAGCCAAGAATAATTTAGTAATAAAAACAAACCTTAAAAAAAATCCCACTTTCAAAATACAGAGCAATGGAGGGAGTCAAAAATAGTGCCAGAAGTTTCCCAAAGGCTTACTACCAGCTTCAGGGAGAGGATACCACCACGCAGTGGGGTGGGGTAGGGTAGGGTAAGGCTGGCTTGCTGGCAGCAGCACGGTCTTAGATAAGGAGATTGTGAAATCACCCCCTGTGCTAAAGAGGTATAAAATAGTCTCCATCTCCCTGTAGGAGCCCAAGCAAATAGTTATATACCTTTGGATATCACATTTCCAAGACAGGACTGCATTTCAGTGGGGTTTTTTTGCTACACTGTAAGTAGCACCTGGAACCAGACGACCAATACCATTTTGGCCTCACTTCCCGCTGGAGACTTGGCCCTTTATCACCTCTCGCTCTCCCATTTAACTTGTGAGGAAAAAGTGAGAGTCCTTCTCTGTTCAATGCAGCTAGGGGTCTGGGAGCCAGAACTGCCATTCAGGATTGACTGCTGAAGGCAAGGCCAAGGCTACCCTCCCAACGCAAACTGTCATAGCACTTTACAGATGAGCATTTTAAACTGAAAAAAGCCATAGTAGTAGCTGCATGTGGATGGAAATGGAGGCTATCCCAGGCATTTGAAAAAAAAAATAAATAAAAGTGGCCACAAAACTTGGAAGTTGCTGCTATGGACTTTGGCCACTCTAGTCCTTACATAGGACACATCCTCTGAAGTTCACTGTATACACTCCACCATACAAATGTGGGGCTCCGTGTATTTCTAGATTTCAGCATGCACAAATTAAAACGGTTTTCAGCAGAGGCAGTTGGATTTGCTGACTAAACAGCAATCATTACAGAATAAAAACATTACAGAGAAAGCGAATTAATCTGCAGTAAGAATCCCATATGAGGAAGATTTAAATAAGCCAAACTTTTATTCAATTAATGTTATACCTGCAAAAACGCAAGTGAACTAACACTAGTGTATGATTGTGGAAACCATGTGTTATGAAGTGTCTTTTCCTCCTTCCTTTCTGCTACATTACCCTAGTGAAAAACAGAATTTGTTGCTGGTATTTCCTTTGCTTTTAGATGTGTAAAACAAAAGGTCAGTTACACAGGGGTATGATGAAGTTTCTCCTTGTTTGAAACTATTTCAGAAGTTATTTTTAATAACGTGAAAGGACTAAAAGTGAAAATAGTTGTTTATGTTGCTTATTTATAAAAGAATAATTCAGGACAGCTTACGGTTTTGTTCATTTACCTCTAACACTGGCATAATAGACACCATCACAGAGCAAAACTAGAACTTGTAGAAGTACTCATGCAAAAAATGAAATTGCATTTAAAAAAATTATTAAACAAACACGAAAGCTAAGTGAAATTAAGAAGATTCAGAGAATAGACTATTTGCTGAAATTCAGTCTCTTTACTAGTTAACCTACCTGCTGGCAGATGATCCATTTAGTGAATTCTGTAGACTTGTATTAGCTGAACCTAGAGAGGCATTAAAAATTCCCTGCTGAGAACTACCATTCACTGGACTCCCGTTACCTTTCAGTATACCGGTACACTTCCAGTTGTCCATGTAATTAGCTGCAAATATAAGAGACATAAAACCTGTTAGTTTCTCTTCTGAAGCTCACCTTCTGATACAACTATTGTGTTTCAACTGCTACACAGCTGGTGTGAACTAGAATTAAACTCCAATACCAATATATAATTCCAAACAGCTGAGGATCTGGCCCTTTAGCTGTCTACATTCTCTGCCTATCCACAATTTAAAACTCAGTTTTGTTTACTAGGAAGAATGAGTTTCCTTTATTAAAATACTGAGAAACAAATGAGAACAGATGAGGAAACTGCCACTTGTTGTTGTTGTTGTTGTTGTCGCTTTTGAAAATTTAAACAGGAAAAAGCCAGTTTGCCTGAACATTGTGACTGAATGGACATTTTCTGGTTTTGGCAGCAGGCAAAGACAGTAATGCAGTACATATGTTGATTTTTAAAATGACAACTTCACATAGCTGTAGTCTGGTCAAACAATTTGACGATATAGCAACTATTCACAGCAGCCTAAATCATGCAAGTGTTCCAGCACAGAAAGTTACTTCCTCTTTCTAAAGTGCAAATAGAAATATAAAAATACGTAATTCCCAAATCTAAAATGAACTTTTACCCCAAAATTATTTTTTGAGTAAAGTTTCTCAACTATATTCAGCATACTACAAAGCTAACATATTTCAGGTGGGTGAGCTTACCCTTCCAGAGCCTAACGCAGCCATCATCACCAGAGGAAGCAAGCACTGTGCCTGTAATATTCCAGCTCACTCGCCACACCTGGGAGTTGTGATTATCAAACTGAGCCACAATATGAATTTCAAATTTTGTTAATCCTCCAGATGAAGTCAATTCTTTCCTGTTTAAGAGAAAAGTGAGTTTCGCACACAACTGTTCAAAGGTCTGGGTTTGAACATGATGACAAAAAAAAAAAAAAAAAAAGAGGACTACATCTTTCAAGGAGTTTATATAACAATTGTTACTAGATTAGGAGTATTAAGAGGTATTCAGACAAAATTAGAGACTTGCTGACAATCCTGTAATCTTAAAAATCAGGCTGCTAAAAAAACCCCAATCCCACATATTTTAAGTTATTACTTTTGCTTCACAGATACTATTAAAATAAGACTATATAGTATGCACCACATTGTACCGACCTATCTTCCTCTTAAGCTCACCTTAGAGGTTTTAGCGTGAAAATTCGTACGTCTTTGGTTGCTACAGCTAAGATGTGGAAGGATCTTCCCAGATTTGGGGCAAATGCAATATCATGTACAGGATCTGTGACTGTCATCAGAGCTTCTGCTTTTGCGTATTTCCTGTACAGCATAAGAAATTAACCTTTAATGCCATCAAAATTGCCAGTGATGCAAATTATATAAACCAGACATAGTGAAACAGGGAAAAAAGGGTTAGTATACATGATGACACTTCCCAAAATATTTTTTTTCTTAACATAGATTTAATTGAGTAATGATTACAAGCTGACTTCTTCATAAGTGGAATACATCAGATACAGTAACTACTAACAACAGTATGCTAAATCACACAATAAAGCAAGGATTCCAGTACAAAGAACATTTTTGTATCCAGTTGGGAAAGGGAAATAAAAAGATCCTTCCATTCAGAAATCTAAAGGGAACTTGCATCTCAGTAACCTAGGAAAATATCCATGCTTGTAAGCAGATCGCTATCTGCCTCCTCCACTGTATGATAAACAAGTATTCTGTTTTCTTATTTACCCACCAGGTAAGTTACAACAACTTTTCTTTGTTGTTAATGCACAAAGAACATCTTCTGAAGCCAGGCATAAATCCACAAAACACCTTGGCTCCCTTCCCACACCAATCATCCTGAATGAAAGGCGAGTTCTCTGTCATCACTTAATTGAAAGTGGCTGTGCATACGCTTCCTGGCCTCTTCTGGTTCTGAATTCTTAACTGTACAAACTGAACTTTCACAGAACACTAGTAATTCACAGGACTTTCTGTCATTATAAACATACTTTTAAATGCATTTTAAGGTCACCTTGAACAAAATAGTGGCTAGTGCAACACAATTCAAATTTCAACTTTGACCTACTCATTCCTTGTGCAAAATTAAGCATATAAATCAGTAGAAGCAGAAACAACAAGACTCCCTTTAAAATGCTTTTAAGAACACTGGCATTTCTGCACTGAGATAGAAAACAATTATCAGTATCGTGTCCATTAACATCAGTTACCGTTCTGACATCTCCCTCTCCCATCAAATGGCTCAGAGAAAGAATTACAGTATTATTTACTCCTCCCCACATCTAATGACAGGAATAAAAGGCCATGTATTACAAACTACTTTAAGATCCCACAAATGTTATATATTGTCATTTAGCATACCTGGTATTTTCATTGTATTCATAAATTTGAACCTTAGCCAATATATTTGGACTGTTGTCATCACTTCCTACAGCTATCATTGGAGAATGTGCTCGAGAGCTAAAAGGCGAAAATAAACACTGTTATATTTGAGAAATGATTCCACAGAAAGTACACCAAGCCATTTTTTAAATTTCAGACATGTTATCTATAAAGAAAACAAAACAATATCACAAGGGGGAAAGAAAAAAAAAAATCACAAGGAAACAGTTACCAGTAGCATCTCGACTACTAGTACAGCTACTTGGTTACTAGTACTATCTCTACTACGTTGCTCTGAAAGCTCACTTTGTACATCCATGTCCTGGTTTTGCTGGGATAGAATCATAGAACTAATTTTTTGCACAGAAAAACTGCATTTTAGAGCAGACTGCAGCGCTTAATTCTGTGAGAACAAAGTTGATAAGACACTTTAATGTAGTTTATGGCCAGCTATGGAATGCAGGTTTCCATAGTGATCAAGGTCTTTAGCTGCCTTGAGATAGCCCAGTGCAAAAGCTAAGAGGGACGAAAGTCAGGGCTTCTGACCCAAGCTGGCCAACAGAAGTATTCCATACCATAAACATCACGCTCCCTGTACATTAGGAGATTCTCTGGGATGACCCTCTCTCTGTGATGGCTGCCATCCCTGGAGAGCCTCGCCCACCATCCTGTCCCTGAGCCCCACTCTGTGCTCCCAGCCCTGCCCTGCCAGGTGCAGTGACTCCCGTTCTCGCTGGAGCTGCGCTGCTCGCTGTGTGCGGCATCAGCACTCACTGCTGAGAGGGTGCAGCTCGCCAGCCCTATACTGGCTGAGTGTAACCTCCTGTATTTTATACTAGTATTGGTGTTGATATTGAGGTTTTTACTCTTTTATCAAATCTATTTTTATTTCAACCTAGACATTTCCTCTTTTTTCCCCAATTTCACCTCCTCATGTGAGCGGGGGCATTGGGAAATAAAACAACTGTCTAAACCACGACAACCCACTACGGCGAAATCATTAGGGAACATTATCTGGCAATTCACGACGGTGGTCCCAGAGAGCAAGATTGATTTTATGTATGCACCTGCGGTCAAGTATTTGCCACAAGTTTCATGGCAGAGTCTGCATTCTTTGCAGGACTTTCAACGATTGATTTAGTGGGATTTCACTGAGGTTTTGGAAGACATATTACAAAAGCTAAATGTAGATGAGTTCTAGTTTTTAAATCAGCTTTTAACCCCATCCCATGCATTAAAGTGAAAGCTTTGTCTCCCAAACCTTCAGCACTAACTACTACTAACGAACAGAAGAATAACTGGATGAGCAGGGCACAGACCACTGCATCTGTAGGGAAAGTCATTAAGTGCCTCTGGACAAACAGAAACCAAAGCAGTTTGGCCCTGAACGGTTTCTCCCTTCCTGTTATTGCTGGGGGGGATGCAAGATGGGAATTGAAGAAGCAGCTCTATGTCTTGTTCTTCTGGGTAGGGACTACCCAACCAAACTCCTCTCCGATTCCTTCCTGTTCAAGAAAGTTAAGTATCTTTGAGCCCCTGAGGATGTAACTAAAAGAACAACTCTTTGGCTTTGTATTTGTGCTAGCAAGACTCCTGTGGTTCCTAGCACTCTGTTGCACAGTCAAGGCTGTGTGTCTTTGTTGGAGCTGTCGAAATTATTACGTATTACAACAACTTGCTTCAAAAAGAAAGGGACAGAAGTTGTCCCTTTATAAACACTTCCTCTTACAAAAGTCCCAGTTAAGTTTTGTGGGATAAACAAAGATGACAGTGTTGCTCTTTAAGCTCATTACTTGCTAAAAATAATTTAAGTTGGCAATATTTCTTCACAAAGCACAAGAGAACTTTCTGTAACACTTCTCTGGCTCTGCCAAACTTGCTGTATTGAAAGAAGTGTTAGCAGCTTTCTTTCAGATCTGAGTAAGGTATACGCAACCTTTTTTCCATGCACGTTTTAGGTTTTATTCTACAAAATTTCAGAACTAACTCTTTGGCTCTTCGGCTTAGACACTTATAGAGGAAAACCTACAGTTTTCATAACATACCTTGAAGGATTCCAAGAAATACAACTGCAGCTTAGCTTACATGAGATTTCATGCTGCAGCGACCACTGACTGAGATTCATCACATCTGGAGCTTCGTAAATCCTTACAACTCCATCTGCTGAACAGGTTGCTAACATAAGACCCATATGCTTGGGAGCAAACTTCACATCTGTAACAGATGTCCTGCTGTCTACTAGAGTGGTCCTCTTTACCTGCAAAGAAAGGCAGAAATTCTTGAAGGAAATGCTAGAAAATTTCCATGAAAAATTCCTTCCCTAAGGAAGGCTAATGGAAGTCTGACAACACCATTTCATTGGATCACTTACCTCTTCCATCAAGAACGAAAACAAAAACTTTATACACCAATGAACTGGAGAACTGACAGATCATTGCACTGATGGAATCTCAAACATCAAGAGAAATTCACAGTGGTATCAAAGTTCTGATAACAAAGAGTTGTTTAGATTATGCTTTTTCAGGGGAAAAAAAAACCCAAACAAAAAAAAAACCCATAACATACGCATAAAATACAAGAGTATTGGCCACACACAGCTTGAAACTGTCCTCTCCATTCGTACTGGTGACAGTATTAACTGTGATGCCTAGGCAATGCCGCTTTCTAATTTCAGCGCTGGTGAAGTTTACTGTGAAACATTTTCCAACAGAAGCACCAAAACAACCGATATTTCTGGTAAGGGAATGGATGAATACAGCAGACATTTGATAAGAAAATTAGCTAGGGTGAAAGAAGAAAAACTTGTAAACGTTTATTTTTCAAATTGTCTCCTCTCCTGCCAAGAAAGTTTTGAGCTGAAAACTATGCATCACAACTGCCTCCTGCACATGGAGGTCAGCTTTCACACCCCACTGGGTGCCAAAGGTCAGGACAACCCAGTTCTTCACAATTATGTATTTTAATGTTAGAAAACTTTAGTAGAAAGTAGAAAACTGCAGATATCTTAGCAACCTAAACCAAAACATTAGAGGTAGGAATACTACACTGAGTTATATCAGATTACACATGAAGAATAGCCACAAAATAATCTGTTTAGAACTAAAATTCCCTTGATGAAGTGCTACCCAGGAAATAACTTCCGACCAAACTATTTCCCTCCCCAAACCTGATCTGTTGTTTGAAAGATGAACAACAGCATGAGACAGTTTGAAATGAGCTCTTGTCACAGAAGAAAAACCCTGCAACTTTAATTGTACTGTAGATGGGAATTCATGTCTGCAAGCTGTTTGCAGGGGAACATCCCACCAAGAAATGCCAATAGTAGTGACACTCATTGGCCTGAATGTTGCCATTCAGATGTTTTCCCCAAAGGCTTTAAAAATAATCACTCTAGATTGGAACATTGCCACAGAGTAACAAAACATAGGCAAAATCTTTATCTTGACAGAAGAAACCAGGGTGCTTTCTCTGTTTCAGGAATAGAAAACATGTTGCAAAAACAGAAGTGTCTAGTAACTTGGTATTTGGAATAATTTTCATGTTCAGTCTTCCATTCAATTCTGCTGTTTAAACAGTTCAAAGCTTCAGCCCATGATGATAAGCAAACAAATCAATGAGGCAGTGTAAATCTATTTATATGAGAACATACAGAAACTGCAATTAACATGTTAAAGTCTCACCCAGTGACTCTGGCCTCGGAGTTTATCATTTGACTCTCCCACTATTTCTTCCCATACAGCTGCCGTTCTATCAAAGGAGCAGGAAGCCAGGACCTGCCCAAATTCAGGATGGGCCCACGTCACACGCCACACAGATCCACTATGTGTCTGCAAGATAACACCAAAACACTATAAACACACTTACTGTGTTAGTCCAAGCAATCATACGTTTTCATGACTTTCAGCAGAAGCAGAAGTAAATTCTAGGAAGTCGTAAGACTACTCCTTTGAAACTTGTGTTCTTTCGTTAAGCTCAAAAGTTACACAGCAGCTGTTGCATTTGCTTGATCCTACAAGCACCGCAAAGTTTTGTTGCTATTAGTTAATGGTCAAAAGTTAATTATCACAAGTGTATTTCAAGGCATTATTTATTACTGCTTTAAATTCTAAGTTCCAAGCTAAGATTCTGCCTCGACACAAGAAGTACAGCTTTGTCTTCAGTTTTCAGCCATTACCATGCTCCCTTCTAGTTTGCCTGTACTCTTCCAAAATATAGGCAGAGAATTATTTATCTTCCCCTTTTTCACATGAAAGTCCTCTTTCATACCTAGTCAACACAGAACTTCTTTTTTTAGAGAAGGGAAATTCAAAAGCTTCACTTGCATTTCCATTTACAGAGATTACTGTATTGTGGTCCTATTAAATACAAAGTCAAGGACAATTCAGAAGCTGAAGGCACTAGTTATCCTGATGAAGCAGACTCTACATGGCACAGTTCTCAGAAAGGTTGGGGGAGGGGGAAGAGAGAGGTCAAATGTAACAATTAATAGCCAGATCTCTTCCTTTTTCTTTTTACTTTTTAAAGTTTTACAATATGCAAAAAGGAAATATTCAGTTACAAACGGAGGTTGTTTTCCAACTCCCTAAACATCAGTTACTGCTATGTTTACTGATCACAAAGTCCGTCAAAATAAAGTACGAATAAAGACTGCACGCTAGCCTCTGCTTTAAGTGAGAGGCCTTAGAGATGTTTTATAAAAGCAGAGAAAAAAGAATTTTATGTAAGAAATACAGGATCTACAATAAACCAAAATATTTCTACACTACAAGTCAGTAAAAACTAAATCTGTCTCCTGGCTTTGGCTGGGATAGTTAATTTTCTTCATAGTAGCTCACAGGGGGCTATGGTTTGGACTGGTACTGAAAACAGTGATGCTAACACAGGGATGTTTTCATTACTGCTGAGCAGTGCTTACACAGAGCCAAGGCCTTTGCTGCTTCTCGCACCACCCCACCAGTGAGGAGGCTGGGGGTGCGCACGGAGCTGGGAAGCGACATAGCCAGGACAGCTGGCCCCAACTGACCCAAGGGATATTCCATGCTCAGTATATAAGATGGGGGAAGAAGAAAGTGACGTTCAGAATGATGGCATGTGTCTTCCCAAGTAACCATTACGCGTGACGCAGCCCTGCTGCCCTGGGGATGGCTGAACCCCTGCCTGCCATGGGGAGTGGGGAATGAATTCCCTGTCTTGCTTTGCTTGTGCGCGTGGCTTTTGCTTTACCTGTTAAACTGTCTGTATCTGAACCCACAAGTTTTCTCACTTTTACCCGTGCAAGTCTCTCCCCGAGCAAGCAGCTGTGTGGTGCTTCACTACCAGCTGGGACAAAACCGCAACAGTATGTTTCTTCAAAAACAAAGGAGAAATTAGGGTTATAACTGCTTAATTTTTATAAATACAAACCTTCCAGCTGGCAGTGCAATGCCAATCTCCATTTTCACTTTTGTCCCAGACCTATTGAGAAATCAAAATACAATCATATAATCTGTATATAAAGCTTACTAAATTGTACTATAAAACACAGCCATTAAAAAGAGTATACGCACAGGTCCTGGTTTAGTCATAGAAGACAAGTTGTTATAATTCTCAACACCTCATTCGCCCTGTTCCATGAGTACACTACTCAGTTTCCCCCTGGAGCCCCCACGGTCCTCACCGCGGCACGTGCTCAGATCTGTTTACAAAACCCTGCTGTGGCTCCTGGCAATCATCCAAAGGCAGAGCAGGCCAGCAGTGGGGGAACAGGCCTCGTTTCTTTTTCTAATATTTCTGACACACAAGTGACTTAACCTTCCTTTCTCTTGATTTCCCACACATCTTTACCATCTTTGTGACTTCGTTCCTGAAAAATTTTGAAGGAAGTCATGAACATAACCAGATGAAAGACATCTCTAGGAGCCTGACGTCCACGCCTGTTTGTCACTCAGTCACTACAGCACTTCACTGAAAGTCACCCAGCTTTCACCATTGTGGATCTCGTAATACAACCTTGGTCGTTACCACCACAGCCCGACCCTCTAACTTCTCCCAGATGAAAGCTCTGCAGGGCCCACCTAGGGAGAGGGGGACCTATGCCAGACATACCCCTGCTGTTTTACAAGTGGTGTAAAACTCTGGTTAGAGTAAAACTTCTCAAAGCAGTCTCATAAAGGACACTGTTATGATTGGAAAGTAACATTATGTTGCTAAAGACACGGTTTTTGGGTTCTACCTAACTCTTGGCATCTCTCTTAAGAACATCCTTTTTAGGCTGCAAGTTTTATATAGGCTTGTTTTTTGGGGATGGGCTTTTTATTGGGTTTTTTTTTTGGTCTGGTCTCTTGTTTTTAAGGCTGATTCTACACTTGACATAGTTTTCTACAGAAAAGCAACTTTCTCAACCATTTACCTAACAAAATATATGACTGCTCTCTGCAAATTACATTTCTTAAACCTAACTGAATTTTAAACCTCCTGAATTTTTGTCCACCTGCTCACCATGCGCAAAAAAA
>VWZZ01006784.1:149256-165277 GCA_013399095.1 Psophia crepitans
GGGGGCGCTGTGTCCCCGCCGCGCCGGGCTGCCGGGAGCGGGCGGGCACGGCCCGGCGCGGCTGCACCCACCGGGAGGGGACACCCTCGTTTGTAAGAGCAAAGCAAAACAAACAAACAAAAAAACAAACCCAGGAACTGATATTCATGCGTTTATTTGGGTTGCTAAAGAGAAAGATTAATTTTTTTCTAATCTTTCCGCACGATGAGAGACATTTGTACTTTGGCACGTTAGTTACTGCCTCATTCAAACAGCCGGAGAGACGGTGCCTAACGAAAACATTGCAGCCGGTTTATGAGTTCCTCAGTTCATGGCGGTGTCTCTGGTTGATTTAGCCAGCTATTTTTGGGAAACATCTTTTACTCTAAACCATTTATTGTATTTATAAAACATTGTGGGGTGTTCTGGTGGTTTTTTTCCCCCAGAAGAATTGTTTCCCGTCAGTGATTCAGCTGTCAAAACCCCATTCTGTTGCAATTTTTAATAATGTAATGGTTCTGTCAGCACTCTGAGTATGTTACAACTGCTGAATTAATATTTTTTTCCTTCTTAAATTTAGTTTATTTCTTTAGCCAGTGATATCAGTATAGTTGGAGAAGGGCAAAATTGTCATGTTCACAAATAATTAGCACCAATCTACTTCATTTGAATAATATAGAAGTATTTAAATGTGGCACAAATGTATGGGGTTTTTTACCTAAAATGTTTGTTTTCTTTACCAAGACAACAAAAATTGTATGCTTCAAATCTAGACTTTTTTTTCATACATGTTAGTTTGGTCAGTAAGTCAAAAAAAATTATTGTTTTTTAATACATATTCACAATTCTTTATTCATTTAAATACAAACTACCCCTATCCTCAGTCTCTAGAACCAGTGCAGGTAGGTCAATTTACATTTATTTAGAAACTGGGTCCAAATTCCTCACTTACTGAAAAAAATCCAGTAAATACATGGGAGATCGTCATCCCAAAATCTCAATTTACCATTGTGTCTGATTTTTGTCAATACCCAGGAATGAGAGAAATACATTTACCTCATGCAGACCTGTGGATCAAGTGTCTTTTACGAGTGGAAAGATCGAGACAGAATTAAGGTTCAACAGAAGAAATACTTCTTAGCGAAATATCAAAATTAGCAAAGGGCAAGGGGACAGGATAGACCCCTCATTAAGGGAAGCAGTCGGGAAATAGCCAAACAGAGCACACGGCATCTGATCTAATGAAGAGGGATTCACATCTTCTGGGAAATGAAAGGATGCTCATTTAAATTCTTTTAAATGGCCAGGCCATCTCCTGGATTAAAAGTAAAATGGAATTTGTTGAATAAGATTGAAGCTCTCTAGGCCTCTTCAGGAAGACTTCAAATGCTATAAAAGAAATCAGCTATAAAAGTTAACATGCTACATCAAAAGAGGGATTTTCCAATGATGTAACATGAGCATAAGATATCTAGGACCACAGAAGTCTTGGCATCTAGGGTAGTATGGTAAATCAGATGGAAATAATGTGACTAGTGTGCATAGTTTACATGTTTTACTTCCTCAAGTCTAATATAAACCTTTGTTACCCTGTTGCCTATTTTTAATCTTGTGAAAAAATACTTCAAGTTATAAAGAAATAAAATTTCATTTTCTCTTAATCTAAATGAAATTAAGAACAAATTCAAGACCACTGCCTAGCAAGCAATTCCCTTTGAATGACATAACGAATCTGGAAAGCAAGGCGCTGAGCACTGAGAAGTGCCACAGCTCCCTGCTGCATCGCTACGGTGTCCAGAGGGTAGAGCAGTCAGTGCGCATCAGGAAGGTCCAAGCCATGGCAGTGGTCAGGAGGGCTTACGCACCCCTCATCACTGAGGGTAACCAGAATGGCATGTACTGAGTAGCAAGATAATGGGAAGCTTGCTTGAACTTATCGAAACCTCAGGAAATCTGCAGCTTCCAGTTATTGAGCCATGAACGTTCAACTATTAGCTAAGCTCAGTGACTTCCTCTTACAGCTGGAGCTGAACAGTAAAGAAAAACATTCAATTCGTGGTGATGGTGTGCATAAGGATGAAGAGACAGTCGTATTTTAACCGTATTATTTGCTTGATCACATGCAGAGAAAGACCATACTGAATTGGGACAATCTTGATACATATTTTTGAATATCTAGGCTCAGTATTATCTCTAGATTAAATTATATTGAACCACAGCATGGGAGAAGAAAGAAAAGTATCTATAAGAAGGTTAGGTTTTCATTTTTGACACAGTAGGCAAATTTTGTTACCAAATTGACTGCATAAACCTGCATAACTTCATTAACTTCTGCTGGAAGTTCAGTGTAACTGTATTAGCATTGGTAGAGATATTTTCATTCAAAATTACTGTAACTGTCCTGGATTTAAAGAAAATATGGTTAGTACTTTCGTTTTTTCTCTTTTGACTACCTTCTTCAAGTAAAAGATGCTCTTGCCCGTAGAGGGAGATTTTAGAAGATACTAAGGCCTGCACAAAAGAAAGTAAACCATGAACTGTATGCATTAAGGATGTTTATACTGGCAAAGGATAGAGGGTGAGGAAGCCTGTCTTGCATCGCTACCTCTATCATACGCTTTGGTCCTATCTGCACTAGAAGCTGATCCATTACAGACAATCACGGATTGCCATGCTAACAGCAAACAGCTTACAGCGTAGTTAAAGGTTCCATTCCTGATACCCATTTAAAAATATTATTGTTGGCAGGGAAAACCTACCTGACCCTGTGACATTCATACACTTCTCTGTACCATGTCTTCCTTAATAACTGGATTCCCAAGAAGTCATAATATTCCATAGAGAGTAAAATAATTCCCATCTATTATTTTGATGTTCCTGGATTACAGCACTGTAGAAATACAAAGTGGTATTGTTGAGCAATTAGATTCAGGAAAAAAATGGAGTAACAACAGCCATTAACTAGGTTCTTCCTTAGGTCTGAGAATGATGAGAAAGAGTTTGAAAATGCTAGGCATGCTGCCAGCAAGCAGTCTTGTATGTGTAACATACTGTGTCATTCAAACTGGAACCATAAAGATGGATGTTTCAGAGGAAAGCAGTCACAATCGCAGCTGTGTGTGAAAGCTGCGGGATGAATTCCCATTAAGGAAATAAAATACCAGCAATTATTGCTAGGAAGGGTAAGTCACATTAAGAGGTTCACTGACCAGACTGGCAGATCATGGAAAGAAATTAGATTTCATGGGCAAAAATGAGGGTAAATAAAGTCCCCGAGTCTTTAAGTGAGTAAAGTGAGAGTAAAACTCCTACAGGCGCTTAAGGAAAGCAGAAAAGTAAACCTTTCTTTATATGTCACCCTGCTTTGTTGCTGCTGCAATTGGAGTTCTACGTGCAACCTTTTATTATCTGTTTTGCTAGGAATCATCAATAGGATGCCCCAAACTAAAAGGAAAATGTTTACCTAGAAAAGGACTATGAGAAAGATGCAAGAAAAAGATAACCTCCAACTCCATAAAATTACATTTTACCACATAATGTACTAAAAGAGTACAGGAAGACCAAGTAAGCAAAATAATAATTGATTAGCCCAAGAAATGCCAGTGGAGCAAATCAGTTACCTGGTCATCATCAGGTATAGCTTTGGCAGCCCATAAAAGGTGTGCTAAGAGGAAACAGAAGTGATGTTATATGAGCAAGTGGCTTACAGGTGGAAAACTGTTCTCAAGCCATACGATCGTGCGAAGAAATGTAAGGGAAAATTGGAATGCCAGGCTGACAAGCAAGCTGACAGGTAGGAAGGGGGTACTCATGGCTTCCTAACAGATGGATATGAAGGTTGATCTCAGATCATGTAACTACATCTGAGCTATCTTTAAAGTAGTGATCTCGGTTGGGAAATAGAAACTGAGCTTGTAGGAGTAAAAATGGAAAATAGTTGGCCCTGAGAGTTTTCACTGTAAGAACAGACAGAAAAGTCTAAACTTAGCCGCAGTGCCTTTCCTCTGTTTTGGTGGGTACGGGAAGAAGCAGCAGAAGGAAAAAAAGACATATATACACATTGCTGGCAAAGTTGACAGTTAAACCACTTTTGCAGACTACAGTTATGATCGAGTATCAAGTGCAATATTAAAGCTGTCGCTTACAGAATGAGTATTTATGCTTATTCATAAGCTAAAGAAGCCTTTAACGCCTTTACTGGTGGGCGGTAACATGACTCTTTCGCTACCATAAGAACAGATTTCCCATCACTACCAGATTCCATAGTGACATTTAGACATGTGGGCAATGGGGTCAGACAGGGTTTGGTGAATGGCATGTGAAGAAGGACCTTACCCCCTACTAATTCTTCTGCCCAGACAACCTGCCTTTCCTAAGGCCTGGAGCCTGCCCTTTTGCATGTTAAAAGCCACAGTATTGCGTTGAACGCTCCCCCTCCTGATGGAGGACCCTCTGGCATGTATGTCTCTCTGCGAATACACCTCTGCCTTCCGGAGTCCATGGTCTCCTTACAGCAAACCTTACAGCCTTTCCCCTTAGCTCTCTCACCCGTGAGATGGGGACACTGCAGGTGGCAATCCTCCTGCTCACAGCTGCGGTGAGGCACACCACGCAGGGCTGGGCCACGTCACCCAGGGAGGTTTCTCACAGGGTGCCATTTGATGCCAGGTATGTGTTGTGATGGCATCCATCCCAAATGTGACTTCATTTCATTTACCATAGGTATCTTTAGATTATTTTTTCCTTCATTTGAAGTTTTTCCTTTCTCACATTTTAGAAGTGAGTGTTCAACTTGATGTGCTTATTAAATTGGAAAATTTTAAGTGGCTGGTTACTGGAGCTGACTCAAGATTTCTCCACGTACAGGAAAATTTGAATTTTGCAGCAGTAGTAGTCAAAGCCCATATAAAAAAGGACATGGGGGTTGTGGAAGGTGGAGGTGCATGAAGAAGACCATGGAGGAAAGAGAAGAGGGAGGTGTGGGGAGATCCACTGTGGAGATAGGCTGAAAAGGCTCAGTGAGGTTTTGGCGGACCAGGAGTAAAATTAAGAGGCCCTCTTTGTTTGTCACTGGACCCACCCCTCCAGTCTCTGGATTCAGGAGGCTGTGCTTCTCCTTGCCCATGCTCCTTACCACTCAAGCAGCAAACAAGTCATCGTTTACATCTCCTCCACTCCTGCCAGGGCTCAGCTGCTCCCATAAAGAGAAGGGGCTGAGAGAGGACTGAGTCAGAAGGGGCAGGTTTGCTACTGCCGCTGCTCATACTCACCGGGAGTGAGTATAAACCACCTAAATACGGTATAACACACACACACACACACACACATATATATATATACACAGTATAAAAGTATAAAAACCACAGGCTGAGTTTGCTGGCAGGAGGAAGAAATCAGTTGTCTGCATAGCATGAACAGCTCAAACTCATGGTCTTCCTCTCCACAGGAGAAAAGGCCCGGGCAGAAGAAAGAGCCGAGCTTGGCTGCTCTTTCGTGGGACCGGTTTGCCACCCTGAACACCTGCACCCACAGGCAACCTCCCCACATTGCCCATACCTGCTGCTGGCCCTGCTGCTCTCTATTCAAATTAAAGAAAGACTTTAAAGTTAAAATGGAAGCTTCAGCAGTAGAAATAATCAGTAGAAATAATGTCTTTAAGAATTTTAATTTTTTTAATTATTATTTGGAAAAAGAAGAATAAGTGCTTATATTGGGGCATAATATCTGAACATTTGGTAAAAATCTGAACTTCTGGTGCAGCAGAGGGGGTACAACACCGTTTGAAAGATGACAGCATCATGTCATTGCAGTATTAGCTATGGAAGTAACTTGCTCATCACTCCCATTACACGATCAGTACTTTTGTTGTTGGTGTGACAAACATGCTTCATTAAAATGCTATTTAGCTATAATAAGCTAAAGTGCTTTTGAAATTAATGTTTTAGGAAAACCACATATTCCCCAAACCAAACAGGATTACCTGTTTAAAAAAAGTATTTAAGCAGCTACAGAAGGACATTAATATATTTCTGCATCTACAAAAGCAGCAGTTTAACGAACACAGGGCCCATCCTGAAAGCAGCCTTATACTTCTGACTTTCAGCAAAAGAATAATTCTTGGGGGCATTTTCATCTATCTAAAAGCAAGTGCCGAAGGAGTCACAATCACATGTTCCAGGGCTAACTGGAATCACAGCTAGGGCAAGTGCCTGTGCTTACAGACAGCTTTCGACTTCAAGGAATATTGTTGAAAGAGTAATGTGATAGGGCACAGCCGAGGTTTTCAAACTGTTAGAAGACACTTTAATCTCTTCTTATATAGAATAGACCCTGTCTCTCTCTCAGATTTCCAATTTCCATATGGCATAAGGGTAGACTATGTAATAGATTTGGAATCACCTATTCGGAATGCCATATGTTACATACAGCTTTTATCCTTGTGAGACATAACAAGATGGAGTTGATTTAACTAAGGAACAGCCTGGGGACATAGTCTGCATAATATATATCAGCAAATGTTAAATGGACAATGCTGGAGTAATTTTCTAGTTTGACCACCATTAGGAGAAGCTAAACACATCTGTCTAGGAAGGTTTCAGACTCCAGTAGAGGGAACACGGCAAGGCTCCCTAGAGGTCTGCTAAACACTCCTCCTCCCTCTGACATTTCTGAAAGCAAAGATGATGAATTTACTCTGACAATAATACTAGTTCATTGTTTCCAAAGCATCTGAAACATCTGCATTAAGAACACATAATGAAATCCCAGACAAGATTCCAGAGAAGCATACTTGGGTTTCTAGAAGACACATGACTACAAAAGCTAATTTCCCATTCACTGGATATTTTGAGAATGTTTTTTTGTGCTCACTAACAAAAATGCTGCCTTCCAGTCAGCTCTAAGGGTGTGGTCCCTTTGATAGAGAAACCATACGGTGATTTTATACTCATCACTGACCACTTTATTCATGACATGTCTCAACTCGGAGTTACAGTTAGAACAGAATCATAACAAGGAGAAATTTCCAACAGGAACCGCTATGAGGACAGATTACCCAAGGGACCAGTCATTAGATGCAGCAAAGAATTTACATAACTTCAAACTGTTACTGTGTGGACTGTATGGTCATAGTTTATATTAACATATTTTCAACGAAATTATTTCCAAACTTCACTGGTGCAAGACAAGAATCAGGTCTGCATATTGTTAAGCCTCTTTTCCACAGACTTGTACTAATTAGCATGGTTAGTTGGCCTTACAGGAAGGAGGGCTGTTTGCGCTGTGACAGATATTTAAGCCGAGAACTCCAGGCGAGTCAAAATAAACACAGTCCAAAGCTAAGAGAGCATCCACCGCATGAACGCACTGGAAAGAGTATTTGAAGGCACGCTCACATCACACCTTTGGATTGATGGCACTCTGAACATTCCCACACAGCTCTATAGTGGAGGCTTATTAGCGACTGCTGAACAGTGAATACTCCTTTCAGCAACGGTCAGATAAATGACACTAATTACCAGCAATTGCTTCCTGCCCAAGGTAACTCGCATGCCATGTTGCGGAGAAAACAATGTATGCTTAACAGACATCATTTCTACTGACACAACTTCAACATTTCACAAAAAATTACCTGCTTTTGAACAAGCTGAAATATAATTATTTCAGATGCGTGCATCTTTGGTGAGTGGCTGATGTACTGTCCCCAGGTGCTGAGTACAGCTTTTGAGAGTAACAAGTGTCCTTGAGACATCTGAAATACTAAGAAGATACCCAGCCCATTGCAGCGCGCTGTGGGAGGATAACAGGAAGAGATGATATTTATATACACAAGTATCATGCACAGAGTATAAACACACGCATGAAATGCTGAGCAGAAGTGTTCTGTGCATGTTTACTTATCCACCGTCTCTTGAATTACACAGATTAGTCAAATGAAAGTATTCTTTCCATTTTCCCCACTAATGCTGTATTCTAATGCTGAAAGAGGTAAACTCCAAAGAGTTAATCATGCGGTTAGCTGCATGATTGTTAAAAGTATCTGCCCTACTTTTCGTAGAAGTATTTTAAAATTATTGAGAAAAATATAATTCATCACTTGGTGATTCTAGCTAATTTAATTTCCATCCCATCTGGAAACACTTGGTAGATTTAAATGTATACATGCATGCAACTCACATTACAAAACAATTTTATAAAATTTTATTAATTCACCTAATTCATCATTGAACCTATTAATGAATCACTCCTCTGTGTGAACAAAGCACTCCCAACTACCTCCTCTCTTGGAAAAGTAAGAGGTAAAAGAAAGAGAAGGGAAAACTGCGATGTCACCCTGAGAGGCATAGATATATGTGTTTTAAAAACATAATCATTGCACTGTTTCATTGGAACCTCCTTTCCAAAGATATTCAGGATTTATTCCACTTGCTGTGACAGAATTCTGTAAATTCTGTATTGATATTGCACACTTTTGATATATATTTGACAGCAGATTTGGCTGTAATGGGTAATGCAGTCCCCTCTTTCAGGTAAGTTGCCAAAACTCTGGAAATTGAGAATTATCCTTACCACTATTTATGGGACCAAGAAATACTGGCATCACAAGATTTGTGACGTTCCCCAGAGAAAACCCCTAGAACCAAGAGCACATGTGTGGCAGTTTCACAAACAATGCATCCCACTTCTCGTTTCACCACTGCTGCTATCACATTTATTCCTTATATGGTATTCACAGGCCAAAATATATTCTGAATCTTGAAACTAGATTGTGCATTTGTAACTTCGGATAATATTATGTAGAAGGTATCACCAATGTGTTGAGAAGCAATGGGAAATTAGGAGTGTACTGATTACCATAGAAATGTTAATGTAACAAATTGTTGGGGTATGCAGATATGGGCCTATGGCAGTCATATGTCCTAACCCCCTCCTCACAGGATCACTTTGAAAAAGCTAATCACCAGACTCAACTAAATATTTTTTCTTTATCAAGAAAAATGAAGGGCAAAACTAAGGTGGTGGTGTGGTTTAAGCCCGGCTGGCAACTAAGCCGCTCACTCACTCCCCTGCAGTGGGATTGGGAAGAGAATCGGAAGGGTAAATGTGAGAAAACTTGTGTGTTGAGATACAGACAGTTTAATAGGTAAAGCAAAAGCCGCGTGCACAAGCAAAGCAAACCAAGGGATTCATTCCCCACTGCCCACGGCAGGCAGGGGTTCAGCCATCCCCAGGACAGCAGGGCTCCGTCACGTGTAATGGTGACTTGGGAAGGCAAACGCCATCACTCCAAATGTCCTCCCCTGCCACCTTCTTCCCCCAGCATGACATCATATGGTATGCGACATCCCTTGGGTCAGTTGGGGCCAGCTGTCCCGGCTGTGTCTCCTCTCAAATCCTTGTGCACCCCCAGCCTCCTCGCTGGTGGGGTGGTGTGAGACACAGCAAAGGCCTTGGCTCTGTGTAAGCACTGCTCAGCAGTAACAAAAAAAAATCTATGAAAAAACATTAACTCTATCCCAGCCAAAACCAGCACAGATGGTCTTGCTTGGACACAGAAAAAAACCTTTTCTTTTGCTCTGCATCCCACCTTTCCTGCTGAGTGCTGAAGAGGGGGCCAGTAAGCAGAAATCAGCCATCTTGGACAAAGAAAATCAGTTTCAAGTGAATAAAGCTTCCACAATTAGTGTAAGAGAACAGGAGCTAGAAGAGAGCTGAGATGCTAAAAAGACCCTGGAGGACGTTTCCTGACAAATACAATCTTAATAACTTGCTTTGTTTCTTTATCTCTTTGTAGCATTGCTTCATTACTGCAAATCTGTGTTAGTAAATACATTATTTGAACCTTAAATCTTGAGGAGAATCTGACTCTGAGTGATTTAACACACAGTTGAGACATTTCTGATATAAAAGGATGGCAAAGTAAAGAAAATGGCATACTAGGACACCTGAAGCGGTTACTTGGTGACAAATTGCTTCCAGTGTATCTAGAGGATGCGACTGCCTGCCACTGAAGAATCTGCAGTGGTCTGTTTGAGAAGTGGTACGACAAGGTTTTTAAGAAGAAAATAATATATTTTAATGACTAGCCGGTATCTCTTTGCATGCAGTGAAACAGTAGGAAAAAAAAAAAAGATCTAAATTTCAAAAGATCCAGAGAACTTCATACGCCCTTTTTGATACTGGACATGTTCTGTACAAGGGTGCTTTTCTCCCCAGGTTGTTAATTCCAGTAAGTGGCAGTGTCATGACTTGAGCTGCTGGAACTGTTCCACTGGCTAAAATAAGATGTTAAAGACCTTGACAACATTCCAATTGGGAAACTTGTGTTATGGAGCCTTCTTTCGGTACGTTATACTCAGTTTTACTTTGAGAAAACAAATTGGTTTAGCAGTTACAGCAATTTGGGTGCCGTAAGGGTATGAATTAGAGGTTTTCAGTGCCTGGACCAAAGAAAACATAACATACGTTCAGAAACTGTAACATACTTGTTATGCAAACCAGATTTATTTAAGACCTCTTACTTTGGCAGATAAGTTTCAAAGCCGTTTCTGTAAGAGGCATTATCAAAGAAAAAAAAAAAAGGAAAGAAATTTCACATGCATTACTAATTTGTTTTTGTTAGGAAATCATACTGCCTGCAAAATTAACAATTTCTTCATGACTTTTTGCCACCTACAGGCAAAATGTATTTTCTTCCTTGCTTTCTAATTTACTTTGAGGGTAAAAAGAGAAGTGCATCGATTATTGCAATCCTGCCTTGCCAAGGAAATGTAGCTATACAAATTCTTCTCCAGTATTCCATGGTCCTTGCAAGATTCAATGCCTTTACACGCTGACAGGAGCATCAACACCTTGCTCTGTATAACATATGGAAGGACATCTCGGCAGACAAACCAGCCACGTGTTCATGGAACCCTGCCATCCAAACAGTGACTCAGAGAATGTGGCTCCTACAGGGCTGCTGATTATCTCAATAGGAGGAGCCTATACGGGAAACTGTATGAAATCAGATATATTAATGTCAACTTAAAAACAGACAAAGATATCACCAGTCTTGCACAGATCTACCTCTGCTAGGACAGGAAAGGCAGAAGTAATTATTGTAATATATGTTGAAGGCTCACCACCACATGGTAGATTTACGTTTCTCTGAAGTTGGTAACAAAAAGATTTTTTAAATCATTATTACAGCTAGTAGTAAAAGAAAAGCCTTTCCTGTTATTGGCATTTCAGGTTGTCTAATGCAGAAACATAAATTACAAAATGGATTACAATCCTAAATCACATTGCCAAAAAGACTTCTATTACTTTATTTCAAACTACTGGGGGGGAGGGAGGAGGGGGAGGCAAACACAGTTGGGAGACTTTTACACCCACGAAAACAGGCATAATTGCTTTGTTCAGATGCTGGGAAACCCAAAAGAAAAACTGGAACATAAAATTGAGAACACAAATTTATAGCAGAAACAGTTACCGATACTCCTCAGTACAAAGTCTGCTGCTGCCAAAACAATATTTTCTTACAAGAACTTCTCACAGCAAGTAACAGTGGCAAGAGTCATGCACTGCAGCCTTTTCAGCTATAATTCAGAGAATGCCCTTAATTTTGTAATTTGGAGGATAAGCTTGAATGCAGATGAAAATATGTATAACCAAGCATGGAAGCCACTAAAATACAGAATCTGGACTATAGAAAAGTTACAAGATCATGACAACTAGATATCAAAATTATGAGAGAATGTGAATTAATGACTCAGCAGGCAATATAAAGCTGTTTCCAGAACTGCAGTTTGGACACCTCTTTAACCATTATACAGTAACATAAAGTGATGCTTTGAAATGATAACTGTGGGATTAGAAATGGTCTAAGCATGGAACAGCTCTATTTGGTCTGTTAGGAAAACAATTTTAAAATCGAATAAACTGGTGATCTTCAAACAAATGCAAGTCGCAGTAAACTTTCAATGCGAAAACTTTCTGTTAGCTATAGGCAGTTTCTACCGATACAGTATCAGGTAAAAAATTACCTTCTAACCAGGAACGTGGAATACCATCATGCCACCCTGGACACTCGCTGAATTAGACTTTCTCACTTGCAAACTATAATTTTAATACATGCCACTGTAGGTAGGGGTGAAAAGAAAAGAGGGAGGAAAAATCAAGTAACGTTTACAAACCATCCTCAGCGAGCAAGATCCTCTCTACAAGCAATAAAAACATTAACTCGTAGTCATCTTTCTCTTGGCCACTGGCTCTTGTCCCCTTCCTGTAGCGGTACCCCACACCCCCTGCATTGACTCATAGGCATTAGGTTTTGCAGCTGACTGCACACCCCAGCTTAGGTTGCTGGAAGTGTTGCTTCACAAAGCCACAGCAGAGCCTAACGTCGTTCCAGCCATCAGACATCCTGGCTGGCTGCCTTTCCAGCTAGCTAGTGTCCATTCACTCGTGATAGCGCTTCTGCCAGCTGCTGTTTCCTATTCATGCTCCACAATTATTTCAGCTTCCCCGTAGGAGCCCAGTGCCATACAGACCAGCACAGATCTCTGGGCTTCCTAAGCAGACCTTAATCTTTCCTTTCTTCCCTTGCCATGAATTTCTTCTACCCAGAAGAAACTACAGTTTGGGCAATCATTTAGTCTGGGTACAGTCATGTTGTCCTTCTCTTCAAAGCATAATTAGAGCTTCTGTAATTCCATCACTTTTACTACACAGCCATTTTTTAACAGACAGGAGAATCCCACTGTGGTGAACCTATGACTGACACGGCAGACTTCCTTAGCTGAATGCAAACCTGTGAGGGCCCCTTGCCCTTCTGCTGCTGTTGCTGCTACAAGGATTTGCAATTTGCTATGTATGTTTTGAAGTTGTTTGTTGTTTTTTTTTTCTCATACGCCAAAATATAGTTTGGGGCAGGGGACGGAAGTGAATATGATAGCTGAGGCCAGGTATTTGTACTGACACTCACTTTCAGTGATGGGAGTTTTAATGTTCACTTGAACAAGGAATACAGTCCCCAAAAGTCTGAAAGGAAGACTCCACTGTAAAAGCACAGAAGAAATGAAATCTGTTTCATCTTGACCACTGGACCTTTCCATTGAGCTTCTCCTGCTCCCTACCAGAAGTCAGAAGAATGGCCAGCCTTTCTGGGTTTCCAGTCCTATCCAGTTCGTGGGGGAAGGGAGGATCCTCTTCTCCTTTAAGCCTTGGGCTATAAGACTTAAATCAGGAAAGAGATGTTCTCATCCTCGCACACCGTGACAAGCTTAAGCACATTACAGCTTTCATCCTTAACAGCTAAGATTGATATGGAGTGTATTTGCGAATAAAACCACCTCAGGGAAGAATTTGTTCTCCATCTACCAATATCCAAAATGGTTCTCAGAAAAGCTGCACAAACCAGATCATTTCCAATAAATGATACTTAAGTAATTCCAGTGAATGACCCAAAAAACCCTATACGCGTGGAGGAACAAGCACTTTGTCCATTCCAGACTCGTACTGAAGTTAATTGTTCAGCCAAGGTCACTGGACAAACATGGACAAATTGGACAAACACCATTTAAAATTAACTTGATCGGTCTTTTTCATTCAGATGAGCAAGGGCAGCAAACCCAATTTTGAGATCAGAACTGCTGTGGATACCAACTCTCCTGGTGTGACTGTTTTGTCAGCAAGTGGCTTCTCAAACTATCAAGCATTTTAATATGAAAACACTGCAATAACCACTCAGTTGTGTTTATACTGATAGAAAACGAACAATATGCCACACATTCCAGCAACTCCATTATCCGGCTTTGCATATGTCTCACGCTATCTCAAGTGTTTAAGAGTTTCTGTAGTACTTTGTGTGGGCTTGACTGCACAGCTAATACAGAACTGGAATATACTGTTGGCAACAGAATAAATAAAGTTTTCTAATGAGTGTACTTGGTTTTTGTTGTGTATACAGTTCTCCTGCATAGACCATTATAAATGTAGTCCAGGGCCTATGCTGGGCTCAGTTCCCAAAATCAAGAGAACTGGTACAACATTTTCAGCATATTTGCAGTAAAAAATAACAACCAAAAAGTAAACAATGGCAATGTCTTCAGAACCCCCTGGTTTACTAGTTATTGCTCTTCCAAGTCAGCTCTAAATCACAATTAATAAACACTTCTTTCAGTTTTCCATGAGCTGTCTCTAGGCAGTGATTTGTGTTACAGATTCTGAACATAGCTGCTACCATAACACTCTCTCCTAGTAACACAATGACATCGTTTTCCCAGTACAAACTACATCCCCAAAGATCACAAGCAACGACAAGCACAAGCTTGTCATATGCATGACAGCTGCTAATTAGAAGAGCAGATATATGTTCCTGTGTTTTTATAGCAAAACTACCACTTCTCCTGCGCCCTTCTCAAACCACCAGTGTCTCAAAGGCCTGCTCAGCTGACACAGGGTGCTCCTGCGCTGATAGAGCTGTCCTTGAACTCGAGCACAACATTTTCTCACACTCCACAGGCAGTGACCTCCAAGTCTTTCCTTGTCTTTGCATCAGAAGAAAGAAAAAGTAACATGTCATTGTCCAGCATCACTCTCTGTTCTCTGGACAGCCTCCTTTAGCTGCGATCCACGTCAGGTGGCTTCATGGGCATCACGATGTCTGTGATGTAAAGGTAGCTCCAGCGAGGGATAAAAAAGGCTGCAATAACAAACGCTACAAATACAGGTCAGCCAGCAAGTTTGTATCCAGGGGAAAGCCTACTGAAGACTAAAACCAGTGAGGAAGTTGTACATTTTAATTTCTTTATTCAAATTCACTGTTTGGAAGATCGTTTCTATGTATCCATTTACTTTCTTACACCCAGTTTGTGCAAGATCAGTTTTCTCAGGTTAGGGTCACTTTTTGTTCATTGAAACATGAACTGAAAGAAAACTACTTTAAATTAAAAAGAATCATTACCTTGAGGACAGGAACCTAGATTCTTCTCTGCACTCCTAAATGAGATTCATAATTCACAGGTGTTGTCTCAATTTACTTATTTCACAGCCGATCACACATAGCACGTTGATTAACACCTGCAGAACTACAGACATGGCCTGTCCCTCGGTCTTGCAGGCAAAAAAATCCAGAAAAGCTACTCCCTATATCGAGTTCATAGTTTGAACCCACAGTTCAGGAAAATCTTGCACAACATTTCCTTGAGGTACCTGGGAAGACGTGCTATGAACACATGGCTGCACGCTGTCCCACCAGCTATGCTTCAGAGGGGCATCACGCAAACCCCCAGCGTACAAGATCCCGGTTTTCATTATGGGACCAGGGTGGGTTTGGAGCACTGCGCTGCAGCCCGCAGACAGGAAGGAAGTGCAACAGCCGATGACAGGTATTTGGATGTCAAAACCAGAAGTCTGTTCCAAAAATACTTGCCTTACCTATGTAACCACACAGGCATCTCTCACGTCACGCAGAGTGATCCCAGTCCCCGTGTTTTCTAGCTATACAACACCACAGCGGGGGGCAGAAGTGTGAACTCACCTCTCCCAGCGCTGAGGTCACGTTCCTCCAGCGCGCAACATGCGGCCTTTAGGTGTGACATGGGCAACGCTCGTGTCGCGCACGGTCCCTGGCTGCCTGTGCTACTGCGGTCTTCACTGCGCTGCTTCAACGGCAGCCGGCATGCTACCTCGTCAGCAGCTTACCCACGCAATTGCACCGGCACGCGAACGGTGTGAGCACCTTGCTCGGCTGACTTCTCCTCCTCACGTCACACCCGCGTCCTTAGAAATCACCCCCGGCCCAGCCCTGCGCCACAGCGGGGATGGCGCCCGGGGCAGCGTGGCGGCAGCACGGCCGCAGGCAGCACCGTGCGGCTGGTTACCGCGGAGGCTGTAGGCATCGTCCGCAGCCCCGGCAGGCGCGTACAGGCCCGGTGACCGGCACTGAGGGGGCGCGGGGCTGAGGGGCCCGGGGGGCACCGGCCACCGACCCACAGGCGAGGGGGGCGGGGCTAACGGCCAGGGGCGGCACAGGGGCGAAACCTCCCACTTCGTGAGG
>VWZZ01006784.1:166278-213908 GCA_013399095.1 Psophia crepitans
TGGATCCGGCCACGGCTCGCCGCCGGCCCTGGGCTGAGTTCGCGGCTCTGGCCCTGGAACCGCAGCGCAGCGGTTCCTCAGGCGCCCGTTACCGCCGCTTCGCCGGCCCGGCGCCCGCCGGCGGCCTGCGCCGTCCGCTGGCAGAGCACGGGCCGCTGGCTTGCCGCCTCTCTCTGGAAGCGGAGGGGTGTTGCTAGCTTGCAGCAGCGGCGTTTGGTTCCACCAAGCAGGCTTTACGTGCGAGGTTACAATGCCCGAGCCGTTATTTGAGCCGGAACGTATCTTACGCCGCGCTTCCACCAGCGAGGGAAGAGCCCAAACGGGAAACTCCCTTTGCTAACAACTTACCTTGTGCTGTTTCTCCGCTGGACTAGCAGCGCGTTGGATTCACCTGTGTTTCAGAGACGTTATGTCTAGACGTGTGTTATAGGCCTGAGTTTAGCAGGGAATAGCAGAACAAGCTGCACTAAGTGAATGAGGCAAAAGTCCGAGGGAAGAGTTCTGCAGCCACTGCCTTTCCTGAGGTAAAAACGTGGAAAGCACGTACGCGTTGCATCTGGTATATCCAGGCTGAAGAAGTCAGTTTTCCTAAGTCATTTTAATGTTGTTTAGTTGTATACAGAGAAGTAAACTGAATAGAAAACCGTGTGTTAAGCTCTGTGAAACTTTATGTACGGATTTCCTAATTTTACTGCAGCTATGCTAAAAAATATTTTTAACGAAATTTTTTATGTTAAAACTTCCTTTCCCTCGTTTTGCAGATTTTTTTCAGGGTGCTTACCACATTTCTTTTATATTAAAGCCAGAGAATACAGATCTGCTTAAAATCATAAACTGAAAATAGCAATAGTTTTTAACAGCACAAACTTGTAGAAAATACTCTAATTGCTGACCACTTGTTTTTACACAGAGTTTTGGCTCAGGGAGGTGTTTTGTTTTGATAGTATTGTATAACATACTTGCCCTAAGAAGTGTAAGCTTCTCTGAAGAGGAAAAAAAAAAGGGTATTAGGTTTGTTTGGGTTTTTTAATTATTCTTGCTGAGACAGTTTTGTATACTTGCCCTTCAGTCACATGAGTTTGCCAAGACTTGTGATAAAATCACATGAAGCTTGGAATATTTATGTTGACTCCCAGAGCTCCTATCCAATCTGAATTAATGACTGAATGAATAGGTTTAATTAATTTTAGTAAGCATCGTCATTCCCCCCCCCCCAGCTGTTTTAATGTTTCTTGACCAAATTACAGGTCTGTTTCTGTGCACAGAGGATGCTAGCTAGTGCTTTTAAAAAAAACAAAAATATCTTGCATCCTGTTATGGAGTAATACAGAATTTACATTTCATGGGAACTTGGTTAGGAATGCCTGCCGGATGGATGTATTCAACGTGCATATGATTGCTCCCAAAGCTTGTAAGACATATAAACTAGAGAAGAAGACACGTTCCAGTGTGCTGTATCAAAATGAAAAAGCTGATGGTCTAATAGATTAAGAGATTTTTATACAAATATCTAGAGCATTGGTGCTTGACAATTGCTGCTCCACATTGTGGTTTACGTTCTTTACAGATTGGCACTGCTTTTAATAATGTCACACGCCAGATGCTAAAAAATGGAGCTTCCTTAAGTGTCTTAGGTTTCCACTGAAGTCCTTGTTGGCTGTGTTCATTGTCTGGGAATGTATAGGCTATTTGGGAAATCTGAGAAGACAAAGAAGATAGTAGAGGCATAAAAAAGACCAAAGAATGCTTCATTGTTAAGAGAAGTGTAAATGATCTTTGGGTGATAATGATAACATGTAGCAACATCATCTAAAAACAAGAGGAGAATTCAAAATATTGTTAATTCTGTATGGTGCAGCATGTCTGATGAGATGGCATCAGTACAGGGATGTAAAGGGATGGTTCAGTTCGTTGGAGGCTGCTTGCCAATAGCACTTTAGCTGTGTTTTCAGTTGTCTGCGTAAGGTAAATCGGTATGTCCTATTGAAGTTGCGGAAAAGGTACACTCAGAGGCAAAAAACCCAAAATAAAGCTGCACATTGAGAGTATGTGAACGGTACACTCCTTAAAATAGTGTGTAAATGAGTATGTTTGACCATCTTTCAAATGCAGACTCCTGAAGGGTTTGTGTTAATGCCTGGGGAGAAGTAGGCTGTGATTTCACATTGATATTTGTGAGTCTAGAATTGTTTCTTCATATTGGATCATGTTTAACTACTACAGCTATATGGGTTGAACTGTCAAATCACCAAGAATAATCTTGTGGCTTCTTGGGGATTTATGCCTCTGGTTGATGTGAAGGAGCCAGCAGTATACTCCTGTTAGTTCTATCTATCCGAGTCTCTTATTACTGTGGGAGATAACATGCAAGTCTGAGGTAAACTCTAAGCATGATAAATACCTGGGTTTTTTTCCCCGCCCTTTGTTCCTGATACATCAGTTAGATCTAAATGGCAACAGCTTGGCCAAGAATGAAACACATTTTTCTGAGTGAAAATAACACTAGGTATAGTAAAGGTTCATTTAAAAATGTTAATTATTAACAAACTTGATAAACAAATGATGAATAAGCTTGGAAGTCTGATAATAGGATGTGTAGAACACTAACCCTAATCAGCTTACTGGCTATAAGTAAGTTGCATTTTTTTGTCTTTTAAAGGAAATTCGACATAAATCCAGTGACTACCCTCACAGAGTCGCAAAATACCCAGAAAACAGAAATCGAAACAGATACAGAGATGTTAGTCCGTGTAAGTATCTTTTCTGTAATTATTGCAGTAAACTTTCTAGACTTTTTACTTACCCCGTTTACTTTTGAATACTGTAGCTAATAAATCATGGTCATTGTAGGTTTTGTATTTTGTTTATTACTGTAGGCATGTATCCTACGATGAATGTGTTTTCTGTAACACATACACAAACGTGTGTAACAAGGGAGCAAAGTTTGTGAGTTAAACTCGTTGTGCTGGATGGTGAATGAGAGATGATTGCAAATCATAGTTATTAGTACATAGGTAAATGTTTGTGAGCTGCAAAGTAATATTTGTAAAATAGCTTTCTCATAAGGAAATTTTGCTTAATATTGCTTTATATGCCATTAAAAAACCCAACATCTCAGCACAGAAATTAAATTAATAAGCCTTGACTAACACAGACAGATTCATTGTGGACTAAGTGATTCTGTGCATTTATAAGACTGTGTGGATAAATGCCACTTGATTTCTACTGTTGCTTTAAAAAATACTTGAGATTTTTTTATTTTTGTCTATTCAGAAGCATGTATTCGTGAAGATATTCTTCAATATTCTTAATGCGAGTAGATATGGTATCGAGCGCTTTGTATTTTACTAACTGCCATAAAACGGTCTTTGTGACATAATGATATTACATCTCAGGTGAAGACAGCTTTTTTCTTTTCACCAGCTTCTTTGCTACTGAAGTGCTGTGGAGTTTTTTCCGATAACATTTTCTGTAGAAACTGTAATCCAAAGTTGCTATAAAAAAGACACATGAGCAAAAGATTACCAGTATGTAGTTAAAGCAGGAGAAAGCTATCATAAATCCCTTCCAAAAGGACTAGGAAAAGTTCAGTACAGCCTTAATTTTTCTACAAAATATTGATGTTGAAACAGGTTAAATGTTTGTGTTCTCTTTAGTACAAAGTTCCCCAGAGCACCGAAGACTTGTAAAAGCTGTCTTGTTACTGGATCTAGAATTTTTGAAGTATTGCTGGTGTATTGGGACTTTTTGTTTGAGAACCTAATCTGAATACCTATTGTAAGATTTGGAGAAGTGCTGAACTCCTTGTTTCCAGTTGAAAGTTGTGGTAACAGCATGTGCATAGCACTTCTCAAAATTACACGGAAAGGGTCTCGGATTGAGTCATGCTGGTCAGATGTAGTGTTCGTAGACTGCTGCCAGAATGCTAACTTGCATGGTGTATTCTCACCAGATGATCCAGTCTGGCTTAATGCTGAATCTCAAGACCGCACCATGATGAAGCTGAACTTGGAGTTCAGTGCGCAACCTCTTTGCTGCGTCTGCATGGCATTCCCCAGTATGGGCTATTTGAGAAATGTACAGCTCTGAAGGAGATGCCTAAAGTTAGTCAAGGTGTACTAAATTCTGCTGTGCACTCAGCAAAGGGCGATAGGCCTCTGCTGGACCTTTCTTGATCTGTTCAGGTGGACTTAGGTGTTCCAGGTCTGCTGTCCTGTTATAGCACAGCATTAACATCTTTCCTGTGGTAAAGCAGATCATGTTTTATTCACTGTTTCATACCTAAATTGGGATGGGGAAGGCAGGAAATTGGATTTGAACCCATGAGACCCAAGCTCTATTCTTGGGTCCAATATCCTCTGCAGCTTCTGTGTCAGAAGTTGTATTCATGCATTTATCATTTCTCCCATCCATGGATTTAATTCCTTAGGCACTACTGCAAAAAGAATGGCAGCTTACCTTCAACACATCTGTGGTGTTTCTTTTTAAAAAGAGGGTCTCTAAAATAAATAAAAGGATATTGTGCTATTTAAGTAGCATCTAATAATGCCCACAGTAATATCTTAGAGTTGGGACTTGCATTCATCTGCTGTAGTTTTTTGGAGCTCAAAATTTTCCTTAATGATGACATGACTGTTACAATAGCGAAGAGTACCAGACACCTCTGCCCTAGTCATGACAAAGCTTGTTTCTGACATGCTCGTCTAGCTGGGAAGAAATGAATTATGTGATTGTATTAGTCCCTAGACCCTGTGCAAGAGCAGAGGGAGACAGTTAGATAAAATCTAGTTTTGAAGTAGTAGTTGGACTCAGGAAAGGCTTAGAGTCATTACATGCTAGTTGACTTGAATTGTAAGATGATGAGCTAAGGTGATGAAGCATGTCTCAGTTTTTAGCATTTATGAAAGGAGGTTTGCATTGGGCCACCAAGATAGCCTGCAGAACTGGGCACTAGGAGTGAGACTGTATGAGGAGAACAGAGCAAAACGCTGCATTTGAACTAACTGCTGTTGAATTTTACATCTGTGTGTTTTCAAATATGAGTCATAATTGTTTCTGTAATGATGGTGAGAGCTGGGAGGAGAAACAAACCTGGAAGGGGATTTATGATAAATAACATTCCAAGATAACAGTAGCTAAATTTCAAAGCAGCTGGGGTAATAGCTGTGTGGTTTGGTCACTGTGGTGAGCACATCTAATCATGGCGCATGTATGCAAGGAACTGGCATTGCAGAAATGCAAGATGACTCAGTCTTACACAATCTTAACATCTCGGTCCTTCACTTTGCAAGTTTTACTGCTCTTTAACTGTGTTTAAATGAATAGCGGGCAGTAATAATAATATTCTCTGTTAGATAAAGGCCTTCAGAGCTAGCAGTTAAGACGTAGCTACTTAAACATATTGGAAGACCTAAAAGGTAATTTAATGAAAATGTTTCATTTCTCCATAGCAGTGAGAAAATGGTTAGTTAATCTAGATAGCAGCCAAGCCAGTCTAAAATCTGACATGGTGTGTCTGCAAGAGGAAATGTAAAGATTATTCTGTTTTACGGAAAAGATGTCAATGACAAGGGCAGGAAAAAATGCTTTGGTTTGATTTGCCCCATTTCGACTGCAATACGCAGGACATGCACACTGAAACCAATTTGTGTCCGTTACATATGTTTCTAGGTAAAAGTGTTGGCTGGGAAAGGCTGATCATCTTTGCCCATTACAGCAGAGTTTCACATTATCTCCAGTTTCATAAATATTTTTCTTAGTGTCCAGTTTTGTTGGCTGAAGAGCTGTGGTGTGTATAAGTTTGGTTGGGTAAAAGCCCTCAAGAGTTACTGCCTAGCCAAAAAAAATAGCAGTGTAGCAGTTTGGTATTAGTCTAGAATAAGGAGAGGAATATTGTGGCTGTGTAGTAGTATTGAAACAGGAAGTTAATCTGAAATAGGTTTGGTTTGACAGCCAGTCATTTCCTGACAGATGAAACCATTTCTCAGAAAACATTGTTAAGAGGAAAATAACTTGTGAGGTTATTATTCTTTATTGATAACTTCATTGAAGTTCTAAGATTTCTGTTATTACTTTACTTCTAAATCTTATCCTTGATATCAGAGGAGTCGAGTGTCTCAGGTTGACTGTAAACACCTTTAGAGATCTGCTTACTGTGTTCCCAGATTTAGAAGCAGGAAGGAAATCCCCTCAGCAAAATTGGCAGGATTTTTTTTCTTTCTCCTTCTTTTGCTTTTGGAGGGTAAGTGGGGGTTTACACAGTTTTATCTTTAGCCTTCCTTTGTCATGTGTGTAGCCTAATTTCTTAGGTCATCTGAACATTTTTGTGTAGTAGATCATGTTACTGTTGGAGGGTCTTGAGAGGTAGTGATCTCTCTTGTTTTCTTCCTGTGGCCGGTGGCACACTCTGTGTTGGACCTTTCAACCGTCAGCTTATGGTTGTCATAGAGTGTGTACCAGGGAAAGAGGATGTGAAGAGTATTGTGCTTTACAGGGAACAGAGTTGGAGCTGATGTGGATGGTTTTGCACGTAGTGATGATTAATTATGATTGCAAAAATGTTCCCTTTCTGTCCTGTGTTTTGAGTGTATGTGCTGAGAACAGGGAGACGATCTGTCCAAAATAAACTTACTCCACTTTTTGTTGTCCATATTAGAAGCTGACATTGATTTTTATGACGTTATCTAATGATTCTCTAAAACATCTTGTTACCAGAAACATGATATAAATAAACTGCTTTTGGAGAGACTTCTTTCTTTGGAGTTAGGGAAGGGGGAAATTCTATAGCCCATACTTACCTAAACTTAGTGTATCTGAAGTTTTTCCACAGTCCTGCTTAGAAGTGTAAGGAACCTGTGCAGTAGTTACACACGTGTTTCAGCGTGGATACATTTAATTTATGAGGTAGTTCATGATTGATACGATGGCATTCATCACATACAACCAGTGACAGGATGGGGAAAAGTCATTTTGCCTTTCCTTTGCCTTAGGCTACCCCTGAAACTTGAGACTGTAAATCTAGTGACAGAGTATTGTAACCTGAATAATTTAGCACTCCAATAGACTAGATTTAGATTAGTGAAATGAAGGGGATTTGCTGGTAGGTGGGAAAAGGTCACGCTGGGTCATTGGGAAACCTTAAGGCTATGTGCTGTGTTTATGACTTCTTTTAATCCACTAAGTAGCATTTCGCTCTCCTTTGTTGTTAATAGCTCTGTATTTGGAGAACCAGAGACATCCCTTGGATAAAAGATAATTTTTAAGCTACACAGTGGTTTCATTTCTAGAAACACAGTTGTTTTTTAAATAAAACCTTTTCGTTAACCAGCTGCGAGAACAGTATGATGTAAAAGGCCAAACGTTTCGTATCTCGGTTTTAACTGGATATGTCATTTTCTTTTTAGCAGGGAGTGGGCAAATTGATGTGTAATCAAGTCTGGGCCTTATTTGAGACACAGGGAGTGTTGTCAGTGATATCAGTGGGACAGGGTTTCACTTGAAGTGGGTAATAAGAATTTGCTTATCTCAGGCAGGGTGGTTCTGACAGTAGTCGTCTTCATGTAGGAGCCAGAATGAGAAGCATTTTTCAGGTTTCCACTTCCCTTTCAGGTTGCATAGTTTGTTGAAATAGGGGAATTAGCGCTTCAGAAAATGAGTACTATATTTTAGCTGTTGTGGGCGTGGTAACATTTAAGATGAATCTTTAAGATACGTTTATCATTCATATAAATCTAAAATACTTTGTAACTGGAAATAATTTACATACGGGAAGTATGTTACAGTTAACTTGCTGTCAAAAGTTGGCTTGCTTCATTTAATTCAGAAGAGCAAGCCAGGGCTTGAGTGAGGTTTCTAGGTCATTGTGTCCTTTAGGAATCTTTTCCCTTGAAAGAAGGGAAATCAATGTATTCTAGTGGCTTTCTTTGTCTCGCGGAGTGTATGCCAGCATATTTGTAGGATCGCCTCTGTTTTAGTTGGGGAGGAGGGGGGGAGGCTGCCCGTTCATAGAATTAGTTGTTAAAGGAGCTTTTTAAAAAAACTTCCAGAATTTTATTTGTCATGTTTAAAAAGCATAAACTTTACACACATCCAAGCTTGTTTTTTCCTTCTTAAAAAGATTGCATTAGGAAACCTCGTTAGGGCTTTGGCAGTTACCTCCTACTGGCAGCAATGCAGCAGCTGCCTCTGGGTGATTAAACTGTTAACAGCGCTTGCTTACGTCATCTTTCCGAGAACACTAGTACCGGTATGTGTGATTTACTATAACAAGATCTTAAGTTTTTCCTGTTGGCAAATGACATGTAATATTTACAAAGGTCTTGGTTTCTCTCCAGTAGAAACATTTCAGATAAAGTGATACATGAAAGGAAAAAGTAACACTTTCCTATCCAGACAGAATAATACAAGGAGATACATTTTACTTTTAAACTTTTAACATTAATGCGTACTGGCTTTGATAATGTTTGTCTTCATAGAGATGTGTCATAAATTGTTTTAAGATTCCTGAAAGTCGATGCTGTTGCCTTACAGCTGGAATGCTAATGAAAACAGACTAAACCAGTAACTTTCTCATACTTCTGTATTAAAAATAGTATTTCTGTCTCTGCATGTTAGTATGTGACTATATATACAAGCTGCCAGCTAAAGGAGGTAGGATGACAACCCCAAAGCTCAGTCCTTAAAAAAAAAAAAAAGAAAAAAATAGTAGTTTACTGTTGATTTCTTTCCTTGAATCCAGCACAATCCTCTGACAGTTGCCAGATCAAGGCCTAGTAAATGTACTTTTCCCAGGTTTTCAAGTGCATAGAAAGTATTTATAAAATTGTATGAGTGGTCCATAGAGCAAGAGTCTAATTCAGTAACTATTTTTTTATTCCAATCAGCTTTTTGTCTATTTGAAGTTATATTCATTGGAACTTGATGGTCTTTGAGGTCCTTTCCAACCCTAGCCATTCTATGATTTCTTAGATAAGCCTTGTGCTGGGTAGACTGACTGTGATACAGGAACTTAATGTGAGTTCATGTGTCTTAGCTGCATAGAATGTGATACTTGATAGTTGCTCATGTCAAAATATGTGAATTTTGTGCATTTCCAAAGATGTTTGGTGATAGGAAGTTAACCTTTTGGTGCGGGGATGGGAGAGAGAAAAATGGGCTGACATTTTAACAGCAGCTGTGCCATCTGTCTGCACTCCAAATGAGTTTTGTGGGTTAGACCAGGTGAAGGTAGGTTTAAAAACTGGCATTGCACTGTAATTCACTCTCAGCTCTGTCAGTTTCTTTATGGAATCTCTTTCATCTCTTCCTAAAGTATGTTGAAGTCTATTAAATTAATTTTAGTTTGCTATTTTTTATTTACTCTTCTCATAAACAGTCTGTCTAGGCAGTTGAGCTCCAAGGGGTTTGCAGTCAGTTGGATCTCATTTACTGGCATGCAGTTGGATACAAACTTTAAACGTAAAAATGCTATTTATTTAATACAGTTCTAATAAATAGCTAAAGGGTTACTTACTGTGAACAAGTCCAATTACCTAAATGTCTCCTAGAGGGTGGTAAATCAGAAACTAAAAGGTTCTAGGAACAACCACAGTGACTTTTTATGATGCAGTGTTTTTATATAACAGTCTGATAATCTTTCTCATATTAATGTTAGAATTTTAAACAGAGTCCTTTGCTTGCCTCTGTCATAAATAGGGGAGTCTTCTGTCTTGCCTGTGTAATTGTGAGAGACTGAAACAGTGTAATTAAATTAGACTTTGTTTATTTGGAAGATTTACAGATTGGTATGGTTTTGCATGTGCCCCTTCTTTAGTATTTTTAATCTGTAAAATATTAAAGAATAAATTACAGGCAAAATTAAATTTATCAAAGCTTGGTTTGAATTATTGCAAGTAGGGGTTTTGGTTTGGTTTGGGGTTTTTTGCTATGCGAGTTTAACTTTATGATTCTATCTCAACCTATGAAACTTCAGTTCACCAAAGATTTTGGGATTCTGAATTTAAAGGAAACCATGCAGTGGAGTGATCTGGCGTGACAGGGCAGAGTGCTGCCTGGTGCATTAAGAAAATGGGATGGCTGTGAGCATTTTTTGGCATGTGAGGGAGGTTTGGTTTCATTGGTTTTTTTAAAGAAAACTGAGTATTCTGGTTTTCTGAGCAGCATCTATTAATAGCTGCCTGAAATTACTTTGATGGAATGCTGAGGGGGAGAATGAGACAGGCAGTTATCAAAGTTACATGAGAAATGAGTTTCACATATTTGTAGTTTGCCATTCAATTTGTACTTCAGAATTTAATTATTTGTAATTGCTTGTCAGACCTGAACTTGCCTGTTAGAGAGTATTCATCAAGATGGATGCATCATTAATTCTTAATTTTCTTTGAATTTTAGATGATCATAGTCGTGTAAAACTGCAGAACACTGAGAATGACTATATCAATGCCAGCCTAGTGGTCATAGAAGAGGCCCAGAGATACTACATTTTAACACAGGTAAGTAGTACCAATTGCTAGGTTCTTATAGGGATTGAGAATCTGGGAAAGGGGGACTTGTACAGTCATTGTTTGTATTTTGTTGGTTACTTGTCCCTGTGAGTTGCCTCATACTAACTGCCCGTTTGATCTAATTGTGAACACATTATTTTAAGAAAAAGCTAAAGGGCATATTTAAGTATGAATAGTTTACTGCATATAAAGCTTTTCAAATAGTTCTTGCTCTTTTCTTCAGTTCTTCTTGAAATAGGTTGCAACGGTACTTTTACCCCTTACTTCATCTTGTCCCTTCTGAGCATGCCTACAGTAGCTTTTCTTCTAACAGCACAGTAGTACTGATGCCCAAACTGAACATCCCTTCCCTGAGTTCTTACTGTTTTGTTTGTTTTGTTTTTTAAAACTTTAGTACTGGATTGATCTGTGCAGTGTGGTCACTTTCTTGCCTGTCATTTCTGTCATTCCTTTAATAATTTGTTTAATCTTTTCAGAGGAAGACTTTTTCCCGTTTCACACAGTGAACTATTAACTGTATCCAAATGCTGCTTTGCCTATGCATTCTCCTACTCATTTTTTTTTTCTTTACTACACAGGGTCCACTACCTAATACATGTTGTCATTTTTGGCTAATGGTATGGCAACAACAAACCAAAGCAGTTGTCATGCTGAACAGAATTGTTGAAAAAGAATCGGTAAGTGATACTAGGCCTAAAGTTGTAAAGTAAGCCACCTCATTTTAATACAGTTGACGATTGGTATGTTTAAAGAACTGACAGACTTTCTCACTGGTGTACAGCATCACGTGTATTTAACGTAACATTAAAGTGATGAAGCTAAGACACAAAACTCAGTTTGGTGGAAACAGCATCTAATAAATATACATCCAGAAAGGTGAAAGTAACATCCTGAGAAAGGAGGATGTGTAGATGAAGGATGGAGTTGAAGCAGCTAAGATGTTCTAGAACAGAAAGGGAAGTGGGAAAAGAGGTTTGAAATACGGTATCTTTAGGTTATTTCTTCTAAATCTAAGAGTAGTAGATTTGTTACGGACAGTTAAGATCACTATGTAGCAATGAAGACAAGCTGCTGCCAGCAACTGTCAAACTGGTCTAGTATTTTTGATTCTTTACAGCCGGTGGTATATTTGCAGGATACACAAATCTTCTGTTACCATGTAGTTTTTCTGCTAATGTGCCTAAAACCACTGTGGATTTCAGTTATGCATGTCATTTGCAGCTTATGGTTTTTCTTCAGAGTAGATTTGTTAGTGAAAAAGATTTGACTACTCCATTTAAGAGTCACTTATTTTCTTATGCAAAAATTTTCCTACATCAAGTTTGAGTGCAAGGCAAGGGGAATAAAAGACAAAGGACAGTTTTGCATTGGTTGGGTAGTTCATTCTTTTGTTTCGCTAGAATCTTCGAGTATTCAGCAAGCCTTGGGAAAACTGGATGTGCTAGGTGAGTTGGGTAGATGTGCAGGTGTGCGTGTCAGAAATGGAGGGGGAAATGTTGAAGTAGCTGAGAGCAGAGAAATCTCTGCTCGCTGTAGAGAACTGAATGGGGGAGAGGGGGAAGTGTTAAGGTGTATCTCAAAACATGCTAGCCCTGTGATGAAAGAAAGCATAAACAAATAAAGCTGTAATGCATAATAGCCACCGAAACAGTTGTAACTTGGCTGTAAACATGGACTTTGAGAATTCCTCAAAGTGGGGGCAGGTACTTCAATCTACTATATTGAATAACAGGGTCTCAGAATCTGCTCATGCAAAGTGCAGGATACTAGGATGCTTAACCAGACTTTTTTTTCTTCTTTCTTTTTCTCTCCTTTTTTAAAAAAATACATCAGGTGAAGTGTGCACAATACTGGCCAACAAAAGAAGAGGAAGTTATGACATTCAGTGAAACAGGTTTCCGTGTGAGGCTAGTATCTGAAGACTTCAAATCCTATTACACAGTACATCTACTGCAATTAGAAAATATCAACGTAAGCTTTTCTCAGTCTGTATAGCTCATATTCCTGGGTTTAAGGATATCGTGAAAACCATTTAGCGTATTGTCACTATGGGTTTGAGGTTTTACATTGAAAATTTTGATGCGCTTCTGGTAATGTTGAAGATGTATGTCTGGCATATAAGCAATTGAGTTAGACCTGTATTAACCTATACATTAAAAGAGTAACAGCTTCAGCATTTTTATATTTTCCATTTGGCAATACCTTAACATGCTGGATTATAATTGATGGTAGTGGTGATTCTAAGAGGAGCTGTAAGAAATACCCTAAAAGGAGGAACCTAGGAGTTGAAAATTCTGATTTCTTCTGAATATCAGAAATCAGACACAGTAATTACTGTTGGTTGTGGGTGGTTTTTTTTGGTTGTGGTTTTTTTTTAATGGAACATTAGTTTTCCGTATCATTTAGTCCAGCTATCTTAAGTTCTTGGGGGGAGGGATGATTACCACCTGTAGATAGGTAACTTTATCTCCTCTTGCTTACCTCCCCTTTTGCTCCACAGGACCAACCATCCTTTTCTCTTAAAAATTAAGCACTTTGACAATTTAATCAAGTTAAGCTCAAAAAAATTGTTCCTGGCCTGAGCTTGGGTTGGAATTTGCTGCTTCTGTTTCAGAGCTGAAGACAGGATTGAAGAGCTTGTCTGTTTGTTCCAGCTATGTCTTGTAAGATATTCTCTCTCCCTATAAACCTTGCCTTATATTAATTGAAAGTGCTAGTATGGCAAGTTTTATTCAAGGTTGTCTTGTCAGTGGATTTGGGAAAGGAAAGCTTAAAAGATGTTCCTTTGCATGTTGTTTTACACAACTAAACGTCGATACGTTCGGTCAAGATTATTTGAATTTATAGTAACTATTAATGGTACTTTGAGACAATAATCTTTAATTTGAAGCCTCCCTCACGAGATCAACATGATAAAACTTGGCATGTTGTTCCTTGGTCTCTTCAATGTAAGAGCAGCTTTATGAAATTCTGTCCTACTGACCTGAAGAATTTCTGTTTAGTTGTTTATTGACAGCGAAGGCAAAGAAAAGAGGAGTGGTGCTTGCAGGCTAGTGCCTGAGAAAGAATAACTCTCCTTTGTGGAAAGCCGAGGCAAGTTTTCTGAACTACCGAAAAGGCTTCTTTGTGGACTTGTCTGGCTGACATTGCAAAAGGATGCCATTTTCATGATGTGTGCCTGTTTGCATATAATATGAGCTGGAAAATGCAGAAATCCCTTGAGGAACAGCACAACGTATGCTGTAGCAGACGTCCGAGTTGGAGCTATTGAGCACTTCGATTTCTGAGTTTGCTTTGGACTGGTAACGCAGGCCCATCAGTGCTGTACATAGTTTCTTGTGTGTCATGTAGTTAAGTTTCAGAAATACGTAGCAAACTTACTATGTTGAAGTTTTGTTTTAATGCCCCAGAACTCCTGAAAGGCTCTGCGAATATGCACTCCAAAGAATATTTTTTATATAAGCCAGCTACAAGAAGTAGAATATACTTGGTTACTCAAACAGAAAAACTGTGTAGTTTCTAGAGTAACACTGCAAATGTTAAGTGCAGCATTCTCTGTAAGAATTTGGTAATTATACCACAAAACTTGTGGGAACCAAGTATTCACAGTAACTTGAAATGTGAGCTTAACTGTGTTTATACAAATTATTCTGGAGGGGACTTTGGTGGAGGCAGAGTAGTAAGACATGTAGCCACTTGACGCCTGGAATATGAGATGACTCACAAACAAAATATACTCTGAATTCCAAGAATACTTAAGAAATGTTAGTGTTTCCTTGAAAATGGAGAACTAGAATTGTCTTTATGATTACAACCATTCTGAACTCAAGTGAAGTTGTGCTACTGCAACAGATCTCTCTCATACATAAACAAAACGGGTATGTATAGAGAGTAAAGTGCTTGTTTAATGTTCTTACAATGAAACAACCTCTTGAGTATTTGCTTGATTTCGTTGGTGCTGGTTTTCTTTTTTTTTTAAAGAGCAGTTAGAAGTACAGGTGGGACTTGGGGAGGACACAGTGTTTGTTTTTTAGCATTAGATCAAGGCACTTGGCTGTTCAATTTGTTTATATGTGTTCTAGGCAAACATTTATTTTCGTCGTTGCAGCTAGTGTAGTCCAATCGAGCTTTGGAGAGGAGATAATGTTTATTGGTATCTTTCCAAAAGTTTTGAAAATACTTCTAGTGTGCTTTGTCTTGCTGGTGATTATTGTGAAATTTCCTTATTTTTTTGTCTGACTCAGTTTGCATTTTAGAATATAGAAATTTGAAGTTGCCTTGCCATCATGATTCACTCTGTATCCTCCATCATTTTGTTGGTGTAAATTGTCAGCTCTTCTGAAAGTTGACAGCAGCTTTCTGCTGTAATTGCTCAGATTCAGAACTCTCCTTGAGGAAAAGCAGACTGTGAAGGCTTCCACAAACCCTTGCCTCTGTTGGAAAATAAGGGTAGAAGGAAAATACTGTCCTCATGTTAAAGATTCGTAATCATTTATATGTGAAGCTATTGCATGTCTCTGATTTGAAGCAAAATCTCCCAGTATACTGGAGAAGTGATAGTTAGGTGTTTGAGAGCCTTTTTGTTAAAACTGTAAAATAACCTTATTGGATGGGCTTGCTAAGTTTTGTGACAATATTATGGGAGAATTGTTAGGTATCGACAGCTAACTTCTGGAAGACTCTGCCTTGTGTTGAATATGTGTTTTTATACTCTTCTGCGTTGCTGCTTTTAGCTTTCCTTGTCACAAGTACAAAAACTGGTCTTCAGAGAAAGAAAACTGGTGTTTTCAGTCATTTCTGGTGTGGCAACCCTAACAGCCTGGAGAAAGACACAGTGTGACACATAATGAATGCTTAAAAGCAAAATCCCACTAGGTCGGTACTCGGGACTTCAGGAATCCTATGGGAGGGCAAATGAACATCAGCACTTGAGGGAAACCAGGGATTGACTGGGTAAGGAAATGGAGCAGGGAAAGGGAATTGAAATTGCTGGAGGAACCCTGATGAACTTACCTTGGACTGGGTTCCTAGAAATAAGACTAAAGCAGCTGAAGGAGAGGTTTGCAAATAAAGTATTTGCTGGAGGAGAAAGGACTGGAAGAAGTGAACTGGATTTGATGTGACACTGGTGGTATGATACTTTAGAATATCATTTTAGATACTTTAGAGTCCATTAATAAATCCCAAGTGGAATCTTGAGTTGTCTGTAAATAGCAAATATTTGGAAAAACCCATTAGCAAAATGGTTTCTCAACTCAGCACCATGCATCTGTGTGGCCATTGCTGTCAGATTAAGGTGGTGCAAACCTGCTTAGTGGCCCTCACTGTCTGATCCTGTGGATGAACTGGGAAGTGCTAGTGTAGTTCAAGCAGGTAAGATTGGCTTTGCTGCTAGTTTCCAGGGTCCACAGTTCTAAATGTGCTGAGGAGACATTTTGTTTGTGGAGACAGTCTAATGGCAGGCCATGTTCTGGGATCTTGTGATATCTTTGTGTGCAGATGTGTATATGTGTGTAATTCCTATAGCATTTTGAAGGGATTTATGAAACATGGCATACAGTTGCTTTTAAACTTGTGGGACGTTGTCATGCTTTAACCCCAGCCAGCAGCTAAGCACCACACAGCCGCTTGTTGAGTCCCCCCCTCAGTGGGGTGGGGGAGAGAATTGAAAGAGTAAAAGTGAGAAAACTTGTGGGCTCAGATACAGACAGTTTCACAGGTAAAGCAAAAGCCACGCACACAAGCAAAGCGAGGCAAGGAATTAATTCCCCACTCCCCACGACAGGCAGGGGTTCAGCCATCCCCAGGACAGCAGGGCTCCGTCACACGTTATGGTTACTTGGGAAGACACACGCCATCATCCTCACTTCCTCCTCCTTTCTTCAGCTTTATATGCTCAGCATGGCATCCTATGGTATGGTATATCCTTGGGGTCAGTTGGGGCCAGCTGTCCCGGCTGTGTCCCCTCCCAACTCCTTGTGTACCCCCAGCTTACTTGCCAGTGGGGTGGTGTGAGAAGCAGAAAAGGCCTTGGCTCTGTGTAAGCACTGCCCAGCAGTAACAAAAATACCCCTGGGTTATCAATGCTGTTTTGGTCACTAATCCAAACCGCAGCCGCGTACGAGCTACTACAAAGAAAATTAACTCTATCCTAGCCAAAACCAGTACAGATATCCTCATATCACTTTGACAAGCTGCAAGAGGGGTTAATTTTGGTCTTCACGACCACAAAAGTAAGACTGAGGCGTTTGAAAACGTATTGGTGTCTAACAGGAAAGGAGAACCCAGACTCACTTGAATGTCAAGTGTGTTGTAGATTCAGTGGGAATAGCTGTTGCCATGCTGACTTACAGGATGTGCACTAGATATTAAAAAGACCAGAATGTTTGTGAGGACTGTCTGACCCTATTATCCTCATTGCCATTTTTGTGTATGCTTTGAAAACCATTTTTTCAAGTATTAGAATGAAGAAATAGAATGAGGTTGTAGTAAAAGTTGATTTAAGATTTTGAATTTCAGTGCTTAGAATATTGCCCTTACAGTATGCCTTCTTATTTTTATATGATGAAATTAGTTGTTACTGCACTTGAGGCATGACCATTAAATACAGGACTGCTATTGGGTTGTAGGCGTATTTTCCGCCTTCATATGTTCGACTGTTTCAATAGCCCTTAAACTATGAAATGAAGGCTTTCATAAGGGGCGTGCGAAATTTGACAGAGCAGCATTTTTCTGTCTTCAGCCGCTTCACTTGACACTGAAGGCATCAAATTCCTGTGAGCATTTTATTTATGTTCGTTCTCTCAGGTTACTGAAAAACCCAAAGTTATTCTAAGATTTTTGCAATTTTTGTTTTCAGTGATTGGATAGTCACTGTAGAACGGTTATGACAGGGCTTGTTTTGATGGAAGTCAGACTAATGGCATTGTATTATTTTTCTGCTCAAGTCCTCGTGTGTATGTCTGCTTGTAACTTGGAGCGTGGCTTGTGGTTTGATCATCCTCTGATTATGCTGTTAGTGTTGCCAGCAGTCTGTGAAGAGCTGTGCCGTGTGGTGGTAACTTAGTGAGTTTATCAGTTTTAGCTGTCGGTTATTTACTGAAAGCTTATCCCAGTAGTTCGTGAAACTTTTGCTAGAATGGTTTGACTTGTTTTCTTGAAAAGTTGTTTGTTTAAAAGTTGTCCTATGATTATTCAAGGATTTTAAAAATTTTTTTTGGTAGCTAGTCTTAGTAAGTAAATCTTGGGCAAAATATGTCGTGATTACTGTAGTATAAGCTAGTTTTTAGTTATTGTGCAGAAAAGTGTTCTCTGTGTATAACACAAAAAATTTTTACTGTCTGAGTCTTGAAGTCCAGCCTTTTTTTCTTTAGAAAAAGTTTTCTGATAACACTTTGAATGAATTAGTTGTTCTTGAAAACTGAATTTCTGTTCGTCAACAGTTGTGAATCTTTAGCAAGCCAAACCTTTTCTCATTATAGTCTTGCATCACTTCACGTAAGTGATAGCTGTGGTGCGTGGCTCAGTGACAGGGGGAGTTCTTTGAGAGAGTGGTATAGATCTTCCAACAAAGACGGTATTTCAGCTGTGCGGCTTGACTGCCAAGCACCACTTGAAAGAGCCGTTCTGTCTAAGAGAGAAAATGTGGAGGGTTTGAAATACTCACATGGAATTTGGCTGTATGATTAGAAACTGCAAGCTGAAAGAAGACCAGCCAGTTCTAGTGCCCTGAAATGGGGCTCGAGAAGTAATATGGAGAGACAAGGTGGTTTTAAAATGGGCTGAAGTGATGGGAAACTGTGGGATGGATCAAGCCTTCGTACAGTACGGGAAGGATGAAAAAAATAATTCTGTGGGTTAGAGCCGGATGAGATGTACAACAGCACTGTTTAATCTCTCCTTTAAAAATAGCTATTTTCAGATCAGTGTATGAGTGGAGTGACACCTGGCCATGTGCTTGAAACACTACTGTTGTGTTAGGGGGAGGATGCCAGTGCTTGTTACAGTAGGGAATTAAAAAAAAAACAAACCCACACAGATCACCTTTGCTTTATATAGATAAGGGCATTTTTGACTTCTTGAGGTGTAAGGGAGGCTTTCATCTGGAATACTGTTTAAGAATCTTGAGGGGGAGAGGATCAGTTAAGGATCACCTAGATTCACAAGAAGCAATTTTACCTTTGCTTTATCTGGCATGTGCATTTAGCTCATCTCTTTAGTCTTCCTCTTAATGTTGTGTTTTGAAGAGCTCTTTTTAGAGGAAATTGCTTAAGAGTGTTATCTTCTTTAAAATTCTATAATTTCCAGATTTCTTATTAAAAACGTACCTCCTTCATGATTTTTAAACAAATGGATCATTTCAGCTGATCAGTGAGTTAACTCACTAGTTGAAAAACTAGGTACAGACGACTAGTAAAAAGTTCTTGGTTGAAATGCAAATTTATTTTTTTTTTAAATGCTTTGCCTCAGACAAAGGGAAATCACAATATGTTTATACAGTTGGGGCATTGGTAGGGTTGTTTTTCTTTTCCCCTTCTGAAATTTTATACTCATTTGTATACTAGTTTTTCCAGTATGATGGATCAGACTGTTGTCCTTGTTGAGTTCTTAGCCAAAAGACAAAATATTCCTGGAAGATAACTGCATTTGAGAGTGACTTGAATCATGTTAATATCCACTGTTTTCTGTGAAAGTATTGACAGTCTTGCAGTATCAGGTGTTGAAGGCAAAAGACAAAATGGGGGAGTGTTTTTGTTACTGCGGTAACCATGAACTGGATTATTTTTAGTTTCACAAAGGTGTTTTGTAAGTTGTCCCTCATGAGAAATTGAAGCAGACTGAGCTGGGGATGAATAATAAGATTTATTTGAATTTTGTAGCTATATTTTACTGTTGCTGAAAAAGAAAAATAGCTTTTCTGGAATACATCACTATTTTTAAATCTTATTTTGTTCCAACTTTGCAGAGATTTATTTATGTAGGTTTCAATCTACGTGAAAAATAAGATGAAATGGAGGGAGGATAAAAATAACTGAACCTTTCTAAAATTCCTGAGCTAAATCACGGATCGAGTTGTCTCAAAATCACTGTAGTAGGAAAAGAAGAGAGGAAAGAAGCAGCCTTTCTCGAGTGAGAAGGTCTGAAGTGAGGTCCATGAAGATATGATCCACATTTGTTGTTAAAGCTTTTCAGTTACATACATCCTCTCTCGCTGTCATTTCAATACTTGCAGTTAGTTGGTCGTGTTAGGAGAGGAGCTGCATGGTTCTAAAACAACTGCATGGTTTTGGAATTCTTCTTTCTTACTTACAAAGAATAAATATGTCCAGTAGAACATGTTCATCGTGCTGTATGGGTTCTTACAGGCCTTTTCCATAAAGCTTTCTGCTCCTCTCAGTAGTGTGGTTAGTATAAAGGAGATGCTAATACCTCTTTATATTAAAACTTGCTCTGAGCAAGAGTGGAAAGTGTTTACAATACTGATGGATTTTTTTTTTTCGGTTGTATTAATGCTAGCGGTCTAATAACTGCTGTCAGCCATTAAGCTGCGTTAATGGTAGAAAAAGAATAATATTTGGGGGCAAGGAGTAAAGTGAACCAAATATAATATTGGAATTTTGAGAAGAAGAAAAAGATGTTTATGGTAGTAATTGCAAAGGGGAACACTACCAACTCGGATGAAAAACTGCTTCAGGTTGCGCTGTTGGTTGTCATCCAACTTGAAGCAAGTTACTGGATTGTCTGTCTAAATAAGAGGTTTAAAATAGAAAATAGCTATTGATTTAGATTGGGGAAATGTGTGCTAATTAAACAAAAGTAAAATGCTTTCTAGTTGTATCGTTTATTTGTTTTCACTTCTAGAGTGGTGAGTCCAGGATGATCTTTCATTTTCATTATACTACATGGCCAGACTTTGGAGTTCCTGAATCTCCAGCTTCATTCCTGAACTTCCTGTTTAAAGTCAGAGAGTCTGGCTCACTAAGTTCTGAACACGGACCTGCAGTAGTTCACTGCAGTGCAGGGATAGGACGTTCTGGCACGTTTTCATTAGTAGACACTTGTCTAGTACTGGTAAGTGTTTAGTGGTTTTTCTGTAACCCCTTTCCTTCCCCTGACACCCTGCCTCTCTTCCCAATATGGACTTCTTGGTCAGAAGGTTTTAATAGCATTTAAGTTGATGACATACCAGTGAAAACTTTAATTAAAACATTTTTTTTTTTTTTTTTTTTTTGCCTATTTTGGTGGTTTAAAAGCACAACTCTGGAAAGACATTTACAAATCCATCTTGAAGTACATTAGAATTTATCAAAGCTTCCTGGGAAGTAAATAGCAAGCATTCTTTTCCTTTTATATATGATGTGCTTAGAAAAGATGGAGGTGTTGTTTTTTTTTTTTAGTATGAGCTTCCAAACTGCTGTTCCCTCAGGAGCAGTAGGAAATACTGCTTTATGGTTCTGATTTTCATAGTCTTGTTTCAGAGTACAAATATACATGCCTGAATAAAATAAAGCATATCTGCATTTCTTAATTTGGAGACTTGATATTACAGTACTGATTTATTTGGTTAATATGTGAACATTGATTTGTTCATAATAGGTTTTCATTAGATGGTTAATGGTTTTCCTGTAAAAACAATTCAGAAGTAACTTGTGGTGTTAATTTCATATATAACTAATATGAACATGAGGAAATTAACTTACAGATTTAATTTTATGACTGATTTTTACTTGTAATTATTTTTATATGTTGTCTCATCAACAGCAATGACACTTTTGATGTAACTTTCTTTACAGATGGAAAAAAAAGACCCATTTTCTGTAGATATTAAGAAGGTATTACTGGACATGAGGAAGTATCGAATGGGACTTATTCAGACTCCTGATCAACTAAGATTTTCATATATGGCTGTAATAGAAGGAGCAAAGTTTATAATGGGAGATTCAACTATACAGGTAAATTTTCAGCTCTGTGTATTTAAACATAGACAGTAGACTGCTGACAGTAGTTAAAAATGAGCTCTGAACTATTTTGAAAGATACAACTTTCTGGGATTTAAATACTTTGCCTTTTTCAGTAGATACTTAGAGGTATTAGAGGTATCTGATCAGTGCCTTCTGTCAGCTCAGTTTCTAATCCTAGGTATTTGTCCCCTCTTAGATAAAACACAAAAATAACCTGTTTGCACTACTGTTTTTTTCTAAAAGAAACGGTTAAATCAATATCTTCAATACTGAAAAGAAAAAGTAATGCCCAGAATCACTTTGAAAATATGGCGAGGATCTTTTTAGTATTTGTTGGTCTTTGCTATGTATTTTCCTAACAATGCAGTTGCCTGATGCTGCAGATCAGGTTTATTAGTAAAGTTGCGCTGCTTTTTTTTTTTTCCATATACTTTAAAATCTGTGTTACAGTTAGTAGAATCTAGCTGAATATAATAAGTTTTGGGGTAAACCAATTACCAAATAGCTGCAGCTACTGATAAAATAGTGCTATTTTAAATGACTGGGGCTAGATGGGAGGGAAGACTGGGAGGAACGGCTGTGGAACAGACTTAATTTTGCTTTCATATGCTACGGCTTTTTGATTGTGTTGGTTTCTTGAAATCATGAATAAAGCAGATAAACACATTTCCGTTTCTGTGGTTCTGGTAGTTGTCAGATTCTTCTCTCTGACAAATGTTGCTTGACTTGCTATATAAATAAATAATTTTGCACAACTCCTAATCAACACCTTGGTAGTGTGCTGCTTGTCTGACACCTGCGCCGTATGCCTGGAAGAGTGCGTGAGTCATCCTAATGCTAACAGCATTTAGCCTCTTTATTTTCTGGAAGCTGTTTCTGGTGATAGGAGGGTATTCTCTCTAGTAATTTTTCTGCTTTGTTTTTTAAAAAGCTGTATTCCAAACAGCCTGGGTTCCCGCACTTCCCCACCTAGATCACAGGATTTCTTGTTTCGGGATACAAGGGAGTATTGTCAGCTCAGAACACTGCTGGTCAGGTTCAAGTGTGTTATTTCTTCATACTAAGGGAATGCTGAAGAAGGCACACTGCTCACTTGTTCCCATTCTTGTTAGGATTGTTCAAATGATCTTTCCTAAAGCAATGCTTTCTGCAGTCCGGGCAGTCCCTGTGCTTTTCTCTTTAGGCCTCAGGGTCATGTGCAGAACATCAACTGGCAGTACTAAACAGGAGTATTTCTCCTTTCAAAGTTAGCTAGATCATTTTTTTTCCCCTATAAGGAATAGTTAAACTGTCCAGAGCGAGAGGTGCTTCTCTCCGCAGTGATGGGGAGGGCGTGAAGTCACTGAACCCTTCTCTCGTACAACATTACCCAAATGTTCATCTCTGACTTCTGAAATCCATGGAGATGTCAATGAACTGTGCAGACAAATACGATGTATGCTTGAAGCTTTACTTGCTTACAGCTAGTGGCTGCAACTGCAATGCTTGTAACGGGACGAGGAGTCTCTTCTCCTCCTTTAGTACCTCTGGGATTTCTACCTGTGAGTAATAGGAAGGCTCGTACACTGGCGGAGGTTGCCCTGAAGCCCTACCGAGGTGTGTGGTTGGGGTGCTGCAGCTGGAACGATTACTTTCTTCCTAGTTACGTTGCAGTTCTGCACTGTGTAAAATGGGGGAGGTGGAACAAGACCAAAACTTTCATTTCTATAAAATTCCTTCGTAGTAAAGATAAGTTAATACTATTCCTTCAACAACATAGTAGAATGAATTGCTACCAGTCTTTCAGAAAAATCTGTTGAAAGGAGTCGTCTCTGGAAAACAAATTTGTGGCTTTGAAAGGACAAAGAAAGTTGAATTCCTTAGATCCATAGATGTGTTTTGCACACGGAGATGATTAGAGTTTTGTTCTGAAACTTGTGAATCCAAAACATGTATCTGACATTCAGCCGATACTGTCAAATGGACATCTTAACATGTCCTTCCGTTGATTCCATTCATTCCAAGAGGCAATATAGGCCCTAAGGCTTAGCTCCTCTACGCAGGCATTTTTGTTATAATTTTAAAGACAATTATGTTTCTCAAATCAAACTTCATCACTTCTTTGTTTCTTCCAGACATAATTTTACAGGACTCAGCGTAGTACTTCAGATCTCGAGATTATTTTTTTGTTGTTGTTTTTTGTAAAGTGCTATCACAAAATGGCAAAGACAGTTTAGCAGCACAATCCTCCTTGTCTGTCTGCTCCAAGTTGTATGTTACTTTACATTTAAAATAGAATTCTTGGTGGGAGACTCCTGTTTGATAAGAGGAGTACAATTGTCTCTGATTTCAGTTCTTCCTGTCCTATCAATCCAGATGGAGTCAGTGTTTATCTCAGTCAGCAAGTCTCTTATGGACATAACCGTAAGGCCTTCCAAAAGGCCTTTTTGTGTGACAGTAAGAGGGAGCTCCTGAGTGGATTTCCATTTGTTGGTGGCTGTTTCTTTTTTTGGGTTTTATTGTTGTTGAAGATACAACAAAGAAAACCTCCGAGTGCAGTCGCTTGTTCGTGAAGACTCCCTTGGTGAACTTCACATCTATACAGGAAGTGCTTCTGTGATGGAGGAGTCTGTTTATTGTTGAAGTTCCTTCTGCCAGCAGTTTATTTATAGGTAGCTGGGGTTTGTTTTGTTTGGGTTTGTTTTTTTTTTATATCAGTCTGAGTTTGGTGTTTAGTTTAGACCAGCAGTCTTGAATTCATTCCACAGATGAGAATTTAACACTTGTTTTATGACGAGTCAGTTTTCAGTTCATCTTTCTTATCATAAATGTTTAGAAGTAACTGACTTTTTTTATCCTCCCAAGGTATTCTGTACCTGTATAGGCTGGCTGATTTGTGTAAGAAAAGAACTGGTTGGTTTTAGTTGCAATTCTTTTCCTTCCTGTTACCTTTCTAGGGTTTTTTTCCCCTGAATGCTCTTTTGTTGCAAGAAAGCCTTCAGACTATTAGGACAGTTACCAGTTCTACTTCCCATCTTTTATTTTTTCTTCCACCTCATTTCAGATGCCTTCTCAAAACAAGGTGAATATCTGTTCTGTGATGCAGTAAATCTCTGGGCTAATTGAACGCTAGATGAAAGAGTAGGCTGTAATTCTGACATAAATAAATAACCCTAGGTTTTTTTTTTTTCATTGGGCTAGCAAATTTTTCCAGTTCTCTCCTTTTTTTTTTTTTTTTAATGCAGTTGTTGCGCATGGGGTCATACTGTGTTTTGGAGCCGTGATGAGTAATAGCACTGTGACTGTTATGTTGGAAGATGTCTTGGGTAGCAAGGGCCTTCAGTTTTAGGGGAATGTTTGAAATGTGTTCTCGTTGTTTGCAGAAACGGTGGAAGGAGCTCTCTAAGGAGGACCAAGCACCAAGTTCTGAGCAGTCTCCTCCACACCCAACAAGAATAACCACAGAGAAGTGTAATGGGAACAGCATAGGCCTGGAGAACAAAGATCAAACGGAGAAAATAAATACTGACCTCTCCACTAAAGTTCAAGATATCACAGATGGAAACATTGAAAGGTAGGCAAAATGAGGAAACCGTTTGGAAGGCAGAGAATCTCTCTCGAAAGGCTGAATTCATTGTAAGCTTTTTGTACTATTAAAACCTTCAAGATCTTTCTTCAGTTGAGGGAAAGGACAGGTGGTGTTTGGCTGTCTTATTTTGAATAGTTTATAAATACAGCTGCAGTTATTCCTTGTGATAAACCTTTGTTGTTTAAATGTCAAGAGAAGAAAAACAGATGTGTCTAATTGAAGCAGTTAAACCTTATGCTTTGAAAGCCTTTTCTGACCGACCGTCACTGAATGGCATTTTACAGTGTGAGTTAGGTCCTAAAAGCACCCAACGTAGTTCGATGCTGATTTTAAATACAATGCTAACTTCTGTTTGGAAAAATGTGATACCTCAGAAGCACAAAGTTTTTCTCACCTACTGCTTTCTGTACACTTAAATACTCTGAACGTTTGCACGTGGTACCTGACACATGCATGGAAAGTCTCCGTGCAAAAAAATCTCAGCCACTGAATGGGGCACTGATGGGTGAACAACTCAGCCCAGGTAATTAAGCTAATTCTGTTCCCTGCTGAAAGCTTCGGTCAGGCACCATTTACATCTTTACTTGTGGCACTTACTGCCTTCATAGGGCTTCGCTGGCCTGAAGCCCTCCAAGTCAAGATTGTTAGAACAGAATAAAGAATACTTGGTTTAGATTTATCTGTGCTGCTGCCATGTGCTACTGTTGAGTTGACTGTTGGGAGTGTGTTGGGAAGAGGTTTGTTTTAACATTTTAATGACCTTTTTTGCTGTTGTACAATTTAAGATTTAGCTTTTTCTTTCTTTCCCTTCTCTTTAAGTACTGTCCGAAAACGACTGCGAGAGGATAGAAAAGCCAACACAGCACAGAAGCTGCAGCAGATGAAGCAGAAGCTAAATGAGACTGAAAGAAAAAGAAAAAGGTGGTTATATTGGAAACCTATTCTCACTAAGATTGGGTTTGGTACACTGATTTTAGTTGGCGCTTATTCTTGCTGGAAAATGTATTTTCAAGAACATTCCTCGTAAGTAAACAGTATGGCTGGCTGCTCCAGCAGCTAATTTTGCTGAAAGTTACTGACTAGGGGTGTGGCTTTGAGCAGCAAACTCCCTGCACCTGGAATGGGTGCAGACCCTTACAGACTATAGAGAAGTGATGTAAACTTGATCACATGTCAACATCTCAGGACTTTCTACTGCAGGTACTTAAAGAAATGAACTGCTGCCCCCCAGCAGAGCTGATGTTTGGTTTGGTTTTGGGTCTTTTTTTGTTTTTGTTTATATGAGCAGGTACAAACTTGCTGCAGTTGTTTACACACTTTTTACAATGGTGTTCTACCAGATCCTAAGCAAACCCTGAACCACAGAGGTTTAGCTACTGAAGGCTGTCTGGATTTAAATTTACATACCTGACATAAGCAATAAACAGTGTTGTACCATTTACATTATTAATGCAAAGAAGTTATCCTTAAATGTGTGTAATGTGTAATGTACTAGTGACATGAATATAAACATTTTATATTCTTACGACCTAGGATAAATATATTTTATAATTGCATATTTAATCTTTTTGTAGTTCACTGTACTTTTAAAAGCTCAGTTTGTACAAATTTCTGACCAAAAGGAATTTGATTTTGAAACTAAATGTAATTACAATTTGTGCATGAAAGTAACAGTGCAACCATTCCCCGTATTTTGACTTTCAAATTTATGATATGAGCAGCTAGGGGTCTGATGAAGCACTTAGTCATTCCTACTCTGTTAATTTGCATTCCTTATTTATTTTTTTTTTGTAGTTTTCATTATTTAAGTAAGGCTTGGCAATTTGGATTTTTTAAAGGCTTTTGAGAACTTAGCCCCCACTGAAAAACATACTGTTGATTAATGTATTCAGACTTCAGCTACTGTTTGAAGGCCAACGTTGTTAAAGTTCTGACATTCCATTAAATGTGAAGCATAATGTTTTGTGTGTCTACAGATTTTAATTGCTAGAAAGAATAAAATTAATCCATCAGCAATAGGTGTAGAAAGCGCATCACAGGAAACGAGTTGGACTTCCGAGGGGGGTTGCAGTAGAAAACAAATGTTGGCGGTGTTCTGCTGTACCCACACAAAGTCTGGGGTTGCTTTTCAGGTTCCCCAGCACCGTCTTAGAGAGGCATGACTTAAAACACTTATGGACTGATAGTTTGGGAATACGTATGCTACAGTCACTTTAAGCTTACCAAGCGCTCCCTTGCCGTTAGTTGGATGATAACGCTTTCTAAATAGTCCTTCATCACAGGTCACCTTCTGTCCGTTAAATTCTCTCTGACTGCAGCGTTTGTAAGTGGCTGTATGTCGCTTGCTGTCATTCAAGCTGAGACCTAACAATTTGTGGTATTGGACTGCACTTTGGAACCTGGATTTTATTTATTCAGGCATTGCCTTGTTGGACGACTTCAGAGAAGTCGTGTTTGCTCTCTTCATTTTTTCTAGCTCAGTGGTTTTCTCTTGAGTATGAGGATTTGGAGGGTTTTGGGTTTTGGTGTTTTTTTTTCTCCTTACTCCCCCTGCCGTCCTTTTGTATAGCACTGTTTGGATTTACTGCTGAAAACTACTAAAAGAGCTAAATAATTACTTTGCTCCTTATCCAAAGGAATTAACTGGAAAGGTTTCCAGTATGTTCAAGCTTAGTAGTAACATACCAGGCCTGGGGCCCAAATAGTCTGATGTTTACTATGCAAAGCTAAGTTGAATTTACTCTTTGAAATACTCATTTCACAACAGCCAGTGCTATTTTGGACTGTGCTGTTTACGTAGTAAACAAATGCTTATGGGTCCAGATAAGGAAAACAAGCGTAGTTTCTTAGAACACACGGTTCTGAATTTGGGGAGTTGGGTGTCAGTCAAACAAGACAGTTTGTCCTGTGACGTTACTGACCGACCCTGTGGCTCCCATAGCAAAAGAGCTTACCGAGTGCTCTCGGCGTAGGCAGGCAGCTTACGCGTATTGAGACATTTCATAATTTTTAGAACCGCAGCGACCCTTTTAGCCAACAAGGGATTTGACGGAATTTTGTTTTCCCTTTAAATTGGGAAGGCAGGTTTTTCAGTGTCAGCTCTACCTGGCAGCAGGCGGAAATGCATGTGCCTTACGCAAGATGTTTTGGTTATGGCAAAACACATGGAATGTAATAAATGCTTTTGTAACAGGAATATTCCAGATTTTATTTTAAATACTTAAGAGGAGCTAGGGAGAAAGCATAGGTGAACCCTTCCCTGGAATCGTACTGCCGTGTATGGCCTTTCTCTTGGCACCCGGGCCACCTGTGGGCTACAGACACTGAGCTCTGTCTGTCAAGCTGGCGCCTGACTTGCTTCCTGATTCCGTCTTCTACATCCTGCCTTTTTTGTTCTGTCCATCCTCTTCTGGGTGGGGCAGGGTGGGGAGGGGCCATCTTACATCATCTCACACTCTTACCTTCTTGATGCAATAACGCAGGACTTGCACGCTCAACAGCTGATCTGTAGAAATTTGGTTTGGTTCCATGATTGTGAGTATCTTGGGAGTCGTAACTGTTAATAATTTCGGGATCACAAACCTGTGCAAGTCTTGGACAAAACTGTTTTGTAGAGTGAATTGTCCACAAGAAGATGGGCGAGGAAGGGAAATGAAACATCAGATCTCTTGGTACGTGCCAGGAGATAATGTGGGTAAAACTCTGCTTTCTGGCCATCCAGTAATCCTTAGAAGCCAAAACCTGGGGGAGGCTCTTGTTCTCGAGGGCAGACCGAGCCCTTGTGATACTTCGTTGTTCTGTAGGGTTTAAACTTGCAGCAGTTTTGTACAACCTGGATGTTAAATAGGGCCAAAACTAACAGCTGCCCACCCCGGTGACCTCTTGAGTAGGAAATGCTTAAAGAAGGAGGATGCAGGATGTGCCTTCTGACCCCACCCCCCAATTTCTGGCAAGCTGCTGGCTGGTCCTGGGCTACTTGTAAGTTGCTGTTGCACTCGATTCAAAATGTGGCTGCGTTGGGTTTTTCCCTCTGTTCTGGAAACACATCAGTGAAAATAACTGATGCATAGTGGACTACTTTGATTGCTTTCTCAGATGAACACGTGTACAAATTATGCATGTTTTAATTAAACAACCAAAACAGATGTGCACCTCCACTGCGAGGGGTCGGCAAATTCGGAGTTAGTCCTTTAGGTTTTCTGTTTGTTCCTGGTGCAGGGACGGTGCACTCAGTGACGGTACGTCTGTATTTCTCTTGAAATGTATGAAGTAAAATAGTTGAATTGGGCGTGAAATAGCGATTTGCAGGAAAAAAATTACTTCATGGGAGTGAGATGTTGCAAGTGAAACTTTACTACTTTTGTTAAATCTTGAGTAAGAGGATTTACTGACACGAGTTTCTGCCCCGCTGAAAAGGGAAGAAGTGTAAACGTGTGTGCACGTACGCGTGACTGGGTTGTGCGGGCCATTAAAAAGCCTGGCTCGCGTTACATTTAATCGATGTTAACCAAATTATTTAGTTTGCTCTTTGGCGTTGCGGTTAAACCTGAGACACTTGAGGACTGCACAGGAAACTAAATTAATGCTGACAAAAGAGGAAGCCTTCTGCATGGCCAGGTGGCTTAAGTCAGAGGACAAAAGGTTGCAGAGGTGACGTAACACGCAGTAGTCTTCCTGGGATTTTTTGTCTTCCCCCAAAGTTTTAGGTCAGTCTTTGTTTTTATGTACGAAAAATAAATGTGTTCAAAATTGCATCTCTGTCTGAGTCTTTATTTAAGCTGGAGAAATACTTGGAAAAAAAAATTTTTTATGTGTCTTACCTGATCAAAGCAAGCTGCTTCATGAATCAGTGTAGTGCTTGCAGAGCTTAGAAGCACTTTACTTGAGGTACCTTGTAAGTACCAAGGTTTTTCCTCTTGTGGTGCTCGGAGTCGAGCCTTGCCTGCCCCCAGCACAAGATGTTGGGATGTCTGCCTCACTGCAAGGCACCTCTGCCTCCGAACGCTTAGTTCTGTGCTGCTGCGCCAGGGCCAGCCTGCAGAGAGCCGTGAGGGGCGAGGGTAGGGCGCTCGGGGGTGCGGCCTTCCATGGGCCGCTGAGGCCTCCGCGGTGCTGGCGGCTCGGTGCTTCGCTGGGCTGAGACCTGTCCTTGCAGCCCTGCGGCAAGTTTTGTGCCTTGTGCCGGGATCTGGAACTAACCTCCTGAAAAAGCAACGGCTTTTTTCCCAGAGCGCTTGCTGCAGGCAAACGAGTCGGTAGTGGCCGCGGGGGATGCGTGAGGAGCTGGTGGTGGCTGTAGCGAGTTGCAAACCCGCTCTCGGTTCTTTATTCTTCTTCTTTTCCCTCTGTATATACTGAATCGGTGACTTTCTTTTGCGTTGTATGTCACAGGCCGAGACTGACTGACACCTAAACCTTCAGGACTTGTGAATATTCTGCAGCTATAAACTGCAAATTATTGACATGCAAAGCGAGACATGAGCCCCTCTTCGGGAACAAAGAGTGAGGTCTGTTAAGTACCAAGAAGACCTCAGTTATCTGTTTACAGCGTAAACTGCAGCGAGGGGATGAAGACCACCAGCAGCGCGCTACTTTGCGAACCAAAATAATTTGCTGTCTTGTGTTTTTATAATGCCTGTATTAATGTAGAAAGATGTAAAAGAAATAAATTAGGAAATATTTTGTTTTGTACTGCCATTCTTATTGTATTTTTATACTTTTTGGCAGCATTAAATATTTTTTTAAATGGACAATATGCTGTTGTGTGCATGTTATGTTAGGGAGAAACTGTGAAGAACCTGTTCTGTGGAAAAAGAAATGTTTTGCCTTAAAGTTTCCCAATACCCTGTCTTAACTGGAAGATGGCAGAAGGGTTAGAATGTGCTTCATGCAAACATTTTCATTAAGTATTGTAGTCTGAGCTGAGGAACTCTTGTGCATTTCTTTTGTAATACGCCACTAAGAATAGTATTTCATTAATCTGACCCATTGGTTTGGTACTCTGTCTTATGTTTGCTGTAAAACCTGCACAAACTGGGCTTTAAAGGGAGGGAAGTTGGGAAATCCGACCTCTCGCTGCCCAGGGTCAGGTGTAATTAAGGGGTGCCGGGGGCCGGGTGCAGAGCGCACAGGGGGTGAGGGGTGTCCTCAGGGATGCGGGGGCTGGGCTGTGTGATGTTTGACTCCACATCTCCTGTCCGCTGCGCAGAGGAGCTCTGCTGAAGGCCTGCGAAGGGTTTGCAGCCTGCGCCTTCTGGAGCGGAGCTGGCCTGGAGGCTGTGCTTCCCAGTGTTCTCTGAGGGCTTCGGATGAATCGTAGGTCACCAGACAAACCCGTATTTAATACGATTGTCTAAACGAGCATGTGGTGGGGGCTTCCATGTAATTTGTACTTTGTGTATTTTTGTAACAGGTTGGGTGGTTTTGTGCAAATGGTGCAGCTGCTGAAAGTGAAGCCTGGAAGGGGGAACTTTGGGCAGTTGAGGTAACTGCTGCAATAAGCAGCAGCTTGAAATCCTGACTGAACTTGGTTTGGAGGCTCATTCTTGAGCGTGTATGTTCAGAGTGGTGGTTAACTTGAAGGTGATGCTGAGGCAGGAGTACTTCATGCTGTTGCTCGAGCTAAATACCTGCTTGACACCGTCCTGAAATAGCCGAGCTCATTTCTGTAGCTGGTTAGCGCTGCTCCCCGCCTGTGTGGGGGCAAACACCACCAAGCTTGATTCAGCTTTGGTTTTCCAGCTGGCGCAGCTGCGAGGCCAGCAGGGTTTGTGGTGAGATCAAGCTCTGGCCAAAACCACTGCGCTACGCACTGTTGCTGCCTACAGGCCCCGCTGTCAGCAGCACTGCGCCAGCTCTGGGTCCAACCTTCAGCCATTCCCGCCTTTCACCCTCAGCGCTGCTCGAGGTTTTCATTATTTTTTGTCCTCTTCTGACTCACAAGTAAGCGGAAGGTGTGCGCCTGCTGGGGACGTGCGTGTGCTTCGGTGTTTGGCTGCTGCTGTCACAGGGGATGATCAAACGCACAACTAAGCTGGTTTTTCTTGCGGTGTGTGGGTCGGGGGTACCTTGGCCCTTGTTGCACCCTGAACTCTTCTAATCGAAATGCTGCTTTCCGTGCTCTGGGTTTTTAAATGGCTGCTGGCCTAAGCGTGGTGTGAGGGTAACGGCAGGGACAGGCACAGGGGTGAACGTGGAGTAGTTCCAGCCCAGAGCCTTGTTGGACTGACAGCCTTCAGGGGAGGGCTGCTGCCCTGTGGCCGCACAAGCCCTGGCTCGCCAGCCCAGGAACACATGGGCACGTATGTTGTTACTGCTGCGAAGGGCCGCAATGCTTGACTGCTGCTGGGAAAATGTGTTTTAAAAGTGTAGGAAAGGGAGAGGCTCCCTTCTAAAAAGGAAAATAAAGGACAATTGGGTATCTAATTGCAGCCTTAAATGCAGTTAGAATGATAGACTTGTAACTTTTCCAATTAAAAAGCTGTGATTCACTGGTTACGGTTTGTTTTTCTGTCTTCAGGAGAAATACCACTGAGGTTCTTGTTTTTATTTTCGCTGGCCGCCTTCAGAGGAGGGCAGCGCCAGGCGGCTGCGGTGTGGCAGGGTGCGCAGGCAGGCAGGCAGCGGCACGCTGCTCCCTGCACGGGGTGGGCTGGAGTGGGGGGCTGGAGCGGGGGGCGCTGCTGCTGGCCCCCGGCAACCTGGCGGCCGGCCTGGCGCAGGAGGAGCCGCCGCCTTGTCCCAGCGCAGGCAGGACAGGAAAGCCTCTTTCCTGCTGGAGGTTTTACTCTGCTGTGCCTTTCTTCGTTGGAAAGAAGTATTGCAAAGCAAGTGACATCGCTTTTGTCTGGTCCTTCTTTCTCTCGCTAATTACTTTGTCCCCTCGCTACGTACGCACCTTGTAGTAACTTTTTAAAAGCTACGAGGAATCCTTTGGTGCTTCACAACACTCACCCCGTCTTTTTTTTTCCTCCTCCACTCCTTGCTGGTCAGAAATACAAAAGTATAGAGAGATTATCGTCCTCAGTAGTCTTTCAAGTCAGTCATTCTAGTTGATAATTAGTTTAAACATAGATTGTAAGTTCCCAATCAACATACACGGGTCAGTGTGCAAGGCTGGGATAGTGACGAGGCAGAGGAGGTTCTGCCGCACGGCAGCTGGCCTGCGCCGCACAGCACAAGCGCTGGGAAGGAGCGGCAGACAAGCGCGCTCATTTCTGCCTGCCGCCTCCCAGCAGTGCATGCTCTCCTCTCAGCTGGTGACAGGGCTCGTTCTGCCAGCGAGCCCTGCCCTTACCAGCCTTGCCTTGTGCCACACACAGCTTTCTGTGTTCCTCAAGCGCATCCACATTTTCGCTTGCCAGCCTGTTGGTCCGGATACCTATAGAAATGCCTAAAAATAGACTTTGGCTAATAATTCTCACTTCCCAACCCTCAAACTGCACAATCTCATGCCCATGCCCTGCCATCACCTTCTAGTGGTTTTTCCACTGCTGTCCCCCTCTCGGTTGCGGTGTTCGACCTCTCTGCTGTTCAAAACACCTTCCAGTTCCTGGAATCTGGAACAGCACGGACTGTTCTTCCCCCTAGCTCACCTGAGCATTCCTCACATGGGACCCTTTCCCTGCCCTTCTGAGGAACCCAAGAGGAATTGTCACCAGTTTTGACAGCTCATTACTGCTTCCCAGCGTTTTCTTGTCCTCCCCATTCTGCTCCATGATGAGCCTCTGATTCAAATGTAAGCTCTGGGTATTTTTTCTTGCTTACAGCACTTGAAGAACAGCTTCAGTGTATTTTTATGTCTGTAAAACATGTTTCTATCTCACAACTCTATTAATCAGTTTTTAAGCTCCCCAGCATCTCATTGCAATTGTGGTGTTCTGGAAGCGTCTCCAGTTGAGGCAAAGGTCATGCCTGAAAGCAGCAACATGGCCTCTGTTGCGAGGGCTTCAGGGAACCGCTTGGTAGTTGCAGTCACAACATCAGATAGCAGATACCACTATTCAGAGCCGAATTTTTGTTTTCTTAGTACTGAGCACTACTCTGGAAAATCTTACCAAATTTTTATGCCAAAGGGCTTGTTATTTCTTACATTATGTTAAAAAAAAAACCTAAAAAAATGTTTGTGGCCTGTCTGGAATGGTCAAGGCTTCATCCTTACTATCAGTCAGCAGCTTGTAACCCAAACTGAGGACGGACCCTTCTGCGGTACATCCATCAATCCTGTACTGCCCCTTCCTGATCGGGGGGGAGCGCTACGGAATCATTTTACAGCCGTGAATCTGATAAAGGTAGGCCAAGGCTGGGCCCGCAGACAAGGTAACGCTGTCACACCTGTAGCCAGCTGGAGGGTGCAGCAGTTTAACTCACCCTTGTTCCGAGGATCTGCGCACTGCGGAGGGAAAGACTGCGGCGGGACAGTGTAAGGACAGACTCGGGAGATGAGAAGGCTGATGCAATTCTGAGCATGGAGTTCCTCGTAACTTTAAAGAGCTGGGAGGATTTTAGAAGAGTTCCAAGTGCTAAGATCGTAAGAACTTTAACCCTTTTAGCTGCTTGCAAATATTGGATGTCATGGCTCGTACGTCGTCAGTAGCTGAAAAGAGAGGCCAGCAGTGGAGGAACGCTCGTGACTAGCATGGGTACAAACGGCAGGCAGTCCGAGGAGCAGAAGCAGAGAATAAGGCCAACACATCTGAATTTTGTATTGTCCGTTGCCTGACCTTCTCATGAATTTATTGCAAAATATAGATGAAAAGGTTAAGAAGCTGTAAAAGAGTATCTTAAGGGAAAGGGGCAGGACAGCCACTCTCCCTCCTGCGACTGAGCTACAGGATGGCGCTCGTAGGTTAAAATACATCCAAGTGCTACTTTCTGTTTTCTTAGGGATCCTGCCGTTACACTACAAGTAGGAGCTTACCCGATGCCGTCACACAGGGTGTATGCTCTGAGAGAGTGCAGACACAGGTCTTCTCCAGATGTGTGACTACCGAAGGAATGGCAGGTGGTAGGGCAGCGTCTTCTCTGAAACTCCGATCTCGTTCTCAGTTCCTCTTAGCCTCCGCAGCAGGCTGTCACGCAGCGCCTGCCCGCCTGCCCGCCCTGCCTTCGAGCGCACAAAGCGTAAAGGACTATCAGCAGGTCTATACATAGAAGCGTTAAAGAATCTTGGCTGGCTTACACACTTCATTGCATGGTTTTATTTGCAAACAGTTGAAAGAATTTAAATGTTAAGATTTTCTTTAAAAAGTCTTGATTTTTGTTTAAAAAAAAAAGCACATCCTAAGGGGTCTGTAACCTAAGCACTGCTTTAGTCAAAATGGCAGCAAAAAAAAATTACTACGTCTAAGCTATTTGTGAGAATGTTTTTGTGAGAAATCGCACCTTTATCTGTAATCAATAAAACAAGGAAAGAAAGAACAACTCTCACGCTTCAGAAAAAAAATCTGAATGCTGCTCTGCTGTGGTCTGGTGCTTCAGAATCCTTGTTCTTCCTCCTCCAGGTTTTTATCACTGATGCTCCTTGTTCCAAGCCATACTAATCTTGATTGAAATTTAATCTGTCATCACAGCTGCTTTAATAGAGTCCTGCAGTTACATGGCTTCCAACCTGTGGCTTCCCAGACGCCACCGGGCATACATCAGACTGCATCCTGACTAATACAACCAATTAATACAAATTTTTCCTACCTACCTGATTAACTTTCTGCAGATGCCCGAACACTGCTTGTTGCCCAAATAAGGCTTTACCCTTCAGAATATTTTTTTTAAGTTTATCATTTTAAAAACCACAGAACTTGACTTTAGTATTTCAAGTGTTTTTAGTACCTTGTCTAATTTAGATCGGCACAACATATTGTGGTTTTCAAACAAAGTAGCGTGCCCGTGGTGTCAAACAGCTGCAGCGAACCCTGTCCAGGCTTGCTGTTTGCATGGTGCAAGCTATTTAAACACCAAGGTTTTAAACAAAGGATCCCTTTACAATGCAACACAGCTACTCCGCAAACTTGTCTGCGGTGCTGCGCATCATCCAGAACGCCAGGTTGCAGAGGGCAGAGATATTTAATTGGTTTCCTGCAGCGTCGCTGAAGTTCACAGGTGTTACAATAACGACACTTGTGAACAGGCAGTGAATGTGATCCCACAGGAACTAAGTACTTTAATAGAACAAACTAAAGCTTGCACAATCAATCACCTTAAAAAAAGAACAAAGCCAAACACAACAAAAGCGCCCCCCAAACCCTAGGAAACTTAAGCAGCTTGTGCCCGTTGACAATCCCTTCCACTCCCAACATCCTATGATGGATGGAAGTGTCTCCTGAAGCATCTCCAGCACCTAAGTAACTATTTCCAAATGGCCACGCTCCTTGTACAAGCGATATGCACGCTGTGGCGGAAGAGCTGGCTCTGCGATAGGTACTGTTCAGTGTCTTGCAAGTTGGTGTAACAAAGGATGTACCTTCAGGGCTGCTTCTCTACAGTTGTTACAGCTGCAGTTACCTGAGCCCTGCCAAACGCAGGAACATTCCCACGCTCGCCTAGCAGAAGGACCTGCGCGCAGGTAATGCAGAGTAGGCATTCATCCCCTTCTTTCTGAAGTGTGGGGTTTTCTTCGCTGAAATAGATATGAATGAAGTTGATACGTATATGAGGATATTGGACATTGAAGAATGAGCGGAGAAGTTTTTAATGAGCAAAAGTTGACCTTGCTTATATGACAGCGCTTGGAAAGATGACAATCGGATACTGGACAACAGAATCACTTGGTTCCAACAGAACCACCTGGCCTCAGAAGGATTGTAGATAAAGAAGATATTTGCTTTGCCAAAGCTTGTTAGCTACTCATTAGTCCACTAGATATATGGTATCCTGTATCCTGTTTACTGCAATTATTTTGTGACACAAATTAGTTACTCATTAGTCCATTAGATATATGGTATCCTGTGTTTACTGTAATTATTTTGTAATACAAAGAGCATATCATGTATCCAGCAAGCTATCCTGAAACTTTTCCAAAGTGGAAAAGAACAGAATCTGCTTTGACAATATAAAAGGGGCACGCTGAAACAATAAAGTGGGACTTGCTTGAACATTCACATTGAATGTGTGTCAGGCTCCTGCGTCGCAGATGTAACACTGAAGGATAGTTTTCTTCTGAGGAAAGCTTCAAGAAGGTAGAGCTGATTTCAACAGCCGTCTCCATCAGGTTGGTTTGCTCAGTGACTCTGACAGAACTTCACAAGTTACATGTTTTGTCCCCTTTGAAAACCACCATTCTGTGTAGCAGCTGTCAGATCAGAGCGTTCTTACCCACATCCATCCACTCTCCTAAAATAACAGTTTATGTTCCAAGATGATGTTTAAACTACGAGGCTGTTCTTTATTGACCTACTCTCTAGTACTTCAGCAAAGCCCCAACTCAAACCAAACATGGTCATTTGACCATGCAGAGGCATCGGTGCATGGAAGGGGGAACTCAGTATCTCCTACAGCTTCATTCTAAGGTCAGCTTCTGATGTTACTGGTAAATCTGATACATCCTGCTGGCTTTCAGCTCTAAAGCCCAAACCACAACCATGATCTGCTTCAGCTTCTGACTTCGTAAAAGGTCAGATTCTAGTCACGGAAAACAAATACTCTGTTCCAGACTCAGCGGTGCATAAAAACAAGCAAGCAGTTGTTGCGATTTACACAGGCCTGCGTGCTTAAAGTACTCTTTCAAGGCAAGAGTTTTCAACTACCTTAGCAGATTGAGCTTCCCCAACTGAAGTACAGCAGTAGTTTACACTCACGTAACAGTTAACCAAATCTCTCTGTGCTTACTACTGTTCGTACAGGTGATATGTATTACATTCACAGAGAACCTGACAATCCATCACAATGAAGAATGACATCAGAATAATATTTAGGTCATTAATCCTTTTTTAAAAATGCAAGATTTAAATAAACAGCATTGGCAAGCATGAAATGTCGCCACGACAGGATCTGTATGCAGGCTGCAAACGCCTTAGCCTTCTATTTGCCTATAGAAACTAAAGCTTCTTGTAAAACAAGGCCATGAGCCAAAATAAATCCTGAAGCGTGGACTACCGTGATCTTTTCAGTCATGTTATTTGGTTCAACTTCTGGTTGTAGCTTGCATACCAGCTGTATGCAAGTTGCTTTTTGTTCAGGTAAGTTTCTGTTGATTCACAATCACAGTCATTTCTGAACACTTTAAATCTGTTCCTGGCTCATTTTTTATACCATAAAATATGGCATCTTCGTGGATTAGTATTGTAAAAGATTATTAATAAATATGTGCAAAGGATTACTTTGCATTTCTAGCATGGTATTTCGTGCTAAGAAGCATTGGTGTTAATACAATTCAAACACTAAAAAACCCAAACCAAACTCAGTGCAGATGTGATTAACCATGAAGCTTTTCCAGTTGTCCTAATGCCAGCAGCGGTTAGTTCACACTCACATTGTTCCACACTTATCTAGATTTGTGACTGACTCAAATACAACATTTAACTTGAGACTACCTGCATTTTAAGACATTATTTGAAGGTTATTTGGTCATACGACTATACGAAGCCTTTGCTCCACGTACCAGCTCTCCAGGGCTCAACTTGCCCTGCATTATTTCCTGCTGCAAAGCAGACTTAAGACTGGGAAACACATTTCTTATTGTTTTGTGGGAAAAGAACAGTCACTGAATATTCATTCAAACATTAGTCCTCTGTGACAGCTATTCACTACAATTCTTACCTCACAAACTTTCAAAACCCCCAAAAGACGAACAGTACCACAACCTTTGGGTGATCAGTCACATTCACTGAGCCGTTACACTGAACTGCTCATCTTTACCAACAGGCACAAGTTTTCAAGCGAAGCTGGCTACTGAATCTTCGGCCTACACCTTTAACAGATCTCTTCAGGACTGCTGCTGCTCCTTTCCTCATCATTTGTACTACTGGCATGACAATACCACCATAAAAATATGTATTTAGCAGACTAAATATTTAAAAGTATAGCCCATATATATGTCATGTCTATTAATTCATAAGCTCTAACAGAGATTCTAGATTAAAATTGCTTCTAAATAAGCTGATGTCAACAAGCATTTCCAAGAGATCAAAACTGAACTTGCTTAATAACACAAGTACCGTTACAGAATCACAGAGGTTGGAAGGGACCTCGAAAGATCATCTAGTCCAACCCCCCCTGCCAAGGCAGGGCCACCTAGAGCACATCACTCAGGAACGTGTCCAGTCGAGTTCTGAATGTCTCCATAGAAGGACATGAACTACTCATCACACAACTGGCATCTCAGAGTAAGCTTATAAAATACACGGATACCAGACTGCCTGCTATCAGGGCAATGTTTTAATTCTTTTATATTTCAGAGCACTGTATTCATCCTCAAGTCAGTATAAGGCGGCTCACCTACCCAGAAACCTTTAGTTTTAGCATCTCTGCAGCCCTTGGAAGCAGAATGGAAGTTATACAACGGAAGTAGACCGGAAGAGACAGAACAGGCTGATAGATCACTTGCAGCCTCCCCAGCTGAACGTACCACAACAGCACTGGGAAAGAAGGCACAACTAGTCACTGCTGAGCTTTGCTTACATCACCAGGAAAGTTTTGGGGAAAAAAACAAAAAAAGCGCCAAGCCACACATTTGACATGGAAGAGTAGGGTTTTATCTTCATAAGAAAATCTATGCCTGCACATCAGTCTCAAGTTCTCAGCTACATTAGGAAGGTGCACCATAAGCTTTTCCACAGCAAAAACACTTAACCAAAGAAAAAGTTTTCTTAAAATATTTTATTAGAAAAAAATTCAACCAAAGTTATTCAATAAAGAACTGTACAAAACATATTTCTTTGGTCAATTTGTGAAAGTTACCTTAATTTCTTTAGCTACCCACACATGTGAAAGGAATTTTTCTTAAATAAGAGAATTTATATACACAACAAATTGAGCTGCTGTTGCTTGGCAATTACTATGTAATCATCTTCTCAAGCAGTGTTTGAGGCTGCACACCTGACTTACAGAAGAATTCAAAACCGATCAGAAGAGTGCGGGTGGAAGACCATTGCCAAAAAGTAAGCGCCAAGAACTTGGCATTTTCCATTGCGTAGAAGTATCTGTGGAATCACTGCTCTGCAACAAAAGCAGAATAATTCTTTAAGTTTTAAATAATAATGATGTAACTCTAGCTCTAGCTCATCCATTAAAATAATGGGCAGCATTTCAAATATTGATATCATTGTGGGTTGCTTTAGAGAAGAGTACTGGAAGATCAGACTCGATCAAACCTTTAAACAATTTTGCCCGCACATGTCAAACAAAGGGACTGGTGTTTAGGTTTGGCTTTTCAGGTGGGGAAATGCCCACTGAGATTTTAATCAAAATGTATCTTTAATCTGCCATATTCTTGATGACCAAGGGCCAGAATGAAAGCAATCCACACATTTGTAACTTGTCTAAAATTCAGCTGAGTAACAATTTTTGAAAAATTGAAATAATGGATGTAAAATACAAAAGCACGAACTCTAGATTAAACAGCACTTACTTCGCTTTTAATTAGCTGGAGCCATTCATTAAGATAGTGAACAAGAGCAAACGCATCCGGGATGTTGTCCCCTTCTGAGCAGAATTTCAGAAGAACTGCCATTTGGATTCCTTTTGAACAGCTGCAACAAAAGTGAGCAGTGTTTCCATTTCATCTCTAAATTATATTCATGTACTAAAAGCAACAACAATCTATATATGGCATGTTTAAAAAAAACAAACAAACCCAAGCAAAAAGTAAAAATGTATACATATAGATTCTTTTCTTGTGATCTCATTTTCACACTTCGTGTTCTTTTAGTCAGTCTTGAATTTGTTCTTTGCTTTATGAGGCAGGAATCCTAGGTCATGGAAGAGTTACTCAGGGACTCTTTTCCATACTTAATTTGCACTTTTCGTGCTTGTGGGGCATTTATTTAGGCTACATATCACTACTTTACTCACAATATTCCCATTTTTCATTTCGATATGAAGTTCGTTTTGTTTTTTTATTTTATTGTTTCTCCTAAAGTCCTGGGAAGTCTTTTCTTTTGCGTTTGTGTGTTCTTTCCATACTGAGTAAGTACAAATGTAAGCATGATATTAGTAACTCTCCTGCTGTTGGATGCAACAGTTTGGACCGGGGTCAAAAACAATAGCTAAAAAAATAAAAGTGAATTTTCCACCTGTCACTCACAAAACCCCCACCGTTTTCAGAGCTAACACAGTTTTACCATAACGAGCAAGTATTACTATGCAAAATTTGAAATGCTTTTGGCACAAGTTCTGATGTACACACCTTTTAACAAAAAACCCACACCAAATTGTTTGCTGGCCCTGAAACCTTAACTCAGAACTCTTTACTCAGGTAGATAATGATAGGACAAGGGGGAATGGCTTTAAACTAAAAGAGGATAGATTTAGATTAGACATTAGAAGAAAATTCTTCCCTGTGAGGGTGGTGAGGCAGTGGAACAGGTTGCCCAGAGAAGCTGTGGCTGCCCCCTTCCTGGCAGTGTTCAAGGCCAGACTGGATGGGGCCCTGGCCAACCTGAACTAGTGGATGGCATCCCTGCCTATAGCAGGGGGGTTGCAACCAGACAGTCTTTTAACATCCCTTCCAACCCAAACCATTCTATGATTCTATGAACTCAAAATTTTTTTGTTTACAACTGATGATGAAACTATCTGTCACAGGAGACAGTTTTAGTTAAAGTATCACAGGTACAGAAATTTTACTATTTACAAATTGTGGTTTGCATAAAATCAGATACCAGATTAATAACGATCTTAACTATAAGGGCTTTATTATATTCCTTTAGCCCATTCACTTATATTTATTATCATATTTTAACTTTACGATGCAGAATTCCCTGTTTTCTGGCATATTACATCCCCTAAATCTGCTTTTAAAAATGGGCTTGATTTGGAAGAATTTCTCTTCCTACAAAGCCCTCTTCTATGAAAAGGACTTATCCTACAGCATAGTGGTTTAAAAGATAATTTTACTCACGTACTAAAACCAGGACTTCTGATATCTTTCCGTGCTTATCTTTAGGCAACTTACCTCTCAGTAAATAACAGTTTTGTGATGCCACCTCCAGGAATATGCAGAACTTTTTCTGTATCATTTATTCCAGGGTAAGCTGCTACTTTTTCCATTTCTTTCCAGTTTAGCTCCTGCATAAGGCCTCCAACTGCTTTCTCAAGATCAGGTGTAAGCAGGTAGCGTAGTGGTGTCCTAGAAACAAACCAAGAATACGTTCAGTCTGACAATAAAAGACACTACCTCTGTGTTATTACTTGTGACAGAAAGAAACTGCAAGAATTGAGGACCTCACACCTGCAATCAAGATTTGCTCTGACATTCCCTTCCTCCTCAAATCAAAGTTAAAAAGTAGTCTGTGGCCTCAGACAGTATAAACTACTCAACTTTTTGCCACAAATGGAACTAAGGTACCATCTTTTTAAAAGAGGCTCAAATAACTGGCAAGTACCAGATACATAAACACATAAATAGGAGAACCGCTTACGATTGTTAAAAAGATTTACAAGTTAAATACGCTTTTTCTTCCTTCAGATAGAAGGTGGTTAATTTACAGTTGTTAGGATAAACTTGGACTGCACTGTGATAAATAAGCTCACACTAAAATATATGCAGACTTCGGTCAAGTCTACGGATTTCCTGAATGCACCACCCTCACTCTTTAGTGAATCTGCTATAAGATAGTTATTCTGTGGTGCTGGTGAAGGGGGGTTAAATCACCACAACTTATGACTGAGACCACATCAGAAAACCATCAGTCCCTCTCATTTCATTCCATGTTAGCTGGCCATTCTGCAACTGTATGCAAATCTTGTTGCTAATGATACCTGGGACGTGCATGGACCTAAACATCCTTTAAAGTCCTACACATTTATATAGCCTGAGGATAACAATTGGTCTTATGCAAAAATACTGATTTTAGTTTGGTTTTGTTAGATCACCAGTTATGATGTCCTCAATCAGAGAGTAGTGTTTGTTTTTTAAAGGGGTAATATCTACTAAAAATACATTATAGTCTAAACCTTGCAGTTGCCTCCCAACAAGTAAGAATTGACAACTTCCTAGAAAAAAAGAATGACAACTCACTATATTAAAGAAAGCCTTCAAAATGCAGAATCATGAAGAAGAGGTAAAAAAGCTAACAAATACTCTGACTGTTCAAAATCTAACCTGTGACCTGTACGTTAGCAGCTAATCCCTGACATGGCTTGCAGTCACAAGAAATTCGGGAAACTGAGGCTCTGTTAGCTGTTGGTGTAGGGTGAGGGCAATTTACTTACAGTTTATTATTTGCTCAGTACTTTTGACAGTAGTAACTAACAAAGTCCAGACACTAATCCTGTATAACATAATGTTTTAACAGTGTTTTAAGTATTTTATGACCTAGGTACACAGCAAAGCAAAAGAATCCTGCCAAAAGTACTCAGTAGAGGGAAAGATGTCAGTTTGTCAAAAAGAACAGAGACATTAATTAGGTCTTTTAATGACACAAACATACCCAAGAAGTTGCTCATCATCACGCTGGTATGCGTGGCTGCTAGATAGGAGAATGACTCTGGCACATTTGCTGCTTTTCACCCAAGAAAGCAGGGTTTGACAGAATGGCCTGTACTTGTTCTTTATGCAAAGACAGGGGAAAAAAGTGAAAAACACATTGCATCCTTAAAAAAAAGACAACCAACCCAAACCCAACAAAACTGGGTGTTACATAGAATACTTAGCAGTGGTGTAAATTTTTCTTTATATCCATTTAGTCTTCAGCTTCAGATATATTTTTAAAAAGCAGAGGACTACTCTGTTTTTTTTACTTAATCAAAACTACACGTCTAATGATAAAAATTGTCATTAAGACCATGCTAACAACAGCAGTACCACCTTTTTTGTGTGTCATACCAATGGAAAAAGTGTTAGAGTAAGATGGGATGGTAGAATCACACAGTATTTTTCCACACTTTGAATTGCTAAAAACTGCAGCACAATTTTTTTGTCTGCTTATTTTAAATTAAAGCCACTGTCCAGTTAATAAGTAATTCTAAATTCTTCATTTTATACATAATGAATGCAGTTAAAATTAACATATTAACACTATAAAATAATTAAATTGGAGTGACATAAGGAATTAAGCTATTACAATAAAAGACTAACACACAAAGATGATAACTGTAAAGAAAAAAAAGAAACAGACAAAACCCAGACCATTTTCTGTTTTCAAGACTGTTAATACCTAACAACATATTTACACTAAAAATATCCCAACATAAGTGGGTTGTTCTGGGGCTTTGAAAAACAAAACCTCCACCATCAATGAATACAGAAGTTGTTTTTTGTAGCTAAAATTCTATCAACTGTAGAAAGTGTTATAGCACAAAGTGGAAAAATATTTTGCTCTCTTTTAGACTGGTGGGTTTTTTTGTTTGTTTGGTTGGTTCTTTTGTTATTTATGTGGGTTTCTTTGGGGGGTGGGTTTGTTGGCTTTTTTTAGCAAAATCTTTTCTAATGTGGCATAATTCTTCCAGCTTTGCTTATTTGGTCTGTTTGAACATCTTTAAAATGACCTAGGCCACTTAGACTATTTGCTAGCAGAACTACTCAAACTGAAGAGTAAAGTAAGAACCATCAATGAACATACATACCTTTATAAAAGGTGATCTGATCTGCAGAACTACAAGTTTCTTTGAAGGTAATGAATACACTACAAGAAGAAATAATAATTAAGTTTTGTACCAAAAAAGCAAGGAAGATATTTGCACATAGGAGTATCCAGATTTATTTAATTTACCAAGTTCAGGATGATAAACTTTTCAGCTATCAATACATACAGGAAAGCTTGACAATATCCACAGTGTCAAAACCAGGTATTTTTGTGCACTGTCATCTCCCCTTGACTTAAATTCATTTGTTATAAATTCAAAGGACTGAATGAAATAAAATACATGAAAATCTGTCTCCTGTAATGATTCAGGCAATCTCTTTATGCAGCTTTGCAAGATTATGACAAATTATTCTGAGATTTCCATGATTTAAAAAGAAGATTAAATACAATGGTCAATATAGGGAAAGAACTTAAGAATCCGAAGGGGGGAGGGTGAGAAATACCACATAAGGAAAAGGCAAACATAGGTAGGAAGTGAGGAAGGATAAATGTCTTTCTACACCAGAAATTCAGCTTGCATTCCAGCAGTTTACTGCGAATAAGTGCTCATTTCATGTTGCTTTGGATTAAACCTGCAGAGACTTTTGGCTACACTGTAATATGGTTGAGAGTCAACATTTCTTAGAGGTTCTACATGTCAAACTGGTTATTCAAAATAACGGTAGTAACAGTTTCCTCTGTGAAGTGTACATATATACTTTTATGTAAGTTACCGAAGTTATCACTGACCCTAGTTTAAACATTGTTCACATAAGCAAAATGTAACAACAACAACAAAGTAATTGTGACATTCTTCCACCTTGTGCAGCTTGCAAGTACCTTCAGCATTCAATACGCACCTTCAGCATTTATACTCAGCTCCACTGAGTCGTCTTCTGCTGTTGCATATGGATTGTTTCCAACCATGGGCACCAGGCAATCAGTGTAGAAGTAACCAGCTTTGGTCATGTTGAGCGTGGAAATCACTAGATCTATTGCCAGTTGACCAACATTTCCCACCGACACTGCCGGCTGAAGTAACAGAAGTTACTGAATTACAGTGTGTTTTATGGATAATGCAATATGATCTTCACATAGTGAAGTTTAAACTACTTCAATTCTGGTCAAACGTGATTTCTAGAAGTGGCTGCTCATTCTCTGACAAAGGTGACTATTTCTTAAAGAGATTACTAATACAGACTTTGGTCCTGTCCCACAAAAACATCCTGGCTACTTCTGCGAATAATCTTGTCTCACTGTAAGCTTAAGCAAAGACTTGGAAACCTGTCTCCTCCTTCTCTCTTTTTTTTTTTAGATACAGACTAGATAAAAGTCGCTCAAGCGACCAACGCTGAGTTGGGCAGCCCTCAAGTGACACCTAATGGTAATGTTGATGTTACACATTAAAGCTATAAATCTCAGATTGACACAGATAAAAAATGAAAAACAACCTACTCTTGTAAGGGTCAGCTTGGATTCATTTCACAAGAATTGCCATGGGTTATCACCAACTGGGGCAGATACTGACCTAATCTGATGGCACAGAAAAAGAAATGCAAGAATTTGTGTCCTTCTACAGAAACTAATACAGGAAGACGACGGTAAAATTTTCATTTGCTTCCCTCTAAAGCAAGTCCGTGTCTATGAATTTCTGCTGCCACCAACTGTGGAAACGCTGAATTTGATGCTGATAAATTCACAGTGAAATAGAATGTAACGGCATGTACAGACTGTCATTACAAACTGGCTGGTATTCAACAGCCTGTCACTGCCAGACAAAGAAAACAACAGTGATCTAGTTCCTGTGGCTAGTCAGCTGATCTGCAATGACTTCCCGTGCAACCTGCACAGTCATCCCAGGCAGTGCAGCCCTCGATGAAAGGGGATAAACCAATTTCAAGAAATACAGGAATACAGTAAAAGGACTCACTAACAGGAAAAAATAATGGTTTGCTACTTCGCAGCCTGCACTGGGACTCTTACCCCACAATAACCAATGTAACCTCAGGTAAATGATCTTAAATTGATTTCATGCCATGTAACGCTTCCTAAAGCATCCTAATCTGAGTTTAAATACAACACAAATGAGGAATTTTTCATTAAAAACACGTATATATCGCATTTAAATGAAAAAAATAACCTTTTATTCCAGTGTCAACCCACAGATACTGCAAATCTACGGAGACAACACACAGGACTTCAATCTTAGGAAGCATACAGCTACAGCTCGGCACATAACGCTTAGCTCGACCAGAGGAGAAAACGGGGGGCTGAGGAGGGAGAAACTGACGGGAACGGAACAGACAGCCTTAAGCTCTGCTGGAAACAGCTCTGGGAAGGATCTCCGCAAACCTCCCTCTTTTACTCGGCAAAACACCCGACATACACACGGGCACGACCACCGCCTGCCCAGTGCCTCTCCGCGGGCAAGTACCCAGGCACAACCCCTGCGCAGGGGGGAGAGAGAGACGGAACAAACCGCCCCGGCCCTCCTGCCCCACAGGCGCGGGCGAGCCAGGGGGACACGCCGCTGCCCGCCTCACGGAGCGAACAGTAGCCCTCCATGCCCGGGCCCCGAGAAGCAGCACGCCCTCCTCACCGGCTGCGGGGTGCCCCGCTGGGGCATCGCCCCCTCAAGCCCATCGAGGGCGGGAGGGGAAGCAGGAGAATGACTTACCATGAGCAGAGTGAAGCCTTTAAAATCGGGGCTGGCGGAGGCCCCGCCACGATCGCAAGGAACAAACATGCCGGCCGGGGGTAAGGAAGGAAGCGCCGGGCGCGCGCCACCTCTCTCCTCAGCGGGGCGGCCAGCAACTACGGTAACGGCCCGCCTCGCGCCGCGCCCGCGAGGAGGCGGGGCGGCGGCCTCGCGCTGGGCGGT
>VWZZ01006786.1:0-50059 GCA_013399095.1 Psophia crepitans
CACTGATCTGGAGAATTCACCTAAACCAGTAGAAATCTTCTTCGTAAAGATGTAAGCATGGTACCATGAAGCAGTAAATTAAGGTAACCTCAAACTGGTTGTGTGCAAGCCCCTGTAGTAAGCTCTAAGAACCTTGCACTGAGGATTGCTTGTGCAGTAGTAACTGCCTTCTCAAACCTCTTTTTTTGTGTATCCTAAGCTGCAGGTCTGTTAAGTCTTGCCAGTTGTCCTTTCTGTGTGGTGTGTGGTTAGTCTGTTTAATCCTCGTTATTTTGCTTCCCAGAGATATTGATGTTGCAGACTTTATCTAGGTGGTGTTCTGTGTGTCCAAACCTTTTAGGAATTTTTAATTTGTTTGTCAAAGGATGATGTGAATACTTAGAGAAGGAACTAGTGTTTTGTTCAGATACAAATTGCTGAGTCAATGGACAGACTAAGTGAAAAAGCAGCTTACTGGTTAACATTGTCCTAAGAATAGGTTTTATAGTAAGCTTCTGAGCAGTCAATACCCAAAATAATTTCGGAAACCTTGTTTTTAACAGCACCAGTCTCTAAAGTGAACTCTGGAATTCTAATCTGACTTTGTATTTTATTAATTTCTATATTCAATTTCTAATTTTGGAAAATGCAGATTCCTTATCTTGGTTTAACTGCGTTCTCTCTGTGTGTCTGCGCACACTCTTTAACACAGACCTCCAACTGCTACTTAAGAATTCTATTTTTTCCTCTTCTGTTTGTCATGTAGACAGTGTAGACAACGTGGTTTGACAGTTGTTACTTTCAGATGATACTTCAGATACTCTGTGCTTGTAATAATAGGACACAGACTATTAGTACAAGAAATGCTCAGTGTCTTTGGAGAAAGGAAGCTCTGTGTGTCTGTTTCTCTAAGAACTAGAGGCATAAATGTTTTGTGTTACAAGGCAGTTGTTTGAAGAGTTGAGCGTGACCGCAAGCCTTCCAGCTTACACATGGGTCCTTGCAGTGGTATCCTTGCTTTCATTAGCAGGCAATTGACAGATGAAGGCATGAAACAGATGAGTGTGGGACTCTGAGCTATAGGTATGTCCAGAATAGTAAGCTGGATAGTAAGTCCAGCTGAAATTTGGTCCAAAGCTTGTCAAAGGAACTTTCTCCTTACATTTTAACTTAAATGCTGCCTTGCCAGTTCTCAGACACAATTACCATTCATTAAGTTCTACTGGGTTAACAAGCTAGTTGATTAATTTCTATAGCATATGTGGTTTATTTCCTCCTGCATGAGCTACTTAACTTCTTGCTTTGCTGTTTTTTAAGATGGAGTGTTGGAATGCCAGTGATGGGAAAATGTGCTGCATTGTTGGGTTTCCTACAGGCTGATGTGCGTTACAGCCTTCTCGGTTCTCTTTGTTCAGACTAGCAGGCTGTTGGTGGCTGCATGTCCAAGATCACTTACACATTTCTGCACTAAAAGCACATCTTCATTTTGTTGTAGTAATTGCTGGCATTGATGAAACTGAAGTCCTGGTTAAAGATGAGTTGATATCAATAAAGCAATTTAATTGTCACTGAATTTTCTTGTCCTTTGATTAATACTGAGCTGCTGCATTATTTCATTTGAATAGTGTGTTTGATTTTTCAATAGTGTGTGTGATTTCCCCTCACCACCCCAGTTTGGTGTAATCATGTAAGAGTGAGGGTGGTTTAAGCTTTCCATTTCAGGCTGCCACAGTGAGCAGGCTTTTTCTGAGGGTTAATGCTTTTCAAATACAATATTTAATGGTAGCCTTTATAATCTTAGGGCTGTTCTAGCTATTAAAACATGTTAAACACCTGGTCCAGGTCCTGCTTAAAGTGGGATTATTGCCAACACCAGATCAGGTGAGCCTGACTTGTTGCTGAATGCTGGAAACCTCCAAGGATAGAAACTTTTCAACTTCCCCAGGGAAGCCAAAATCTGATTTGTCTCGGAACATTCATTCTTAAGGTCCAGAACTAAAGCAGTTTAGGATTTAAGCTTAGGATTTTACTATTGCAATGATATAGATGAGAAATGTTTCCCATGGGACTAAAATTCACTTTGATTTTTCAGTAATTTGTGCTCATAAATCATGTGTATGAAAATATCTGGCATGCTTTTTTAAATTACTGTAACTGCAGTCTTCCCTAAGCTATTTCTAATGTAAGAGTATTGGAATATTTGTCAATACTACTTTTAGAAATTACTCAAAATGTGTTGGTAATAAACTATAATGCTGAAATGATTCTGAGCAGCTGATAGCAAGCCCCAGCTGTTTAAGGATGAGGTGATTATGTCCATACTTTGAAGAACTTAAAGCCTCTGCCACCCTTCCAAGCTACAGTGTTTCCTTATTTCCTGCCTGTCCTAGAACTTTAGTGAAAGATATGCCTGATTTCAAACAAAAATTATAAAAATACCCACCCCCAAACAAACCTCCATGAAATGCAGTGGATTTCTCTTTATGAAAAGATCTGAAGGAGAAAACTTGTAACCTGTGAGCTAAGCTACCTGGTATAGAAGGGTCCAGCAGCCTTTCTTGAAACAGTAAATGGGGAGCAGATGTATGTTCTTGTGAATTCTGTTTCCATAATCATTTCGTTCCCACTGCCTGAGTACTCTGTCCCTGGTTACACAGCAGTCAGAGCAAGACTCTTCCTATGAATGAGATATGCTAGCTTTGAAATAAGTTTTGTCTAGTATTCCTTAAAGGTCTTCTCATAACAGCATTCTTTAAACAAGATTTTTACTTACAGCAAAATATTTGGGATTAAATAATTTAAAGGAAAAGTTGGTCTACATGATTACCTGTTTTTCCTGAAGGTTTAGTTTTCCTAGTCCTGCAAATAGCTGCTGCCCCCACTCCCCCACCCAGGCTTTGCCCATCAGCCTGGCATCCATGTGTGGGTATTTCAGTGCAGTCACCTCACCTCCATTCTCCAGCCTGGCGAGACTGCAGTGTGGCTCTGTGCTGCTGCTTGCTAACTGCAAGGTTTTGGTGGGTTTATGAGGGACACAAGTGCATCCCTCTGAAGAGTTCTTACCCAACTTTGGCTTGGAGAATGTGGGTAAGATGGGCTGCTGCTTTAGCTTCCTTTAAGCACTTGTGGAAGCCAGCGTATCTGACAAACTCATTGAGGATCTTTCTCAACCACAACTGCATCTGAATTTCTGTATTTAAAAGTAGCAAGAAGCCAAATGCCTCAGTCCTGGGAAAGAATGAAGTCCATGTGGTTGTGGGTAGTCATAGCAGCCATAAGCCAGACACTGATGCAGGGCCATTGTTTGTGACTGCTTGAGGGTATCCATGCAGAGTTCCCTTTTCAGCTGTGTAGTCTCAAAGATAACTGGCAAATGTAATGCTGGCTTATCTCCACTTAGCTTTTCAAGACCCCATGGAAGGATAAAAGCACATAATGTAGTGCATGTTCATCAGCACTACAGTGCTGGAGTCTTGTTTTGTAATGACTGATAAGTACTTCAAAGGAGTTGTAATTTTCCTTAGTTTTCCTGTTTACATACAGTTTCAGTTCTTGGAGACCAAAACGTGTTTCACACCCTACAATTTGTTCAGCTTTCACGGATTTGTTTCAGCATCTGAACAGCATTGGGCTGCCAGCCAGCTAGCTGTGTCCTGTTGTGGAGCATGTGGTGCAGGTAGTCTCTGTTGCTTTTCATCTCTCATTGCTGCTTCAGTACTCCATCAAATACTGTGCTGCCCTATGAGCAAGTGCAGGAGAGGGGGGTCCCAGGGGTTTCTACTTGCTCATCTAGGCTTACATGGCATTTGGATCTGTTTTGTACTGAGAGAATCCCTTGCTGAGGTGTGCAACATGTAGGGAGAGACATTTAGTGTTTTGATTATTGTGAGACTATCCTGTTGCTGGGGAAGAAAAGAGATCACTCATCTATCTTCACACCTTCTCACTCCTCTATCTGTTTCTGACTGAAGTTTACCTCCTTGCTGCCTCACCCTATCAGTAATTATCCCCATCCTTAGAAGGCTTTGGTCTCAAGCTCTTAATCTAGGCATGCTCACAGGCAGGACTTGTGGGTTCTGAATACCTGTAATCTACACACCCCTGCCAATACACTTCAGCTTCTAAAACCAGTGTCATCCCAGGCTGGGCTTTGGGTTAACCTCCAAGAAGTTGGTCTGAATTATACTGCAAAGGAAGAACAGTGAGGACAGTAACATACGCAGCCTGGGGCAGAAAGCTTAATGCCATCTTCTCTGTGAGTTTGAGTTAGTGTGCAGGCTTCTTACCAGTGCCCTGCCTCTGAAACCCCAGGCTTCTCCAGCCCTACCAGCATCACAGGATTTAAGGACGCTCAGTATTTGATTGGATCAGGTCTTGAGCAAAAAGGTCTTATGCATATGTATAAACTCATGGAGATTGTTCTTTTCAAGGTAAAAACCATATGATGCTGTACAAATGCAAAGTTTTATTGTGATTTTGAGTGTTTCTAGAAGTAAACAAAACCAAACAAGTCACTCTGACTGATTGTGGAAATCATAGAATGGCTTGGGTTGGAAGGGACCTTAAAGAGCATCTGGTTCCAACCCCCCTGCCATGGGGGGGCAATGGGAAAGAAATGAGAAGGAGCAGAATGTTGATTGCACACAAAAAAATGAAAGGTTAAAAGCCAAACAACCTGTGTTTGTAAATATGTTTAATGAGTACAGTTGTTGATAGCAAACACTGGCTGTGTATGACATATCCTGTCCTTATAGAATACATCTATATACACATTTATATAAGACTGAAAAGGCACTAGAGTTTCCCAAATAAAACAGAAGTAAATTAACAATGTAATCCAAACATGGAGGTTGGGGAATCTGTTCAGGGAGACCTGCTGGAAGGGAAACTTTGAGAGTCACATCAGTCTCCCAGTGAAAGCCAAAGAATTCAAAAGTCCAGCTTCTGTTTGTATCTTCAAAATCTCCCTTAATACGCTGGTCAGATGCCAAAGAATGTATGTAGTATGAGATTAATGAGCCTATACAGGAATGTACAGTACCGCAGCAAACTACATAGCATTAAGCTTCTTATGAAGCTGGAGAGCTTACTATAAAATCTGGCACTCCTCTTCATGCTGTTCTTAAATTGTAGAAATAAATGGGTTCTTAAAATACTGAGAATCTAAAACATTCCTGTGCAAGCAGTGCCCAAGAAATCTTGGAGCTTTTTGTGGGGAAAGTGCTATCGGAATAAGGAATAAGTAAGGTGGCCAGACTGGTGGCCAGCCTTTCATCTGCTTTTTCCAGTGACCTTTCTACCTTCACCTGACTGAAATGTTTATGGTTTAAGAAAATAGGGTTGTGGGTTTTTTAATCTCTTGAAACAGAAACTATGGGAGAATAAGATGATATGAAGGAAACTTGATAATATGAAGCTAAGATATTATGTGGACGTGAAAAAGATATGTAGAAATCGGCAGTAAAACTATCTTACAGGTGGGTGTGTCTATTAATGATTTTTAGCTTTTGTGATTTCATTGCCTTACCTACGGAGTGTAGGCTGTCAGTGCAAGATGAGCGTAGGTAGTTCTGCAGGTCATGATTTTAGCAGTTGTAAGCAATGCTGAATATGTTACATGACCTTTATTTACATCAGAACTTAAAGCAGCAACCAGCAGTGCTCAAAGAACTGTAATGTCTGTGTCAGGAGCCTGATGGCAGAGCAGTCAGTCCGGGGCAGGTTCCAGGTAAGAAGATTCACTTTCCTTTTGGAGATGCGACTGCTTTGATCTGCTTCTCAGAGCAGCTACACCTGTAAAAGACAACAGCATCTGCTGTGCAGGGGATAATGAATGGTAATAGTGTGCAAAAGCATGCGTGTGTTTAAAGTCCTGTGAATCCGAACCCTCAGTTAGCTGTGGATGTCGGTGTATAACATGTGGCAGCAGACCGACAGACCAACTGTGTGACCACACTTTCCACCCTGATTCCATTCAACTGATTCTTGTTTTCCTGGAATATTTGCTCACTTCTACATTACAGATTTTGCCTTTTCCATACAGAGTATTTGTGCTGACTGGCTGCTCTGCAGAAACTGTGATGGAGAGTTGGGACTTCAGTCAATGCCGAGTGCCCCCAGCTCCAGCCGTGTCTCCTTGCTCCTGCCCTGGAGGGTGCTGAGCCTGCTCCAAGGGCACAGCGGGCTGCAGGGTGCCGGGGGGTGGGTGCAGTGCGAAAGCCGTCAGTTAGGTGTACCCGGGTCTGCAGCAGAGCTGCTGTCTCATGGTAGAAGCTCCTTTTTACTTCATTCCAAAGTTTTTGTCATGGTATGTTTAGTAACTCAAATATACAGTCCTTACTACCGCTTTGTCAGCTGGTAAACACTTTTCTATTCTGCTTTTGCTAAAACCAGATGAACTAGGCTTTTCCTGGAAGCAAGTACAACTACTGGTGGCTTTACAGGCTGCTACAGGTTCTCAGGCTGTACAGACTAGTAATGCCTCAACTATCTTAGAGAAAAGAAGCTTCTCCTGGAGTAGTTTTATTCTTTTCGTAGACACTTGATTGTCTTTGCTGGATCGTTTTGTAGAAAAACCTGTTTCCTCTCCCAGGAAACTCGAGCAAAACTCCCACTGACCCAGACAGGCAGATCCAAGGAGAGCTCCTGTGCTTCCCAGAGGATTTGGTTAGCGCTGCGGGAAGTCTGGCTTTTGTTCGTTCCTTAGTAAACACACATTGCAAGACATATTTTCAAAAGATAGTCAAAACAGCTTGGAAAGATTTCTTCATTCTAAATATGATCAAGACCAAGCACAAGCCTGAAAGCACTCCTACGTGGGCCTGTCAGCGTGGCGCTGTTAGGGCAGCGGGCATTAAGCTGTGAAAGCAAGCTGTAGCCGTCCATAACCTTGCCAAAGTTTCCCAGTACTGAAAGTTTTGTGTTTGTAATGACCATTTCTGACCTCGTCCTGCAAACACGTGAGTATTTGCGTGCTCTTGTATTTCTTGGTATTGGGTGTGATAAGCCTGCTGAGTTGAGAGATGTACGCATGCACTCAGGTGCTCGGAGAATTAGGGTTTCAGGGGCACAAAATGGGGGGGATGCACCATGTATGAGCAACTGGCAGTTACAGTCACTTGTTAAAACAGTTTACAGTGGCCTGTGAGGCACGAGAAGGAACGTAGCACAGTTTAAGTATAAAATTTTTGATTGTATATGCTATATTTTACTGAAAAGTGAAACTTGCACGTAATTTATGCCACAGATGAGTTGCATCTAATAAAAAAAATCCTGAAAAAAAATAAATCTCTCTTCCAGTTAAAACAATCCTCCATTTTCTGTCTGTTAGCCTATGAGACTGTACTTTCATTTGATGTCACAATGCTCTGTGACTACAGAGTTTATGTGTATTTATGAAAAAATGGACCAGTATATCAAATTAAATAGAATGTACGCGCCAGGGAATATTATCCTGGAGTACTTGTCGATGGCGTGAGTGTCGATCCGCATGCTGACGTATCTCTGGTTTTTCCTCCTGCCCGAGCCCCTCTCTGACCCCAGCGCCAGCTGCACCATCATTCGATCTTGTTTGTCTCCGTTCTCGGACACGTAGTGGCCCAGTTCGTTCACATCCCCGTCATTGTAGCTGCTGTCCATCATCATGGGCCGAGGCTGAGGTAGGCTGCACGCACAGGGAAGCTGCGGGCACAGGTTAAACGCAGGGTGATTTTGAGTTGTGCGTAGACATCCCTTTTCTCCTTACAAAAGCAGAGGAGGGGACAAGCCTGGGGAATTCAGGCTGCTGGGACACAAAAGGGAGCAGCAGAGGATGGAGCTGGGCAGCAGCGTTACACTTCTCTAGTTTGGTGTCTGCAGGGGACAGTGCAGTCAGGGAGAGAGCAGGGCTGCCTGTGGAAGAGCTTGTTTGGCTTCAGCCCTGGTATCAGGGTGTAAATAAAGGTTGGGCCTGTGCCTTAAAGCTGAGAAAGTGGAGAAGAGGGCAGAGGAAATCCGAAGGAGGAAGGTATCAGGCTTGCCCCATTTGAAAAGAAGAGCTTAGGTTATAATTTGATGTAACGAGGGCAGAAGAAGGGAGTTTGGACTTCTGTGGGTAAGTTTAGACTGTGCCTGGAGAAAGGTGGGGAAAATCTGCCACGTTATCTGAAACCCAAAACACAGTATCCATCTGGTACTACTGGCAGGCCTGGACCTTCATAAAACATATTCAAGGGTAAAACCCCATCCCGTTTATACGGGCAGCGGAGGGCTATACATGGGGGGACAGAGTGCCCTCAGAGGCTGAGGAGAGAGCAGTGATTGCGGGTGCGGGTTGTCGGTAGCAAAGCTTTATAGCTAGCAATGCCTCACTGCTGGTGTCTTTTTGCACGCCCTGCGTTCTCCCCAGGCAGCTGAGAGCAGCACGCTCTGGTGTTGAACTCCTGAACATTTCCAGACATTTGCCACACCTTTGCCCAGGGACATAAAGCTGCGCTGGAGATGGAAAACCTCACCTTGTCCCGCAGTTTCCTTTCCTTCCGCTCTTGCACCGTAGTCAGGTAATTCACTGCCGCGTACTCCAGCACCGAGAGGAAGACAAACACAAAACTGACCCAGAGGTAAATATCCACTGCTTTGATGTAGGAAACACGGGGCATGGAGGCGTTCACCCCAGTGATGATGGTAGACATGGTCAGCACGGTGGTTATCCCTGGGAATGCATCAGCAGAGACCTCGTAAGGCACTTTCCACCCACACTCTTCATAACAAATACAGCTGTCAATACATTTGAATTTACCTTGGAGCACTGCGTTTCACATTTCAGTGGTGGGTTTCATCGCCTGAGCAGGGGCCAGGCAGCCCTGATTTCTTACTGGGGTTGTTCTGTCTTTTCAGTGAGAACAGCTCTAGTTCTAGCCTCAGCGTGTTCCTCGCCTGCTTCCCTGCCACATCATCAGCCTCCCACCCCACAGCCAGCAGCAGTGCTTTGGTTCCATGCTGGCTGCACCCCACCTCCAGGCTCAGGACAGTCCCCGGAGGGGCTGTACAAGGAGCTCAGCTTCTAGTTCACCCCACTTTGCAGCGTGGGCACAAAGAAACCTGTGTGCTCCTGCTGCTACTCCCATCAGGTTCCCCAAGCCTGTGTTTTCTATCTGCTCCTGGGAAGTTCTGCTTTCTGCAAAGTCACCAGCCAGCTCCTACACTTGGCCTGTGCCTTCCCCCGGGCACGAGCAGGGACTAATGGGGACCTGCGGGGCAATGCTGCCCCCCCATTACACCATAGACGAGCATAAGGAGCTCATCAGCAAGAGCAGGGGCCCCTATACCTCGGTGTTATCCTGGCTCTGAGGGAGGCTCTCTATGGCCCTCTTATTTCAGTGGCTAATTATGTCACATTAATGGTCCCTTTGAAAGTTGAAATGGTGTGTATAAGCACAAAGGACTGCATCCACAGGAGTATCTAGGTGCTAAAAAGTACTGCTAAAGGCAGTGCCTACAGCTTCCAAGAAGTCATGGCCCAAACCCTTATGTTTCTTTTAATGATGTCAGAAGGCAATGGATGCTGTATCTAAACACAGACATGGGTAACTGCCCCATTGCCTTTGTATATCCTCTCCACTGAGGAATATGATTTTAACAATAAATAAAATCCTGAGGTGTGTTGCCTGGAATAAGCGGAAGCAAACTTGGCCTCAAAGTCTGCCAAAACACGAACAGCACTCTGCTGAGGACAAAGCATCCACTTTAGAAGAAGATTTACATCCATATTATAGTTCTGCTCCCATGGTGACTCCTCTGATGTATGGTTTCACCTGCCTGAAAGATGCTGCAAAAGGGGAAGCTGAATCCGTCAGGTGATACTCTGAACTTGTTTAACAAGTTGAACAGCGCAGCTCGGCTGGCTGTGTTACCTCCGCCCTCCCTCCTCTAGAAAAACTCAATGAACTGACATTTTGTCAGGGTTGCTGATACTCATTTTCACATTCTCACTCACTGAAGCCTCTGAAGGCTACTGAGGCTCTGCATGTGCCCTGTTTCTGTTAACAGCAACAACAGCAGAGCAGGACGTTTGCTCCCTGGTTTGCACCACATGCAGGTAGGGCTTATGCAAGCAGGGAAGGCAAATGGCTCAGCACCGCGGGGCAGATGGAGACTGGCCACGTACCATGACCAGTCCCCTGCGTGTGGGGGACACATGTGGCATAGCTGGTTTCCGTGCCACAAGGCAGTGCGGGGACAGTGCACAGCACAGGGGATTTTGTCTGATGGTCAAGGCTGCAGTTGCAGCCGTCGTCTCTTAGGTCTGCTGATAACAAGATTGTTTTTACCTAATGGGACTCTGGCAGGAACTGCTCGGCGATCAATCCAGAAGGACACCCAGGACAACATGACCATCAGCGTGGCAGGGAAGTAGGTTTGGAGCAAGAAGAAGAAGATGTGTCGGCGTAAAGTGAAGTTTATGTAGAGGCGATTGTACCACCCTGTATAACAGAGAGAAGGAAAAAAGAGAAGTCACACCAACATCAATCTGCTTTCAGACAAGGTGATGTTGCATCAGGGGCATAGTGCCTCATTTGCTTTTAGAGAGGCACAGCTAATGACCACAGGTCATTGCAATTTACAGAAAAGCCTCCTTACCAAATCAGCTAGCAAAGTCAAAGTGTCTCTCAGGACCATGTATTCCAGAGAAGATAATATAACCTGTGCACTTGGAGAGTTTAATTCATGTTAAGGCTTGGAGTGATCTTGAAGAGGGACTCTCTTTCCAGAGCACATAACCGCTGAGATAGAAGTTTGTGGCAGGGACAGCAACCTTGGCACATAAGAGAGGCAGGTCTGATGGGCCACAGGAACATCTTCCAGTGGACAATCCTCCATGACCAAGGTCGAGAGGGCCAGTTTGCACCCCTTCTTCCCCCAGCCACCCTCTGGCAGGCACTGCGGTACCCACCTGTGCTGCTGTAAAAAGCGAGCTTTGTGGTGGTGTGAAACTCCTGGATCAGGAACTGGGACAGCGATATCCTCTCGTCTGTTTTTAGGGAATCGTTCCCATTCTTCCAGTAGAGCATGAGGTCATCTTCAGTGTAGGCATCTAGGGGAGCAGAGCAAACCTTGGTGCAGTGCACTGAGCCAGCTGCTATCAGACCCACACCCAGGCTGTGCCTGCACGCCTCCCAGGCTACCTGAGAGGGCCAAATGCCACCACCTGGCTGAGAGCCATGCCGAAGGTGGCTACGGTTGTGGCAAGTGTTGTCACAGCCTGCAGGTCTGATGCCTCGTGTGTTTTGTAAATGCTTCTGTTTCTCTAATCACAATTTTACACACATCCTATGTGTGTCAGGTAAGCCACCGCATCAGAACTTGAAAACATGTCCCTTATAAACATCCTAAAATCAGCAGCAATGGAAAGGAGACTTAGGGAAAAGAGTCTGCTTGGGGTAACAGGAGGAACAATCTATCAATGGTCTGAGGCATGCAGGAGGAAAAACTCTTGGGTAAAATTTCTGCCCGTGATGCACACATGAACATTACAGGTCTTGTTTTTTAAATACATGCAGAGATACAGTAGTGTTAATCCTTTCAGATGTGTTTAGTAGCAGCTCTTCCCAGGCAGAGAAAAAAATAGCACGTAAATGTATTAAAACAGAATTAAGATTATAATTTCTTATTGCCAGTTTAAGAAGGAGAAGAAAAAAGCTCCTACAAAGCTAAAATTTTAAAATATCCCTGTGTGAGATCTAGCCAATTCATATGTGCGTCATACTTGGGACAAAGGAGCTACATGTGGGTATAAGCTGGGTTTATCTCAAATAGGTGTTAGAAGCATAAGAGGAAGGTGATTAACATCACTGCCCCATCGTGGTTTCTACACCACGGGTGAGCAGATGGTGCACGTGAAGGGCGTAGGGCCATTTATTTATGTGTTTGAGGGCACCTGGTCAAGTGGGTGCTGCTGGATACTGCTGACCTGCAGGTAAGTGTCCCAGGTACTCTGCGGACAGGGTGGCAACGGGGCAGCCTGGCTGGAACACTGGCAAGACAGTGCTCACAGCTGGTTTTTAAAAACACTGCATTATTGCAAACACCATCTAATTCTAGTGAAAATATAGGGGCAGGGAGTCGTTCTTAGCGTTGAAGCCTGCTCCCTTCAGTTACAGCTTCCATGAATGTAGAAGCAGATTAATTATATCAGTAATTATTGATATAATTAAAGCTTGGGTGCCCATGGGGTGCAGCCCTTGGTTCCCCTACAGCTCTGCTTTACTTACAGCTTTCAATCTCCAGGGAACACGTCTGCGTGTCCAGGGGAAAGCGACTAAAATCCATGTTACACATTGCTGTTACTGTAACTCTAGGAATAATAAAAAAACAGTCCATTAAAAACTTGTCTGAAAGACAGTAAAGCTGTGAGTTGGTTTTTTGTTAAGTAACTATCTGGTCAGTAGCAATTTACTGAAAAGAAATACCTTCCACTCAGCTAAAAGCATTGCACTTTATTTAAGGCTATTTCTTCTTGGCAAACTAGTCTTAGAAAAGATGACTAGAAAGTAAACCATTACAAGTTGCTGCTAAATCACAAAATATTGGAGAAGAAAACAAGAAAGGGCAGAGAGAGCCCTGCTTCCTCTTTGACTACCAACAAACATCTCTCTGCAGAGATCTGAGCTTCAATGGGTGCTTTGTATGACAAAATAATTTACATTTATCAAAGCCACCCTAGCGCCATGAGGGATGCAGGTAGTTTTCTCCACACACAGGGAATTTCCAGCTGCCCAACGAGAACCCGGTGCTCACACCTGGATACCAGCCACCAGAGGGCACAGGCAGTACCTCGAGTTAGGGTTGGAGCTGGTGTGCAACAGAGACCTCCGAAATGCCCTGCCCCATCCATCAAAAGAGCTGGTCTTGCTATAGTCTGATTATCTCTTTTTTTGACAGCATAATTTCGTATTTGCTCTGGAAGCATCCATAAATCTTGACTCAATTGTTTGACGTCTAGGGGAGTAAATAAAAATAGAAGTATAAATCGTAACGGGGAAAGAACTAACGAATTATAGCAGGGCTAATGGTAGACAGACGTCTGTCACCCAATGGTAAAAGCAAGATGCAGTCCCTTATGTTAGCCGTCCTTTTTCATGTGCAGGTTCCCACTGATGCTGCTTTCCTATCTGGATTTAATCCTTGAATGACAGTGCTTGGCTCAGATGTGTTGTTTAGATGCCATTGAGGTCTACTCTGGTTTCCAAGACAAGACAAAATCTGACAAAGGACCTTTAAAAGGCAAACACCAAGGAAAAATTATAATCTACAGGCAAAAGCATTCAGCAAAGGCAGGCAGGCAGTAATGACCTATTTGCTCTTAAGGGGACATCAGCACTGCATTACAAACAGTGTGGCCAGCAGGTCGAGGGAGGTGATTCTCCCCCTCTACTCTGCTCTTGTGAGACCCCACCTGGAGTGCTGCATCCAGCTCTGGGGTCCCCAGTACAGGAAAGACATGGAGCTGCTGGAGCAAGGCCAGAGGAGGGCCACAAAGTTGATCAGAGGCATGGAGGCACCTCTCCTGTGAGGACAGGCTGAGGGAGTTGGGGTTGCTCAGCCTGAGAAGAGAAGGCTCCAGGGAGACCTAATTTCAGCCTTCCAGTACCTAAAGGGGACCTACAGGAAAGCTGGAGAGGGGCTGTTTACAAGGGCAGGGAGTGATAGGACAAGGGGGAATGGGTTTAAACTAAAAGAGGGGAGATTTAGGTTAGGTGTAAGGAAGAAATTCTTTGCTGTGTCGGAGTGGTGAGGCACTGGAACAGGTTGCCCAGAGAAGCTGTGGAGGCCCCATCCCTGTCAGTGTTCAAGGCCAGGCTGGATGGGGCTTTGGGCAACCTGGTCTAGTGGAGGGTGTCCCTGCCCATGGCCGAGGGGGGTGGAACTGATGATCTTTGTGGTCCCTTCCAACCCAAACCATTCTATGATTCTATACTTCCCCAGCATTCATAGAGCACTCCAACCTGCAGTCACCATTGAAAAAAAACCAAAAAACAAACAAACAAAAAAAACCCCAAATAAAAAAACCTCACCCTGTGAATTTGCTATTCAGGACATTCACCACCAATTTGTGCAGGAGGATTGTTCAAGCACCAGACTGTGTGGCAGGATCTGAGTAGTTTGCTATTCTTCTGTTCCCATCTTCTTTAGACAACCATAAATGTTTGCAATGCAGATGATTGGTATCATGCAGCTAAAATAAAGAGTATGTAGGCACACATGCTATAGCTGAACATTAAGTCATTTTATTGTCCTCTTTTATTGTACTAAGGACCTGAGAAAACTTTGCAAAGGCCTAAGGAACATCTGAACCTTGTCTAATATTCTGAGTGAAGAAAAAGCTTTAATAAGGAGAGGGTAGACACTGTTCTGGCTGTGGATTCCAATGAACAGTAAGATAAAAACATCAGAGAACAAAAAAATTCTTGTCAAACTGATACCCCACAGGGAATCGAGAATTGCTTTGCTTGCCTTTCTTTCATAAACTACCTCAGCAGGCTGAGAAGTTGATCTCACCTCATGGCAGGCTCAGCTCTACCTCCGCCACTCCTAAGGTCACTGTCTAACATGCCCTCAAAGACCTCCACAGCTTTCCCAAGCAATGTGCTCTGCAACCTTATTATGAGTTAAATCTATGCATCTTGCTGGTACGGACCTCCTATCAAGTCAGATTTTTCCTTCTTTTTTGTCTTTCAGAATACATTATCTGTCATCTGATGCTTTGTTTATTTATCATGTATTTTGCTATTTCATGGCTGTAGAGGTGATGTTGACATTCTTGCATCAGAATACTGTACAGAAATTTCCTCTCTAATGGGTTTTTATGGGTCATTTGGCAATACTTGTTTTCTAACTGCATGGACTTGCAGCCAAGAAAAACAGAAGCACTGATTTTAGTTTCTTTTGGAGATTGGCAGATGCTCCTTACTTAGCATCACTAAGTATGAAAGCATTGCTTATTAGAAAGAAAAAAACCCTGGTTTAATAATGTTCAGACTTAGGTCAGCAATGTTCCTCTCAAAGCTGATCGACCAGTTGGAAAATAAAGGAGAAAACCAGGGTTGGGATCACCCCTCAAACTAGAGGACGAAACAAATTTTACCCAAAATGTCCCCTTCAAGGAGCTTTCCTGCATTTCACATGAAATATAAACAAAAACCAGGACGATAACCACACAATAGAGTCACCAGGAGCTATATACGCTTTCTCTGAAGTTTGTCACTTCATGTGCTGAAGGATGTTCAATGTGGGTTGTTGCTTAACATAAAGCTAAAGTTGTGCTTATTGTAATTTATACTTCTTCATAATTACCTACAAGTGTAGAAACTGCACTTTTTGCTAGGCCCAGAGACTTCATTGTATAGTGAAGTGGATAACTATAGCTGCTCTGGACTTCTGTTTATTACCAGACACCGATTGTGCCTTGGCTCTTCAGCAGTGCCATGTGGGGATCACAGCCTGCAGGTCCCCAGTGAGCTGCCCCAAAGGATGGCAGTGTCTGGCCACAGCTTCCTGACAGCAGGAGCAGGGGCTAAGCATGCACACAAGGCGAAGGGACACTGGTGGAACCAGCAATCTTAGCATAGAAATTGGCTTCCTGCAACAATCACTTAATGAACTTGCACAGGGACTCAGATGTCAGCAGATAATCAGCACATTCATCCTTTTTTATGTTTTTTTTTTTTAGTATGAAGTCATGCAAAAACACAATATGGGAATCAATTAAAACGCTTTCTTTCTCACTCCACTAATAGCTCACATTGACCAAATGCAGCTTTACCTGAGGCTATAAAGTACCTTCCCATCTGGCTGGACCCGCAGCATAACGTTGTCTGTGGTGGTGTCGTGGATGAAGGAACGCTTGGAGTGGACGAAAAACATGTCAGGGACCCAGATCTTCTTCACCAGCCTGCCATCAAAGGTCATGCTTTGGTTGTTGGTGCTGGGGAAGGACAGCCTCTCGTCTTTCCAGTAGTGCCTCAGATAAAGCGTCATGGTGAAGTCCTGCAACAAACAGGCTTGTGTCACAACTTACGTGTTATCAACATAGCAGTGATTTCTCCTCTCTGGGACAAACCATGAACTGAAAAGCACCATTCCTGAAGGCACATCCACTCCCTGAGCTGCAGGGGACACAACTGGCTACAGCTTGTTTATCCTCAGGTCAGGCCGATTCATGTGATGAATCTACCTCTGAAATGCAAGTGTTGTATTTTTGGTGTCTGTGAGCCACTATGGGGACCAAAAGGCAAACATGCTGAGGCAGTGGTAGGTGGAGAGTGCTGCTAACCACTTAATCCCCCAACCATATGATGCTTTGTTTCTGCAGCCAACAGTGAAGAAGTATCTGCTGTCTGTGCTGCCCTCCACACTGAAATCTTTTTTACTTGGTATTTGACAAAAAAGGGTGGGGTTTTTTTGCTCTTTCTCCGCACATATTGTACTCTTAGATCCGAGGCATACTCCTTCTCTTTGAGCTCTGTTGCATTTGGAGTCAGACCCCAAAGGCACATACACTTGGGTTTGCCTTTCTCCTTAGTTCAAAGGAAGCCTTCACCTGTCTGAAGATAAGCTCACACAGAGAAATGTTTATAAGCATGGTATCTTTGAGAGTAGTGTAATATATTGCCCATAAACTGAGAGAAGTGTCTAAGACTGACCAGGCTGCCTTGGTGTCTGGGATAGAGTAAGTGAGATTGGGTTGGAGTGGTTTGGTTTCTATTTAATTATTTGACACTGGAATTTTTTCTCCACAACACTTGCCAAGTATTTTGTAATAGGTGGGTTTGCATAGTCTTTTTTCTGTAGAAGTGATGTGTTAGTTGCAGCCTGTGCTACTATTGCACTAGAGGCCAATATAATTCTATGAAATGCTTTATATCCCCATCACCGAACTGAAGCTCCCAAAGCCACTGACCATGTAATTTATTTTTTTTTTCATTTGATCCATTCTATAGCATTCTTTAATGTCTTTTCCCTGTGTTCAAATTTAAAAAAGATTGTTCTGGGAAACCTTTTACATTGACTCCTGTGTGTTAATGTGTCATTTAAACAGTAATAAATTGACAGACACTTGTTCTTCAGCGAGAAGTCAATGCCTCACTTTTTTGCATAAAGTTGCAGTTACGGTTGCTGTAGAAAAAATCAAGTATTGTCAGCTTTCATTAGGAAAGATTTATTAATCCTAGTTTTAGACTATTAAACTGGGAACCACATTATTTTACAATGCATCATCTGAAAATCCCCCAAGCAACAGCCTTAAAATATCTTCCTCTTCTTTTGGTCCATGTCTCAGAGACACTATTAGCTCTCCCATTATGTTTGCAAATGAATTTCCAGTCCTGGGTAACAATCTGTTTTTTCCCTTCTTCCCATCTTTCCTCCAGATAAAACAGCTGCCCTATGCACCCTGCAAAAGCTCTGTTAATTTTAGGGTCAGTGGCCCATAATAGATACTTGGAAGTTTTTAAATTAATTGGACAAAAAGAATCTGATTTGTGACATCCTAATGAAGTTTTATAACATCCTCTATTATTTTACCACTTGCTTGCAAATACTCAGAAAGTAGGAGAAAATAAAAAGAAAAGTTTGATATATCTAACTCCTCAAGCTTCTATTTAGTACAGAGTGAACCTCTGTGTCACTGGTATCTCTTCATTTAAAAGGCAAGCAAGGATCTTGCAAAGCACCATGGCCTATTTCTATAAAGCTGCAAGAGTTAAAAAGAATTGATTCTGACAATATAAAGTCTTCTCCATCACTATTTTGCAAACAGGCAAAATTGACCCCGAATGGTTTTTTCACCCGAGGCCATACAGTGCTTTTCCCACGTTGCTGGGTGTTGCAGCATGATGTTACACGAGGAGCAGGGGTGGTATTCAAAAACCAGGGGAAGTCATCCAAACATCATAATACTTGCTAAAAACATGTGTGGATTTGTTGTTTAGGGGTTTTTTTTACATTGAAATCCTCAATGTTAAGTTCCGGCTGTGCTGCCACGCAGCCTTATCCCTGGCTTAGACATAGGGAGGAGTTTGGGTGCAGGGTCTTTAACCCTATGGTTGTTCGTTAGGAGTACAGAAAAGTTAGGGCTTTCTGTGAAAGCTTTAGAGCTGTTTAATATGTTTGTTGAAAAGGTAAAATATTTTGAGAAGTATTCTATATGGGGGTGTGATTTATTTTTTTCTCTTCCAAAGCGTAAGTCCTACTTCAGCATCAGTGTGACGATACGGGCAGGACCAACAGAGCCTTATGCTGGTCCCCAGCACACAGCAGGAGATGTAGCTGTGAATGTGCCAAAGGCAAGTTCTGGAGAAACTTCTCCCCTCCAAGCTCATACTGGCTGCCCTGCTGAGAGCTGAGCTTACCAGGCTGAACCAGTATTCTCCTACATGGCTTCTGGTTTGGAGATAGCTGGCCCCTGACCACCTCAGAAAATGGCCGAAGTGAGACTGTGTCTGCAGTATATCAAAGTGCCTTTAAAACTAACACATTAATTGCTCTTCTCAGAGATTTTAAATGTGTTATCTCTTCTGAAGAAAATGTAAAAACTCAAACCCTTTGGGACAATCTTGGCAGTGTTGTATCATTTTGTCCTAGAGAAAAGAAAACGTCATATTTCTTCCTTCTGCTTCAAGGGAGATGAAATAGTAGCATACGGTCAATAGAAGTAATTGTCAGCAGATTCAGATTAAACCCAAATCTACCTCCTGAAGGCTGTGGTGTACCCATGCTTGAAGGTATTCAAACCCCACAGACACAAACTCGGGCACCTTGCTCTAGCTGGCCCTGCTCCTAGCAGGGGTTTGGGCTAGAGGGTTGCCAGAGGTCCCATCTGACCTTAGCTCTTTTGTAACTCTTACCATGTCCACCTCAGAAATGCTGTCCAGACTTTCAACTTGGACATCCACCCCAACAGGAATTGCAGGACCTGGAGGGAAAAAAAAAAAAGTTGATAAAGTCTCACCTGTGGATCTGGTGAGACGAAGTAATCCTCTGACTTTCATATCTTAGAAATAAAAATAGATGTTCAGTCTGAAATAGAAACAACAGTAACCCAACTGAAAATAGAAACGATTGCAATTCATAACAAGAACCTCCTAATAACAATCAAAATCAGCAGTGAGACTGACCTATTGCTGACTTTCTTATTCGATTGTGTCATCCTACACACGGCCCTTCAAAATTTAGAAGCCCTGTCTCTAGCACTTGGGTCCAGAGCTCGCCAGCGGGATGTCCAGCACAGCACCCATTCACATGGAGAGCAGCAACAGCATAGCTAAGGGGATGTAGGAGGGCTACTCCAAATTTTTTGCTCAATTCTCCTGCTCCCTTCTTGGGCTAACAACATCCCTGAGAGCTACTCCATGTCCTTGGCTTCCACATCACTCAGTGCTCAGCTGTGGAAGGGACAAGGTGATGGGACAGAATGCGTTCTAGAATAGACATGTGTCACAGAGTCTGAGGCTCCTGAGAGGAAGAGTTGGGCCATGACCCCACCTACTAGGGATTTTGATCTTTTCTTTTCTCCTCCAGGCTTTGACTAGCCCCTCCCATACCTCTGGCAATTACAGTACAGGAGATCTGTGAAGATAAATAGTGTTCCCATTAGTGGACTACTATGAAACTGAAACCTTTTTAAATTAATTGAACATGCTGGTATTTGGTATATTGAGCATTTAGCAATAAAATCTTCTTCCATCAGAGTATATAATGGTATCCTGGATTTGAATGACCATCTGTCAGCCAGAAACGGTAGATAAATTACAACGTTCGCTAATCCGATGGGCTGAAAGAAAACATGTTCTCCTTCATCCATTTCCCTGAAAGCTTAGGTTGCTCTAGCACACAGCCACAAAACTGTGAGCAAGCATTAACACACACCAGTCAAAACATTTTCTTTTGGGTTACAAATGAAATGGCCAGGTCAGTAAGTGTGGAGCATGATTTGATTATGCATACACATCACCATAATAAGACGAAATCTTAGTATTTCCCCATCACCCCAGAAAAAATCATACAGTGTATTTGCAGATTTTTATCAGAAAAAGGTGTGACTGAATACCAGGGATATTATGTGGTCTGTAATCACATTGCCATGCCTTTGGCTACGCTATTTGCTCATCCAAGGAAGAAGGTCCTATTGCACTGCACCGCTACCCCCCTGAGCATGTCATGAGTTCGTAACACATGCTAACAAACATTGAAGACAGAAGAGGCTCTGCTTGTCAGTCTGCTTGTTCACCTGACTGTGTGTTATGGAATAAAGAAGCGACAGAGTAAAACAGTAGCAGTGACAAATGTGCAGGTTTCATACCTCCAAAACCTGGTCTCATGCTGAAGTCATGGTCATCTATTCGCAGCAGCTGCTCTGACTTCGTCAGGGGAGATTTGGTGATGTCAGGGCTTCGTTTTAGGATGGGGCTACCGGGAAGAGAGAAGCACAGCTATGAGCCCTAAGCAGTGCCTCTGAGAAGTATGCGCTCGCTTCCCTCCCTCACCCCTGAGACCACGTACCCCTTAGACCACAACCATGCGGTCGCTTGCAGTGGTTGGCCACGCGTCATTAAAAAAATGATTTCTGCACTCAACGTACAGCTTAGGCACCTGCGATGATTCTGGCACTGAGGAAACGTATGTATGGTGACTCTCTGTCTCTGTAAAAAGATCTCTGCTTATAGCACAGTTAGGAGACTACCATTCAAAACTGTGGGCTGAAGGGATGGTGTGTGTGGATAAGTGGGGAAATGGAAGTGGGGGGAGGCATGTTTGACACTGAGTTATGGTGAGGCATGAGACCAGGAATTAGGGCAACAATACATCAAATAAGCTACTGGCTGTTGCCCAGGAACAAAATGGAGATGGGCTGGGCACCAGGCCAGGATGCAGGCCATCCCCTAACTTGGGATAAAATTATTAGCTCCTGCCCTAGATTTCTAACAAGGATAAAAAGGAGCATTAAAGACCTGGGAGGTCTCTAAGCACTAAAGAGCCAGAGAAACAGTCATTCCAAAAGCGGCTGGGGTTGCATCAAGTGCTGGGCAGAGGATGCTCTGCTCCATCTCCACATCCACTGCTGAAGGTGTAAAACTCTGACTGCTACTTTGGCTGGGATGGTGATGGCAACAGCTCCTCTGTTGCTCCATCGTGTAGGTGAAGCCTTGATGCCCTCAGAGTCAGACGCTTAGGTGGCAGCAGGGCTTACAATCAGGAGGAAATGTTTTGCTGGTTCTTGGTTTGAGAAAAGATGTCATGCTCAGAGAGGCACTTGTCTGAACATATGCAAATCAGATTAATGGAAAACAGGACAACAAAGAAACTTTTACAGGAATAAGTTCCTCAGATAAAGCTCCTCCTCAATGAGACTGCTGAAGCGTGCTGTACTTCTCACAGACTCGTGGGCAGTTGCACCACAAGACGCCAACACAACAATCTCCTAACAGAGACCAGCGATGTTACCAGCAACTCATCTCTCAAACTCAGAGCTTTACCTGGACTACTGAGTATGATGTACTGAGAAAGATGCTCAGTCTCAGTTAAATGATTTCTAGGAGTGGCTAGTCCTCTGCCTCCTTCAGTGAGTTCTTTGAGTCATTAGTTATCCCTCAAGCATTTTAAGAGATGGCCCCTGCTTTTGCTTTAGATTCAGCTCAACCTCCAAAAGACCTATGGTGGTGTGAGTGTGTATCGAGGAAGGTTTATACCCCACTGAGACAGGGAGCAATATTAGCAGGTCACTGGCAAAACTTTCAACATTTGTGAGTGGCTTGACCATGCTCAAGAGCCTTTCTGGCTCTTTGTCCCTGGCCTACAGAGAGGGAAGGATGAGAGGTGTGATGGAGAGCCTATGGAGGTGGTTCAGCTCTGCAGAGGGTTGCTCAGAGGGAAGGCACCTGCTCACACAACATGGGTGGCACAGGCTGTGCAGGCCCAGGGATGGTGGACAATGTCTGTGGTATAACACCTCCCCACCATGAGGGTGTCAGGCAATGTGGCTTCCTCTGGGACCCACTGGACCCTGCTGATGGCATGTCTCCTGCCTAAATAGGACTGTCATGGTCAAGTGGTGTTCCCTTCCCCTGCCGCAGCCTCAGCACAGCCATGGGGACGCGGCCGGCGGGGCTGGGCCGGTGGGTTCTGCCTACCTGCCTTGCTTGTGCGCCTCGCCGTGGGCCTCCCGTCTCTGCCGCTGCGGCCGGCTGCACGGAAACGACAGGAAAAGGGAGAGCTGAGACAGGCGGTCATGGTAGGTTGGTGAGGACATAGGGAGGGAAGTGCGGTGGGAAGCGTCGGATCCCCACGGTGTTACCTTCTGTCACATGTGAGAAATGGCTCTTACCTTTTTTTTTTTTACCCATTTACCACAGGCCGGTGGTGTAGCGGGTGCCTAAGAGGGGACAGAGGTGGGGGTGCCAGGGGCTTGCAAAAGGAGAGGAATGATGGTTTTTGTAAGGTGGGACGCCACTGGTTTTGACTGCCTAGCAAAGGACCCTGGCAGGAGGCTTTCCTCCCTCCTCCTGCAGCCGTGGCCGGCACCGCCAGGGGCTCTGGAGAGGGGCTGTGCTGCGTGGCCATGGCGGGCTGCTGGGGGGGCTCTGCCGGCGGGTAGCACAGCCATTGCATCGACTCACCATGGGCAGCTGGGTACTTTCATGAGAAGAAAATATTTTCAAAGTATTCCAGGGGGGAAATAAATAAGGAAATTGTGCAAATATTTGTTTCTGGTTTCATCCTGTTTCCCAGCTGGCTGCCAAGAATGCTCTTCTCAGGTGGCTGGCAACTATTTTATAGCATTAGTGGAAAGATACTGCTTTTAGCGACGTAAAGTGCTAGCTTGAGTAAAAGTAACATTTTAAATATTTAACAGTTCTAACTCATCAAAAAATAGCTTCAGTCTGTCATAAACACTAACTCTAATCATCTCTACTGATGAAATTTTTTGCCCATTAACGTACATTTCAAATCCTGCTCTAGAGATTAACAGAGCTAAATTTTCTTTTCCAGTAACGACTGTCACCACCTGAGCACTGTCATTTCTTTGGTGAGCGGTGGCCAAACCCCAGGTCTTGCAGGACATTTTCTTCCCTGAGCTGGGAACTCGCCAAAAACCTATAGCGTTGGAGGGAAATTAATTCTGCTGCCGCAGAAAAGCGGACAACGTCCACATCACCCAGAGTACGAACAGGCACACCGGGCTGTGTCAGTAACTCACCCTGAAGCGAAGCATTCACCGAGCGGGATTGCTTTCTTTCCAGGATCTGCTCTGTGCTTCCCAGAGGAAGGCTGGGAACAAACGCACAGGCTGAGCACTGCTTTAGGGAGCCTTCGCCATGCTACACCATTGCTATGGCAAGGAGCAGCTTCTTTGGCACTGCTTGGACCTGGATGTTGTGCAGCAAAATGCATTTGCAGATGCAAAATACACTTTTTGGAGTCTTCTGCCCTGTCAATACGCCCTTGGACTGCTGCTGAAGTGTCTTGCTGCTGCTCGCTTCTCATTTGCCAGCCATCAGGAAGTAGTTTCACGTGTTTTGGGGATAAGCAGATTCTGGCAACAAGCTGACCTATTTACATGACTTTAAAGTGCCCTAGTAAACTCTTGGCTGTTCAGGAATAATTCTGGTATTCAAACAGGGATGAAGCAGGACACATTCTTGCAAAATGCTTCATGTTGGCCCTGGTCCTACGCTACCTGTTGAGAGAGCCTTCAAAGAATGGCCATCAAAGATTCATGGTTGAATCAGAGGGCCGTGATAATTTATGCTTTGGTTTGGCTGTTTCACTTCTTTTTGCCAGTCCCATTCCCCTTGTCACAGCTCCAAACCTCCCCCTACTTTCCTGCCTCCTCCCGTGGCAGCAAAACATTTTTACCTGGTGCCACTCATTCCCCAGTTACTGCCATTTGAAGCTCCATTTCTTTCTACTCGATAAATTTTCTGGTCCAATTCCTGGGGAGTGTTCAGTTGGGTGAGTGATCAATGGCAGCTCCATCACGAGACCCCATTACCCTGCCTGCTGGGGCTCTGAATCAATGGTGAGCCACTGTGGCTTCCCCTCGCACGTCTGCTGTCCCTGAGCATTTACAGCAGACAGCCACACTCAGGAGATTCGGTCCAGACATTGCTCACAGATTGTTCAGCGCAACTGTTTGTCACGGCAGCCAAGCAGTGTGAATGGCATTGCTCCTGTCTCCACTCGGGTGACAGGCTCTTTAAAACTAACTGATAATTCCTGAGGGAAAATACACTGAATAATGAACAACACTTTTTTTTTTCCCCCTCCATTTTTTTTTCCTCAATGTTTTCTCCTAACAGTTACAGTGCCAGAAGATATTTCATGGTTCATGAAGGTCATTGAGATGCTTTTCAAAAAGCAACAACTAGACCAAGAGTGGCATTTATTCACAGTGTCCCTGTGCATTGTGATGCAACTTCCCCAAAGTCGTTGGTGTTCCCCAGATCCCCCCACTGCTTCAAGGGATCATGAGATGCCTCTGCTCCAAAAAGGCTGAGGCTTGCTGGGGCTGGGGAGGCAGGGTAATGAGGAGGCTGGAAATTAGGACAGATAGGAAAAAAATAGTTCAGCAATAGCAGATTTTCATCACTATCACTACAGACAGAAGGCAAAAAGCAGTTACTGGTTGGGGTTTTTTTAAAAGCTTGAGATTTACTATGGCACTTATTGTCCCTCCAACACAGCAAACAGGGTTGCGGGGTTAGGGATAACCATGTCTGATTTTCAGAAGAGACAGTCCAACCATGACCTCTGGAGACCCCAGTAGGCACTTCCGAATGCCTGGCTTCACAGGATGCGTGCCAGAGGAGTGTCAGGTCCACACTTGCAGTGTACACTAGAAAACCCATAGCATTCTTCATCTGTGAAATAAGAGCTTTTGGAAACAACCACAACAAATGTGAGAGAAGTCACTACCCATCTTAACATTTTAGTTTGTAATGACTTACGCAGCATATGTTTCCCACCTCTACATCATACTCTCTTTTCTCTATGGGAGACAATATACCTGTAGTCTACAGTGACCTATTTTACACTCTAGCCAGGATAATCTCATTAGGATCTGAGAACATTTCTTCCTTGAGGACTTAAATCAAGATACAGTTTCAGTTCTTCAGGAAAAAGCAAGATCTGATGCATTTTCCTCAAGAGAAATGTGAAAGTCGGTTGCTGAAGTAATGGAGACAGATTCACACTGTCTTTCCTGAGTCCAGGGGGTGACATCCTCAAGAAACAGTGCTGGTGGGTCTGGCAGACTGGGCTAACACTACTGTTACTATGTGGGCCCTGTTAGGAATTATACAGGAGACTTGGTTACCTGAGATATGGAGAAGGCTGAGGTACTGAAAAACTTTTTTGCCTCAGTCTTTACCAGCAAGTGCTCTAGCCACACCACCCAAGCCTCAGAAAGCAAAGGAGACTGGGAGGATGATGAACCGCCCATTGTAGGAGAAGATGAAGTTTGAGAATATCTAAGGAATCTGAAGGTGCACAAGTCCATGGGACGCGATGAAATGCATCTGCGGGTTCTGAGGAAACAGGTGAATGAAGTAGTCAAGCCACTCTCCATCATATTTGAGAAGTTGTGGCAGTCTGATGAAGTTCCCACTGATTGGAAAAGGGGAAACATAGTCCCCATTTTTAGAAAGGGAAAGAAGGAAGACCCAGGGAACTACAGGCCAGTCAGTCACACCTCTGTGCCTGGCAGGATCATGGAGCAGATCCCTGGGAAGCCTAGCATATGGCAGCTGGGGAAGAGACATCGGGGTGCCCAATTCACCTCCACTTATCTCATGTCTGGGTGATGCTTCAGTGCAGAGACTGTGAACGCTCCCCCTTACCCTCTGAAACCACCACGTGCTTCATTTTGTCAGATATAACCTTACAGATCACACTGTGCTGTGGTGGAGCCGATCCACAGCCCCTCCTACCGCTGATGCAAGCCAAGGGAGGGTGTGGACCTTCTTGTGCCAGTTTTCAGCAGGACTTTTAATTGGAAGGTAATGAAAGCCACGAAAACTCCCTCATCGCTGCCTGCCGTGCCATGGCACTTGGCTCTGGGCTCTCCATCCCTGGGCGGACAATGAGGCGCAGCTTGTGCAGAGCTTTCTGTCCTACACCTGCCTGGCTGCCCAGCCCTCATGCCGTGCCAGGCAGAGGAATGGCAGGAGACACATTCTTCTCAGTCTACCCATAAAATCATAGCTGGGCAAGTCCTTGACAAAATGCTGCCCAAAGCAGAAGGGCCAGGAATGAGCGGTGGAGGCAAGCCAGCCCCTTGCAGGGGACAAAGCCTTCACAGAGAGGTCACAGGCATGGCAACCATGTACTGGTACTATCAATGAGCTGTGAGAAGTATAAAGGTCTTATTAAAGACCGATGCCTAAATATTTGACAAGGTTTTGTTTCTCTCTCTGTTTCATGAGTGGGTAGGGACTCAGGTACATACCGTATCGGCAGTGTGTTAAAGGCAGAAACCAGGCAGAGGATGCTGGGTCAGGGCATGAAGGAGAGGCAGGAAGGGGCTGGGGGAGACATGGGTTGTATGCACAAACATACAGAAGGTGTCTGCAGAGAAAAAGGGGGGCAGAGGCAAAGAAAGCTTGAATCTGCAACAGTGCCTATGTGTTGGCTGAGACTGAGGAGAAAAGATGCTGTATAGGAGAGATGGAGAAGGAGAGGAAACACTGGGTAAGACCAGAGAAGATGTCAGAAGGAGCAGAGACAACACACCAGGTTCAAATGGTACCTCATCTTCGCATGTGATGACTCCTGGGACAGGGACACCCTGGATAGTCCTGCATGAGTTGGGGCATCCCCTCACCGCAGAGTGGTGTGGGGCAGAGATGCTGCCCAGCCCCTGAAATGCATGGCCCAGCATGATCCCTGTGGAATTAATGGACCTCCTGGGCTGTGTCACAAAGGAAGGAAGGAGATTTGGGGGCAGGAAGTTCACAGAAAGTTCTCCTGTAACATGTCTTTGACTTACAAATGAATTGGGAAGACCTTCCAGCAAACAGGAGATGCTAGTGGACAGGTGGTGCAGCAGATCTGTGTGAAGACTGAGAGGTAGTCCAGAGCCCAAAGAAATGCTTTAAGGGAGGAGGAAAAGTGAGGAGAAAAACCACCCAGCAGCAGAGGAAGGAAATGGGAGGAAGCTGCTCTTACCCAGCACCACGCACTGCAGAAGACACGATCCACTGTGTAATATACTAAATCCCAGGGATAATGTAGGATAGAAACCCACTGATTTGGATTCAGACTGGGAGAGTTACAAAGTTGTGAGCTGTATGCAAGCCACTAAAAACTGAGGAAAATTAATTACAAAACGTATTTTATCTTGTCATTTGGCAAGCTCTTGTTGGCTTGTAATTATGTTGAGTCATGTGTCTCTATGATTAGCATTTTAAAGATGGTAAAGAAAGGTGACCTATTGCTATTATAGGCATAGGTTAAATCTATGAAAAGAAATGGGAAAAGAGTGCCATTTTTGATATTCACATCACAAAGTCGGAGAAACAGTGGGATACAGAGCTGTTCTACCTTCTTCTTTTTGAGTGATACAGCAAACTCAATGAGAGCACAATTTTAATCCAGCATTACCTGAAGATGGATCAAACTCAGAATGCAAAATATGCAGAGGTAAGAAACGTATATACACCCTTTAAATTGCACACTTCCTTTGTTCTTTGCCTGGATATAAACACTGGCAAAAGAAAAAATTAATAAGCAAACCTACACATATCGGTTATTCACAGAAATGCCATGCCACCTGAGATCTCAATACTCTACCAGAGGCTGCAAAAATTAAAGTGCCCGCATGTGACAGAAATTGCTTCCAGTGGGTGTTTGTTGGGTTTTGTGTCATACAGGTTGAAAGGAAGGGATGGAGGGAGCAGAAGGGGCATGACTGAGGTCCATCCTACAGCTGAGGAGGAGACAGGCACGGTGCTGGGGCTCTGCTGAGTGAAAAGGACAGACAGATGAAGGGAAGGGGAGCAACTAATGGGGTTGTGCAGAACTTGCTGAAAGGTTTAATGTCCACCTCAGTCTTTGAAGAAAAGTAGACTTGTGGGCAGATGTCAGCACAGTGCAGAACAGGGAAGGGCATGTTAAGGAATATTTAGATGAATTGGAGGTATTTAAGTCAAACAGAGGCTGAAGGCACTTCCCCAGGACCACTGACAGTGCTAGCTGTTGCAGTCTCTGAGCTGTAAGTGGGTACCTCCAAGGACTCCTCACAGATGGGCGATACCCCTGAGAGAGGGTGAAGATGAACACAGACCTGGTTTTAAGCAGGAAACAACAGAAGGATGTTGGAGTTTCATGTTTGGAAAGAAACTGGGACAAACTCGTGATCCGTTTGTCTGCTGCCGCAGGGATAACAAGATTATAATGATCAGTCAATGTGAATCGTTGCAATAATTGACGTCAAACCAGTCTAATGCCCTTTCTGACAGTGTAACTGGCCACCTTAGTGTAAGCAGGAGGAAAAGTAGATTTGAATGAGATTTTCAATATTTCATTACTAAACTAGGGAAATATGGTTGAGATGAAACTTTGACTTTGCAAATGGTAGAAAGACCATAACTAGAGTAACTGCCATTCGTTTGCTCATGACATCTCACAGATTTCATCCTGGAAACTACTACTCAAGATTTTCAATAATAGTGCAGATGACAGAACTATAAAACTCGTGCATGACAGCATGCTTGAAAGAGAAACAGACAAATTGGTATCTAGGATCAGAATTCAAAGCAGCCTCAACACATTGGAGAAATGCTCTGATGTCAACAAGATGAAATTCAGTGAAAGAATATACAAAGAACTGTATGGAGCACAGAAAAATAATTGTACAAATACAGAATGGAGAATAACTAGTTAATTATCAATACTATGCTTATCTTAGTTCCTTATTTACAGCAATGAAAGCACTCTGTCTTTATAAGGGGATTCAAAACCATCAACACCTAAGGAATTTTTTGCACTACAAAAAAATACAGGATTGTAACAATTCTGCTGTTGAGTCAATCTTAAGAAATATTCATATTGGCACAGGACCAGAGGCAGATTTAAAGTAAATGGACTGAACAGTAACAAGCCACCAGGCTTCACCCAGAAGAAAGCCAAGGAAGAAACTGTTAAACCAACATTTGACTTGTCCTTGGTGTCACAGGAGTGGAAGGTGACAATTTTCCACTTCTTTGGAAAAAGTGGAATCTGAGCAGCTATGTATTACTCCACTGGTCAAGTTAGCTACAATCATAGTAAAAAATGCCAACAGTAAACACTAGATAAATATAGTATATATTGAAGAAGAGCGAGCAATAGTATGACTTTTCTTGAGGGATATTATGCACTATAATAGACTTCTCTAAAAAGTAAATGACCTTGTAGATGAGGGTGATCAGGATGACACAGTGTACCTCAATTTTCAAAAGGACTGACAGGTCCTTTCCAGAGGATTGTAAAGAAACGAACTAGTCAGAAAGAGGGAAGTTCCCTTCATGTGAATGTTTGCAAAATAAGAACCAAAAGGAATAATGGAGAATTTTCTCTGTGAAGAAAGGTTTTCAGTACAGTCCCATGGGAATCTATGATAGCATCTCTGTTGTTCAATAAATTTATAAATTATTTGGGAGAAAAGAATAATTACTGGCAACAATGTTTACTGAGGTAAACCATTCAAGGTAGTCAAAATCAGAACTGGAAGTGGAGAATTACAGCAAGACCTCACGATGCCAAGTGACTTCAAATAAGACGACAGTGTTAGTAAATTCAGAGTAGTGTACATTGGTTTGTACTTTGTATTTCTGTCATTACAGTGTGAAATTCACTGTCACTGAAAGCCGCGGGTGCTAAAAACACATGTGAGTTTGGAAGATGACTGGGCAGTTTATAGAAGAAAGACCAGCAGGAGCATTTCAGATGTGAATTCAAGCCCTGATTCAGGAAATTAAACCATTTATATGTATTCAGGAGGGAGGAAACTGCCTTGCAGTATCTTTGGGTTTGTTTGGGATTTTTTTTGCTGGGCTGCAGATCAGTTTTTAGAGTCTGTTATGTCCTCTCACACCAGCTCACAAAACACTTTAAAGTAATGATGGGCTAGAAGACAATATGAAGCTGCTGATCCTGGGCAAGTTACATGGTGGCAATGTTGACCGGAGGTGTTATCATCAGTGGCACAGTGAAGTGGCACAGTATGTGGGTGTATGAATGTAGCTACAGAAGTACTAGTAGGGACAACATTCTACCATGAATCACCTGAATAAAGATAGAAAGCTATGTGAAGTGTAGGCCCAAAATAATTTCTAGAAAGGATGAAAGGAGTTGATGATAATGATGAAAGTAGAAAATACCATTTTCAAAGCATCATAATTTGCAAAGACAAGCAGAAAGAGGACACTTTTGGCTGTGTCATGAGAAAAAACCCCACAAGACTTTCAAGAAAAGTTGTCATGCAGGATTGAAGTTACTTGAGAGAATAACAGAAATGGAAAGGAAAAATGAGAGAAACAGCAAAGCAATATTGAAAAATAAGTTTAAAAAGATGAGCACTGTTGGACAGAAGAAAAGGATTTCTGGCAAGTGGAAGAAGAGGTAAGGCAGCAATTAGCTGCCGGAGGAGAGAAGGATGTTAGAGAATAATATGAAGTTAAAAGCAACTGGAATAAATCTGGCAGGACTGTGTGACAGGGGAAATGGCTGTGCCTAGGGTCAAATAAATAAGACAAGTGAAGCAGAGAGCAGCTTAAGTCTGGGACAAAAAAGAGAAAGATCAGTTTGGAGAAGAGGGGGAACTCTCAATGGGGGAAAGAAAAGGAATGAAGGAGATGGAGGTGAAAGGAGGAAAGGGAAAGCCAAGTTACCAACAGAGGAGATGGAGAGACTTCAGTTTCATTGGCCTAAGGTCCACTCTGGGATCCCTATTGCACTCCTGATACCCAGCACTGCTGGTGCATGCGGTGCCCAGGCACAGCGCAAACTGCTCGTCTTAAAAAGCAGTGCCTTGGGAGCTGCGCGTGCTCAGCGCTCCACTGGATCTGGCTCGCTGTTGATAATGTGCTCCTATAGGCAATGCTTTCAACAGGCATTTTATGGGCTTATCATACACTCTGAAGATCTGATCTAAAGGCAATTGCATTAGTAAGCTTTGCTCATGCAAATAAATGCTTTCAGGATCAATCCTGAAGATAAGATACAAGAGCAAAACTTTAGAACAAGAGAACAGCTTAAGGATTGCTGGGAGGTAGAGGAAGAAATCCCTTTAGGGATATATTTATAAGGCCAGAGAAAGCATTTGGATGGCAAGAAGGTAGGAGCTGCCCTATGTGTTGGAGGCAGCCTCAGTGAGGGTACCAGGATAGCCATGTGTGATTTACAGACTGCAGAGAGCTGACACACAACATGACCAGGGTACTGAGGAGCTGACCACACAGAAGTCCTACCCAAATTCAACAAAAGCAAGGGAAGGTAACTTTAATGTTGTGATTGTTTGGTATGATGCTGAGCCTTTGAGAAAGGACCAGGAAGGAGCCATGGCCATAATGATGCAGGGTGGCTCCCATCACTTCAGAAGATTGTCACTAATTGTAATAACATCCAAAAATGTCATAAGGAGAAAGATCTTTGGCCATGAAAGAGACCTTGTGATAACAAGCCCAGGGCTTGTTGTAAAAGATGTCATTCAACTGCTGTAAAAGATAGCTCTACTGACAGAAACATGGCCAGGGAGCTCTAGAGGAGTGGAAATTGAGTTGCTGTTTGGAGACCACAGGGAGGCAAAATGATTATAACATGGCCAGGGAATGGTAGAGACATGGCTGAAAACATGAATAGCATCTCTCAGCTAAGATTAAACAAGCGTGATCTGTAAATCTTATTCAGTGAAATCTCTTCTGAGAGTTGCTTCTTGGAAAGGTGATTATAATGCTGTCCAAGGAGATTTTAGTGTTATAAGAGATTTTTTTCCCTAGCAGTTAGGTCTGACAGAAAAACCTGGGCTCAGCTCCAGGCCAGTTCTTTGCCTATTATTGCTCATCCTCTCTAGCAGATTCTGCAAGTCTAATTAGCAACACAGGCTTTGGCCCTTTCGTTGGCATAACACTGTTGTGACCTTAGTGACCCTTTGTATACTTCTAGTGACCCCCCTGTAGCCTGGTGGCTTTCCAAGAGCCGAGCAGTTGGTAAAGCAGCAGAGAGCCCTCTCGCCAGCGCTCCGGATCTCAGCTCCTTCCTGTGGGAGTTTTGGCACTGTGGATTTAGCAGGAGTAAAAAGCTTTGCAAACCCCGTAGGATTTGCACATGGCTGGCTGCAAACTGCGAACAGGTCTGCAAGGTGAGAAAGGGTTTTATTTTTATAGTGCTGCTCTTTCAAGTGAAATTCCTTTGAGGTGATTTCCTCTGGAGATTAGCAAAAATAAGTAGCTGAGTCTTTGACTGACATACAGACATTTTTACAGTGAATCACAATATTGGAGGGCTCTGTAATAAGTCCTATGCAATAAAGCTATCTACTTTGCTGCTTTCACTGTCACTGCATGCATACTTTGACCTACATTTTCTTGTCACACTTTGCACTGTGTCCCAAAGCCTCGCTAACTTTATTTCAAGAATTATTTGGGACCTTTTGCAAAACTCCTGTCATGCAAACCCAGTTCCAAAAAGACTGTGGTGCATGCATGAACTCCTGTGGGGAAAACCATGCCTGACTGCTCACTCTTCTTCATGCTCCGTCTCATGATAGAATGGCTACCTTGAGGTACCTGCAGTGCAAAAAATTGTGACACAGAACATGTCTGACCTTGCAGCCCCCCATTATCCATATCAGCAGGAGTGAAAAGGCTGTGGGATTAAATGGATTGGGGTAGGTGAAAGGAGAACCCCTGGAGGTGAAAACTAAAGAGCAAGCGGTGAGTTTTTATTTGAAAGCAGAGTTCAGAGCAAATGAGTCTCCTTGGAAGAAACTAACACCTGCAGAACGGCACCATCTAAAGAAACAAGCTAAAAGCCTGCGTATTTATTTTCTCCATCAGCTGCACCATGAGAATCAGGAACAAAGCTGGATGTGTCTGTCAGGGACAGCAGGATGCTGGCAGCACACCCAAGGTGGCAGGTCTCTACAGCAGGTGCCTGCAGTGCCTGCCAGCACCAGTGACTGGCACTGAGCCCTGGCAGTAGGCAAGCAGATGGTCTTGTATCCCTAAAGGGTTTCTGGAGGTTAGGAATGCCAGGGGTGCAAGTCAAGACAACCTGAGCAACCTGTAGTGGTGTAAAGCCAACCTTTTCTACTCCAGGTTGATGATGCTCCCATCAACCTCCAGTGAGGCATGTGGCCCTCTTCAGAAGACAGGGACTGCAGTGAAGGGATGGATTTCCATCCTTGTCCTTACCACAAGCCTTATGGAGCAAGAGATAACAGTACCCAAAGAAGAGTAACAAAGTCAATTGCTACTTCTTCTGCTTAATGGCTATTCAGAGCTGAATTTTGAAGTGAGGGGAAACAGTCAATAACATAATGTGCAGGAGCAATCTTCATTGCAAGCTTTGTCTGATGTTATGCAGCATCTACCCTTGCTCTGTTTTTCTTCCAGGATCTAATTCTGTGATGGAAAAAGGCCTAGACTTTGACTGAAATGCAAAGGAACCATGCCTACTTCAAAACCCCCAGATATGATCAGCAAAGAGGATTGGCTATACCTTTAAGACAAGGTGTCCTGCCATACACAGATGCCCAGTCACATTGGGCAAACATCATCTCCCACTGCGGGGCTGCAACGGAGGCCATGACCACAATCCCAGGAAGTCAACGCCAGTAACTGTGTACAGCACCTATGTGAGCATTGGGTGAAGGCTGTACCCAGTCCTGATGTCAACCCTGAAAAAGCAGTGAAGGGACGGAGGAAAACAAGCAAATGACTGAGTCAAGTTTTGGGAATCATCCTACACTGAGAAATATAAGAAGCTTAGTCTTTTGAATACATCAAAGAGGAGATGAAGAGGGGGCTTGATCCACCTGGATGAAGAAGAGACAAGTTAGCATAGAACAGGAGAAAATGGATGGAAGGTTAAGTGTCAGGTCCTGTACTTGGATCACAACAACCCCATGCAGCGCTACAGGCTTGGGGAAGAGTGGCTGGAAAGTTGCCCAGTGGAAAAAGACTTGGGGGGCATTGGTCGACAGCTCATTGAATATGAACCAGCGGTTTGTGCCCAGGTGGCCAAGAAGGCCAACGGCATCCTGGCTTGTATCAGGAATAGTGTGGCCAGCAGGAGCAGGGGGGTGATCGTCCCCCTGTACTCAGCCCTGGTGAGGCCGCACCTTGAGTACTGTGTCCAGTTTTGGATCCCTCACTATAAGAGAGACACTGAGCTGCTGGAGTGTCTCCAGAGCAGAGCAATGAAGATGGTGAGGGGTCTAGAGAACAAGTCTTATGAGGAATGGCTGAGGGACCTGTGACTGTTTAGCTTGGAGAAAAGCAAGCTGAGAGGAAACCTTATTTCTCACCACAATTACCTGAAAGGTTGTAGCCAGGTGGGTGCTGGTCTCTTCTCTTTAATAACAAGCAACAGAACAAGAGAAAATGGCCTCAAGTGGCACGAGGAGAGGTTTACATTGGATATTTGGAAAAATTTCTTCACTGAAAGGGTTGTCAATCACTGGAACAGGTTGCCCAGGGAAGTGCTTGAGTCAACGTCCCTGAAGGTATTTAAAAGACATGTAAATGTAGTGCTTAAGGACATGGTTTAGTAGTGGGCTTGGCAGTGTTAGGTTTAGGATTAGACTCGATGATCTTAAAGGTCTTTTCCATCCAAAATGATTCTATGAATCTATGATTCTATGAAGCTGAAGTTAAAAAATACTTGCAATCCTATTCTGAGTTTATCTGCATTGTAGGTAATTATCAGAAATCAGGGGTATGGTGTACAATTCATACAGAAGGCTTTGTTGTTTGTGCTTAGCAGGAAATCTGATGAATGACCGGAACTGTCCTTTCTGAACTTACAAATTATAAGACTGATAAAACCATTGGTCTCTTGTGGTCTATCCCATCACAGGGGAAAGTGAGCTCTGCATTGGGCACCATGCGGCTGATGGACAATCCTGTGATCACACACCAGCATTGCTCCTCTCTCCCCATCAGCCCTCCTCAGCGTCAGTACTGCTCTACTGAGGCAGAAATAGGCCAGAAACGGCCTCCCAGGCCAGCGTGGGCACACTGGGAGGGTGGTGGACACAGCTTCTCAGAGCCATGATACCTTGGGGCTTTCTGATGGGCTTGTTACATTGTCACTTAATTGCACTGACATTGTTTTCATTAAAGATGCTAAACAAGAACATGGCTGTGCTTGTACATTCCTCTCTGCTAGATGCTTTTCAGCTCAAATGGTGGTATGTTACTTCTCACCGCTCTATTTTGCTACAATTAGCGTATAATCTCTGCTGCCACTGTCATGAAACCTCAATGAAAGTAGAGGTTTCGTGGCTGTCTTGCACCCGTGCTGTCTCTGGGAATGCACCCCCTGGGGCTGATGGTGAGCAGCACACTGCATCCATTTTTCCAGTTATACCTCCATGAAGGTGCCGTCACTGCTAAAGCCATTTCCTACGTGTAAGATGACTTATGGACTCCCCCAGTGCCAACCGGGACACTGTGATCACTCTGTAACATGGCGCTGATTTGCTAAAAGGGAAACAAAAAGGCACTGTGTTTTCTGTGGTTCTGTGATTCTTCCCTTCCACCTTTCAGTCATTGCTTTCTGAGGACTAACAGGAACGGTTTCAATTCCTGGGACTGTGACACTCCTGCATTTCCATCCCCATACACTTTATGGTACTATGGTACTGTTCTACAGAACAGAAACAGTGAATATAGCAAAGCAGAAAAGACATAGGCTCAGTCTGTCCAAGCAGAAGTACACAACATTAGAACAACAATCCAAATGTGTCAGCTATATCCTCAAAAAAAACCCCAAAAACCCAAAAGGATTTTTGCTCCAGATGTACCTCGTTATGTGCCTGAGTATAAAAATCCTCATACAAAGTTTCAGATATTCCCCAAATACAGTATAAGAAATCAGAACTCAGCTGTAGCAAAAACCTTCCTCAACTCAAAACCTCCTAAAATGGCTGTCTACAAGGTAGCGTGAGAAAAATGTCACTTAGCCTTTTTGAGAGAGAGAGAGAGAGAAAGAGAAGTACAGACAATATTTTAAATAATTTTTAATATCTTAATTCAATACACAGAATGCTTCTTCTACTTCCTCTGATAACTGACCATAGCCCTGAAGACTGTAGAAAGACTTTCATTTTTGCCTCTCATAAGCTCTATAAAACAACTGGTATGGGAACAATAAAATAAATTCTGAATGTTTTCATTTCAGATCTCATGTCAATCTAATCTTCAGTGAATGCAACAATCCTCACAGACCTAAATTTCCCCTCCACTTTCATGTAAATACTCTACCACATTTTAATCACAATAAATATAAGAAAATGCTTCTTTTTTTGCACCCTTTCAAACTCTGAGTTACCACACAAATTCTTTCTTTTTTGAGGGGGGAAGAACAAGGGGAGCAATGATTTTCACTGTAGAAAACACATTAAAACTTACTCATTGGCAAAAACAGCAACAGAAATCAGACTGAGAGATCACAATCTGTAAATGCAAACTCCAATTATCTGCTAGTCATTATATCTTCTCTTCACCTGAAACATTACATTTGTCCAAACTGTAGCTATTTGAACATTAAAAAAAAAAAACCAAAAAAAAGACTCACCTGCCTTTTTTGTATCCCTCATGTATTTCTTTTCCTTGTCGGTGGGCTCTGCATTCAGTGGATAAAACCCATCCCCACAACAGCAGGAAGATGCTAAAATGCATTTTATGGACAGTCAACATGTTACCTGAAGGTTCTGTATCCAGAAATAGTCCATACAAGAAGAAGAAAACCAAAATGTAGATCCTGTTCCTCTTTTTAAAACATTATCGGTCTGATCGTTATTGGAAGGATGTTTACTCATACAAAAAATCATCCTGCAGTATTTAATCTGGACAGTGGGGAAAGCAATTTCCACTAAACCTATAAATCCTTCTACGTCAGATGGCAGGGATTTTCTAGCAGCGTTGAATTCACGTATTCTCAGGGAACAATTATTTTTTGTCCAAACAGGCTATTTTTATTAATTGGTTTAAATTGAACCCTTTTCAAGTACCTATGGGAAATGCCATATATATATATTTCTGCCTGGTTACCCAAAGCAGTGCAGCTGGTCAGGCAGATGTCATTAGTCGTTCTTTAATCATTGAACTTATCTGTGTAGCAGTGACATTTGTTACAGGCATTGTGATAGATTGAAAAGTGTTAATAAATGTGTATCAGTTTCCAGAAAAAAACCTCCTCGTTTCCATGTAGCTTTACAAAACAGTATTTTGACCTCGTGTGTTTTTCTACATTAGTTTACTGGACAGTGGTACTGCGGGAGGAGTGGTCAGTGCTTTCAGGACTTGTGTCACGTACCTCACTGCTCTGCTGAGCAGGGTCTCTGGAAAGCATCCTGGTGTGCAGAGAGCGGGGGGGAGAACAGCGTTGGGGGTGCAGCTCTTCTCTCTGCACTGGGCTGTTTGGAGCAATCCTGCTGAGGCAGAGCAGCAAATGCCAGAGGTGCAGGAGCTGGTGCTGGGTCTCATGCAGCTGACAAAATCATCGTTGGTGCTGAAGAAAATAAAACAGGATGGTCAGGAATAGGTGGCTGAGCCAACCACATTACCCATCTCTTTAGAGCTCACCACCTCCCTGCATAACCCACAGCTCCACATTTATCCTTCACCATTGTCCCTCCCCCCAAGGCCTTACAGCTGTGGTCCCACCTGTGCCTTATCATGGAGATGTTGCCCCATGGTCTGCAGACACCGCCAGCATGGAGACATTGCCCCATGCTCTGCAGACTACACCAGCCTTGTCCCACCCCTTTGCTGACAAGGCTCTTCCTCCCCTGACTGTTATCCATGGATTTCTGTTTTAGAGCAGTTTGTCAAATCACCCGTCTCTTCTCATGCGAGCCCTTTCTGAAAATGCTGGGGAGCAAATCTCTACCTGGTCTAAGCTGCCATGGCTTTATTGACTTCAGTGAGCGTTTACACTGCCTCAGGATCCACAAGAACACATCAAAAGCCACTGAAATTTCATTCCATCAACCAAGATTCAATTTAATGATATGCTGGGCTAAAATATTTCCTACATAAAGTCACACAGGCTTCAAGAGATAGGCGATCAGTCACCAGCAGTTTGCTGCAATGGTTAATCACTGTTGCTGTTCGAAGAAGTTGCACCCATCTTATCTTTGAAAATTACCTGCATTCAGCTTCCACTGATTCACATAGCATTCTCAAGGAGGATAAAAAGTGCCTTAATCACTGTTCTTTTCACCTGTGGCGATATTAGATGCAATCCTCTCAGTCTTTGCAATAATCTATGTAAAGCTTCATGACATCTTCCATCAAAGGAACTTTTCTATTTGAAATATAGTTTTGTTACTTCATACACATTTTTAAAAAATGCTAATCCCTTGGTTATGCACCAGAGGGACCATGGGGACTGACAAGCAGTGGATAACTACGAATTCAGTTAGCTGCCCTGGAAAAGCTGGAGATCCCCTGGTACGCATGGGGAGGGAAACATTCATCCTCTCACCAACAGGGAGAATTTACTGAAAGAAAATATACAGAAGGCAACAAAAAAAAAGATTATTTTTTTTGCATTGTTTTTCATAGAAAAGTTCAAATATAAGCAATTAAAAGGAAATTCCTGCAAAATCTTCAGACAAATTCTAAACTCCCAGCAGAAAATGACTGGATGAGGGACAGACATGGACTTATCAAGAACAAACATGCTGAACAAACTTAATTTCTTGCCCTGACAGGCCAACAGGATGCGTAGCCTGGGGAGAGACAGTAGATTTATATAAGCTTGCAACACCATCGCACCTGACATTCTTGTAAGATATACAGGGAAGCACGGTCTTGATGAAATATTGGTAGGATTGATGCAACACGTTGCTAACTTTAGCTTGGTTTAGTGGACATGGTGGCGTTGGGTTGATGGTTGGACTCAATGATCTTAGAGGTCTTTTCCAACCTTAAAGATTCTATGATTCTGTGAGTCTGTGTTTATCTTGCCCTACTCCAAAGGCAGTTACATGCAAGAAAGGAGCAAGTTTTGCAAATGATCTGCAAAGATACTGTGGACCAACTAGATGTTTCACCCAAAGAGAGGGCTTGACGGGTAGAAATGGCACAGTATATGTCTCTAGGTATGTGACAGTTACTTCGGAGAGAAAAACACCCTGTTCCAAATGGCCATGGTATACATGGAACAAAAAGCAATGGGCTGAGAGATTAGTAAGGGGAAAATGAGGTTTGATACTAGATTAGACACTAGGAAAAATTTCTAACAGTAAGGACAGTGAAGCATTGTGGTAGATTACACGGGAAGAGTTTGCAATTGCCGCAATTAGAAGTCATTAACCCAGATCCTCTCTTAGGACACCATGCCACCTCCAGCTCTTGCTCAGCTCAGGGCCCCACGCAGCACCCACCAGCTGTCACTGCTTCCCCTGCTCCAGGGCTTTATCACTTCAGGCACTTTGTTCCTCAGAGTTCAATGAGACCTTGGGCTTTTACTTTGGGTACTGAGACCATCTAAATGCAGGTTTCCCAGGCTGCCTGGGAATCTAATCCTGTATTTCCTGGGTTTTCATTAACAAAGGATGATAAGAAATGTCACAAAAGTAAACATTTTATTCCATTTGACGCAACCATATGATTATAACAGACAAGTTTATAAAATAAACAAGTTTTGAGCCAACCAAAGATAAACTTTTTCCATCTGACCACAGAAAAGTTAACTATTTGCCCAATTCTATTTATAACCCGTCTGTGTCCAAAATAAAAGAAAAAAATGAGGGGTTTTTTTTGCCCTTAAGTCAGCTGTGTACTGAGATGCTGACCTTGTCAGGAGCAGAAATTCGCGCTGGAGAACAGTCACACAAGCCACCAGCCCCCACAGGAAACCAGGAGTACTTTCAGTGCCCGAGAGGACAAGGCGCAATGCCTTGTACATGTCTGCTGCAATGATAACTCCAGTCAAGTCATGAAGCAGGCCTTGTCTGGTTTAATCACCCAGATCTTCAAATAGCGCAGGTATACACAGTACATGCCGTGTAAATACCGCTGGAGCTATAATCAGACTGCAGCAGCCACACACATTTTCTAACCTCTTCCTAATGGGTGCCTGCCTTCGTCTAAAAACGTTTAATGCAAACGTGGATGAGTGTGCCACCGTATCTCTGCTGTAATTTACGTTTGCAGTAGCTAGAGGAGCACAAGGGTACCTGTGCTGTTTGACTTCTGGAAAGTTACTTCCCCTGTGCAGCTCTGTTTCTTTCAGGCACAGCACTCCATGTCTGCAGGGCACACTGTCAGGGTACAGTTTTTTACTTCTTTAGTGCCTCCACCCATTGTCAGAGACTTCAAAAATCAGCCTTAATGTGAAGTTAGTGGAGTTTCAGAATCCATTATTTCTGTCCCTTTTTAACAAGTGTACTTCCACCCTTTGGGACACTCACAGGAGATACACGCTTGCTCTGAGTGAGGTGAAATATGCCAGCTGGATGCTTCATGTTGTTGGATATAGGACCATCTCTGAGGAGGATTTTAGTACAAATGACAAGCCAGCAGTGTGCCCAGATGGCCAAGAAGGCCAACAGCATCCTGGCTTGTATCAGGAATAACGTGGCCAGCAGGAGTAGGGCAGTAATTGTCACCCTATACTTGGCTCTGGTGAGGCTGCATCTCACATACTGTGTTCAGTTTTGGATCCCTCACTACAAGAAAGACATTGAGCTGCTGGAGCGTGTCCAGAGAAGGGCAATAAAGCCAGTAAAGGGGCTGGAGCACAAGTCTTATGAGGAGCGGCTGAGGGAACTGGGGTTGTTTAGTGTAGAGAAGGGGAGGCTGAGGGGAGACCTGATCGCTCTCTACAGCTACCTGAAAGGAGGGTGTAACAAGGTGGGTGTTGGTCTCTTCTCCCAAGCAACAAGTGATAGGATGAGAGGAAATGGCCTCAAATTACTCCAGAGGAGGTTTAGGTTGGATATGAGGAAAAATTTCTTCACCAAAAGAGTGGTCAGGCATTGGGACAGGCTCCCCAAAGAAGGGTTGGAGTCATCCCTCTGGAGGTGTTCAATAAGTATGTAGATGTGGCACTTTAGGACATGGTTTAGTAGACATGGTGGTGTTGGGTTGATGGTTGGACTTGATGATCCTAGAGGTCTTTGCCAACCTTAAAGATTCTATGATTCTATGATTCTATGAATAGAATTTGAACAACCTGGGTATAAGTGGCATATCCACTGAGTTTCACTCATTCATAGCACTTGTAGCTCTGTGCTTTGTACAGCTTGAAATTAAGCTGTCCAGAAAGTTGAGAGAAGTCTGAATTATAGAATTGTAGAATCATTAAGGTTGAAAGAGACCTCAAGGATCATCTAGTCCAACCGTCCCACCACCACCTATTACCCACTACTACACTGAGATGATTAAAACTAAAGAAGCCCATGCAGAAAGGGAAAGAAGATATTTCCTACACAATCAAAAGAGGAAAATACACTGTGTTTGTGGAGAGCAGAGACCAGGAGCTGCTGGCAAGAGTGGGGCAGGGGAGAATGTCTGAACAGAAAGATTCTATTTTTCAGTGTTAGAGATTGACGCATGAGCTGGTATAAATATGCCCCAGGGTGGGAATCATGCGACTTTATACTTGCCAAGGATTTCACCACAAGTAGCTTTTGCACTTTATCATCATATTTGTCTTTATGGCCCTGCTCTTCTCTGGTCTCTCTTGCACCCCATCATCGCTTATAATATTGCATCAGAGTGGGTTCACATCCCCTTCGTGGAAAACTCTGGGACTTCTCCAGGTAATGATGAGGACATTAGTGGACCTTAAGACACTAATGTATAATTCTATTTCCATGAAACATGAATGGTGGGGAGGAGAGATGTTCAACGAATCTATGACCCCAAGCCTTCTTATGACAGAATAAAAATCAGACAGAGGCAAGGCACTGTAGATGTGCCTCTAAGCCTCTATAAATCCCTAAATGGATTGTGCAGTGTATGAAAGGCGAGGGAAATAGGCCAAGCCCGCACTGGGCAGAAACCTGAAAGGCTACAGCAAACAATGTGCTTGAGTGAATTGCGGCGCTTCAGGACTAATGCGCTCGGCTGCTGTTTCTCACTGCTGAAATTAATAACAATGCTACAGCACCACAACCAGGCAAACCTTTAAAACCACTCTGGTTTCACTAGAGCTCTTTCCTCAGGGAGCTCTTTGTCCACTGAATGCTTCTTTTCTCCCCGCATGACGTGTCACTGTGCCCATTGAGACTTAAATTTGAGTTCGCAAGTGTCTTTACGTGGCCTTGCAGTCTGTCTCAGAGATTATGTGCCTTGCGTGCTGAGCTGTGCCCTTTTGTTTCGGCCGGTTCTGCAATCTCCTGGAGCTGTGTTAGGTGGATTAGGCAGCTTTGTGTGTACTCAGCCGTGGGGCACCAGTACGCACAAAGCATGGAGGTTTTGCTGCTAAAACTGGAAAAAGATATTTTAAAAAGGAAAAGATAAATAAAAGATAAAAAGGCACTTTTAGAAAGCTACTTTACTTTTAGCAGTTTAAGAGGGCCGAACTAAAATACTGAAATATGCACACCAGTGCCCAGTGCAGCCCCTTGGAAAGCGTTTTTGTTTCCTACTAGCAGATACACTAGAGGAGGCAGATACGGGATGCTATGGGTGTTGAGGATTCCCCTGACACTCCCTGTACGTCCCAATCCCCAGAGCACACAGTACAGCCGTTTAGGAGGCAGCGCTCCCTTAAAGTGCCTGAGTTTAGCTCTGTTGGAATAGGCAGAAATAAAAGGTATGAAAGCATTCAGGTTGGATTGAAGTTACACCCTGCATATCTTTGATAGGGACTAATTTCACTCTGACTACTAGGTTCTCGTCCTCAGACGTCTTCTCCAGCCCACACCGTTCCCCTTTTTCGCAAGTAGATTTCTTACAGACAGAACCCTAGCTAAAAAGGGTTTCCCAGTTTCCTCTACTGTTCTCGCAACCCATCTGCACCACCCCCATGGGGAGCTTCATCAGTAACACGCTAAGGACCCCTGCCTGTCGACCAAGAAATAACTCAAAATGCTTTTCAAAAGACAACAACAAAATGGAAGACAAAAGAGGGATGATGAGTCAAAAATTCTTGAAGAGGAACACTGAGACTCCAACTTTTTGCCATTTCGAGGCAAAAGCTAACACAGGTATGAGTAACAGCTACGGAACCGCCATAGCGATTCAGGGAAGGCAGAAGTGCTTGATAAAGGAGTTGTGCTGCCAATATTCAGAGGGGATTAAATCAGCAACAGGAGTACTTACAGCCCTCAGCCTGACAGCTTGCCCAGGCAAAATATTGGACTGGCTGATATGACACTCAATAAATAAAGAGTTAGAGCGTAATTTGATTTGACATTAATCATTGATTTGACATTAATAATTGACATTATTAGCACGGCTTTGAAGAAAAATAGATCTTTTCAAGCTAATCCTTTTCTGATTAATTTAAAATGTGTTTGCTGGAGGAAACGAAGCTATGCAATGCGCTTCTGTAAGGCATTTAATATTGCACCACATAGTATTTTGATTAAGAAACTGCAACAATATAGTATCAAGTTAACATAAGGAAAATATTTTAAAACTGGATAAAACTCCGATCTTGAATATGACTGCAAATGGCAAATCTTCATCCAGCAAAGCAATTATCTCCCCTAAAAGACTGGTTCTTTATCCTGTTCTGTTCTTGTCAAGAAGCAAGAATAAAACACAGACTGTTTCCTGAATAAGCCTGCAGTGGCGTGAAGTAGATCGGAAAAACTGAGGGATCACTGACAAGGAGTGAATGGAATATCATAGGGAAAGGCACAGAAACTGCTAGTGTCATTTGACTGACTTTGAGCTTACAAAACTATCCATCTCACAGTCAAGAATGTGAGTCAGAATTTTAGAATCATAGGATCATTGAGTTTGGAAGAGACCTCCAGGATCATCTAGTCCAACCGTCCCCCCCCCACCTATTACCCACTAAACCATGTCCCTAAGTACCACATCCAACCTCTCTTTAAACACCCGCAGGGACGGTGACTCCACCACCTCCCTGGGCAACCCGTTCCAATGCCCGACCACCCTTTCTAGGAAGAAATTAGGATAAGAAGGATAAATTCTGGACATCAATTGAGAGTTTTCTTGGAAAGCTAGCTGAACAGTACCTTCCCATACAAAACAAAGTGGCCAAAATTTGCTAGATTGTGTGTTTAAAGAGTGGAATACTGTAAGAGTATAAAGGTTATATTGCCTCTTTACATGATGATATAGACTGTCTGAACCTTGAGAGTTCTCCTCTACCCGGGAAGCTAAAAATTTTTTTAAAAAATCTTTATTAATTCTGGTACAAGATCCAGTGGCTGGAAGACCCCAGAATACAATTTTGAAATAGAAATCAACTAATTTTGGGGGTTTTAACAGTAACAATGAAGTTTGTTTCTCTGTGAGTGTATTTTTTATCTGAAGATGGTATGATTTTCTGAAGGATATGGGCTAGTTCTCAGTCAGGGATAAATCTGGGGAAGTCCAATAGCCAGTGACATAAGGAGGAACTGATGCGATGATCAAATAGTCAATGAGCCAGGCTTAGAGTCAGCAATTACTGACACCAGCTAACATGGCAAATTCTAGCAGAGCTTTTGAAAGAAAAATTTGTTTGGATCTAACAACCTTTGCGGAATTTGGAAGTGATAATTAGCTTTGGAGGGCAGTACTTTATAACAGTTAAATTTTACATAATTACCGGTCAAAAAGAGGTTCTTAAATAATAGATAATAACAGTTTGTATTTTTTAAAATAAAGACAAACAAATATCACAATATTCTCCCTTGGTAGATGTACTCTGAGGTACACAGTGGTTTTCACGAAGCTGTTTCTGGGAATCACCCACTCCCACAGGTGGCCACCCGGACCCACCAGTCGGCCACAAATGATCTGTGTGACCATTGCTCACAGGATGTACACATTTAAAATATGACTTCAGCATCACTTTAGCTTTTTCAGTCAAACACTAGGCATCTGTATAACTTGGATTTATTTGGGGATGAACACACGAACAGAACAACTGAGGGAAGCATTTTCAAGCTACATAGTGTATTGGCAGCTTCTGGACTGTGTGCGAAGCACTCTGCACCTCTCAACATGTAAGGAGCTGAGGGACTTGCCTATCCAAATTCCTTACCTGCAGCCATGAACAGCTACATCCAAGCCAGCCATCAGAGGCTGCTGGGGAAGCAGTTCTAGGACACGTTTTATCAGGAGGTAGCTAAGTCAGTCAGGTGAATTGCCTTCCAGCTGCTGAGGACAGGAGCCTGGTGCAGCTGGCTGGGGTACAGAGAGCTGCGCCCTGGGGTCCTCCTCATGGACTTGTGACAGTATTTTTCTAAGTGTGCAGAGTCAACAATGTGAGCAATGTCAGCAAGTCTCATATTTTTATTCTTCTTCTCTTCTGACAGAGTCTTATACATTGAATGCCCGTAGACAACCTATTCCAATGGCTTCCTACATATTGCCCCTCATGGGAGTCACTGCAACCTTTCACTTTTGGCCCAAATCCAGAACCTTTAATTTTCTTCTCTGGATATGCTGTAGCATCTCCAACTTTGTCAATCCTGAGATATTTCAGGGTTTTGCACTAACATTGGGACATGACTGCAGATCGGGGCAGCTCTAACAACAATGTTCCTTGAATTTCTGTGCTGAAACGCTGTTAGTCTGACATTTGGTTGTACTGAAATTATACTTGGTCATTTGGAAAATTACTGGTTGACTCCTTTTCCTCTGCTACTGATCTTCATCATTTTAACACTGATGCCTCAAAGTAGCAATAAAAACCAATCTGAAAAGGAATTATGAACTGTACAGAAATATGCCAGGAAGAGAAGAGCAAACAGGAGTCACAAATCTGTAACATGCAATTCTGATTTCAGTGGCCAGCTTCCAAAAGTTGCTAGATAGATGGGTTATCACAGATAAACTTCTCTGACATGGTTTCACCACCACGGCTGGTACTGTTTACCCCCTCTGGATCTCAACTGCCTGCAGTCCTCCTAGGTCTTCAGATCTGTGATGCAACAGAAATGCCGCAGCAGGTATTCCTCATTATGCCCCCCTTTAGCCTGTTGCCAGTAAGTGTGACCCTACTGGTGTTCAATTGCTCTGTCCTCCAGATTTACACAGGTGAACCGAAGTTAGTTTAGACCATTTTCTCAACCAATGAATTCTCTGTCAAAAATTCTTGTACTGGATACAATGTGGATTTGCTTTTTTTGTTAGAATTTTATTCTAACTGAAACAATTGCCTGTTCTATTGTCTCCCAGGATCTCGGTTTAGCAAAACATTCATTTGCTCAGTTTGTCTTACTGCTGTTGTTACTGTCTTCGTACAAATAGTGGGCTGAATCCACAGCAAAGCACGTTGTGTATCTCCACCAGCTTAGCTTCTGCCCCTTGTCTGCAGATACCATATGGTGTAATATGGGAAGATACAAGACTGTAATTAGCAGAACATTAGTCTGATTGGAATATTTAACTGAAACAAAATACTAATTAGAGGTCTTGTTTTGCAGCAAGAGACTGCAAGTGTACAGGAATCAACAGATGATCACGTAGCACAGAAATCACTGCCATAGGCAAATAAGCAAGCTTAGTATGTTTGTAGAACTTCTTGAGTATTAGAGCATCCTACTTGTCCTTCTGCAGAATGAGGGGATTCCTCAGGTGTCAGCACAGACCATTCCTGGAAGTGGATCATGTCACAGAGGGAAACAAAACAAAACAAAAAAACACACAAAGAAACCAACAAGTTGTTCTGCCAGTCTGACCCAAGGGAAAACCGCCATTTACACTACGCAACTGATGATCAGGCTGATCCTGGGCACACAAGAAAAACACATCAAGCTGATACCAAAAAGCTTTTCCAGGACAAGTCTGAAGAGGAGACGTCAGTACCCAGTGTCCTGCCTCTATCTGTCGCCAATCTCCTCTGCACTATCAGAAGACAAAACAAAACCAAAGTGCTCTTGCCCTTTCTCTCACCGAAGTAAAATGTATGAAGAGCAAGTGTGATGGTGTCCCAACCTTTGAAGGTGACCATCTCAATACTGAAATATGTATCTTAAATCAATGTGATCCAAACAAACCACAACCATCAGCTTCCCTTACCACCAGCCTTCCTTGCAGCACTCTTGTAAAGAAACGAAGCAAATGGATGCCCAAAACCTGCAAACTCATCTCCATAAACTCAATAATCCCCATCCTGTAACACTTTAGCTTCTCTGACCTCACTTCTTGGTAGGTAATGCAGGTCCTCAACATTACTGATAGTTAGAAATCTTCTGCAGAGATGATTAGGGGAATGGAGTGTCTCTCCTGAGGAAAGGCTGAGATTGCTGGGTCTGTTTAGCCTGGAGAAGAGAAGACTGAGAGGGGATCTGATCAATGCTTAGAAATACCTAAAAGGTGGTTGTCTAGAGGATGGGGCCAGACTCTTCTCAGTGGAGCCCAGTGACAGGACAAGAGGCTATGGGCACAAGCTAGGACACAGGAAATTCCAGCACAGGCTGCCCAGAGAGACTGTGGAGTCTCCTTCTCTGGAGATACTCAAAACCCGCCTGGATGCAGTCCTGTGCAACCTGCTGTAGATGATCCTGCTCTAGCAGGGGGGTCGGACTAGATGCTCTCCAGAGTTAACTTCCAATCCCTGCCATTCTGTGATTCTAGTTTTCAGTTTTGTATTATTCAGTTCTATTAATTTGAAAGTGTATCTGTTTACCCTTTGACATTGATAATTCTCCTTGTCTGGTATTTATCCTTCCTGAAGTGTCCACAAACTGCAGTCATATGCTTTCACAGCCGTGATTTTGCAAGGCTAAACAAGACAAGCTCTTTTATTCTCTCTTTGTAAGACAGCACCTCTATTTCCCTAACCATCCTAGGAGTCCTTCCCTACAGCTGCACCTGTTTGTGTGCATATTTCTTCAACATAGGTAACCAGAATTGTACAAAATATTAAAAATTATGTCTTACCAAATGCTCTACACCTGGTGATATTTTCTGCCATTACCAAAGAAGTCACATGCTAGGGCATTATTAGCAAAGCAGTGCTTCCAGCGCTGACCTGGGAGCAGTGATTAAGCAGGGGACATCCAGCTCAGCAAGGTCGAAAAGGCCTTTTTTGTTTTGTTTTGTTTTGTTTCTTTTTTTAACTTCCCCACATGGTTTCACAATTGTTTTTCCTTTTCCTTTCCAAACCAGGTCAATGCCAGTTATATGAATCTGTGCACATCCCAGTAAAGTGGTCGCGTGCGGAGGCCATTGAAAACAGCCACTGAAGTGTACGAGTGAGTGTGAGGCGCAGCGCCGGGGGGACCGATGCACAAAGGCTCCATCAGAAAGGTCTCAGCAGCTCACTGAGGGGGAACAGATAGAAGAGGCAGCATTTGTCTTACATGGCTCTATTTCCAGATGAAATAGAGAAAACTGGATGTACACCACCTTGCAAGCACGGTGTCAGAGTGGTAGTATTTAAAATAAGTTAGATACAACTATAAAAGACAAAAGCCTCAACAAAAGCACAAACACAATTAATACAGGTTTTGCTATGACCATTTTGGGGTCTCAGGTCATTGCTTTCTGCACTTTTGTCCTCTTCCTGCACATTTTTCCTCTTTACCCCCTCACAGCCAGCACCTTACCTTCCTAATTCAAACTCTTGCTCGTATCTTGCTCTCAAGCCAAGGCGTGCAGCAGCGAACGAGCCACAGCAGCAGGAGGAGAGCACAGCCCTGAGCAGCTGCCTGTCCCCCAGGGCACGTGTCCGCATCGCGGCTGCCCTGCCTCTGCTCCCGTCTGCTTGTGTCCCACCTGGGACTGCCCTTGGGGACCTTTGGGGGTGAGACAGGGTGGGAGGTGGGCCCTAACCCAGCACTGAAGTCTGGCCGCACCTGTAGTTGCAGCCAGGGGAAGAGGGTTATCTGCATCTTGCATTTCTGTTGGGGTGCAGGGACATAGAGGATAAGGAAAAGAAGGGGGGAATTTTTGTTAGTGTTCACACTATTTTTATTGTGCTTTTCTGTGTAAAATAGCAGCTAGGTACATTTATTATTTTTTTTTTTCTAACCAGAGTCTCAAGCTCTGCAACATGCAGCTGCACAGGTAAGCAGCACTGACCCAGGCTGGCTCTCTGCTTCTTGGAGCGCGATGTGGGCAGCGGTGCAGGCAGTGGCATGGGAAGCAGTGCGGGCAGTGGGGCAGGCAGGTGGGCAGTGGTTGGGGCGATGGTGCTGAGAGTGGTGCAGGCAGATAGGTGGTGGCAGGGACTGTGGTACAGGCATTCATGCAGGCAGGCAAGCAGTGGTGCAGGCAGGCAGTATTGTAGGTGGGCAGTGGTATAAGCAGCTGTGTGGGCAGCAGAGCAGGCAGGCAGCAGTGCAGGCACTGTCATGGGCAGGCAGGAAGCAGTGCATGTAGTTTGTGGGTGAGCAGGCAGCAGTGCAGGCAAGCAAGCAGGTAAGTGAGCAGCAATGCAAGCAGTGGTGCAGGCAGCAGTTCAGCCAGCAGTGCCAGGCAGGTTGGCAGCGATGCAGGCAGGCAGCAGCAGGGAAAATGGTGCAGGCAACAGTGCAAGGGGGCAGGAAGAAGCAGCAGTGCAGGCAGGCAGCAGCAGTGCAGGCAGGCAGCAGCAGTGCAGGCTGGCAGCACTGGCAGGCAGGCNAAGCAGCTCCACAGCTACTTTTCCTGGCTGCCTGGCAAGAGGGTTCCCAGCGGATGGGGCCCGGTCGGGATGTCCACCCTGTGCAGCCCCAGCATCATTACGCAGAGGCCGGAGCAGGGCGGGG
>VWZZ01006786.1:50308-67987 GCA_013399095.1 Psophia crepitans
GGGTTTTGGCAGCAGCGAGGGGCTGATTGTATGCTGGTCACCCTGAGCAAGCTGTCGCAGGAGTGGAAAGGGAAGGAGGCATAAAAGCAATACAAAACTCTTCCTAAAGGAAGGAATTTTTTTTTCATGAAAAAAAACCCTTAACCAGAAGTCTATTCTTTAGATATGTGTGGCTTTTGAGGGTCTCACTCATGCAATTTGGTGTATCAGGAGTTTACCCCAGCATGAAAAAGTTTTTAAGTAGATGTGTAATTGTATCTGGAAGGGAATGACGAATTCCTGGTGCCCTCTGGGGAAAGGAGAGGATTGGGGAGGTCCCTCACAAGCCATAAAACTGCCCAGGGTGGGGGAAGTGTGGAAAAACCCAGGCTGCTACAGTCCACAGGCACCCTAACATGTTGATAACCAGAGGCTTCAGGGGAGCTGGCTGAGCATCTCCCACAGGTGGTAAAACTCACCCAAAGATGCAAAAAAAACCAAAATAAAATATATCTATCTTTTCTTCTCCCTCTCTCCTCAGGAGTCATCACTGTCTAATGACGGAAAGCTGCCTAGCCTTAGTGGGTCTGCTTATGGCTTCGGTTTGAATGGCAGTTTCACTGAAATCTCAGGCACTTGAAAACAGGCTCTGATTTCTCAGGCCCAACCCTTTCCCCTCCCTCTCTGGCAAGAGTATATTTGTTATCCAAGGCTTGATACTAATAGTATTTGAATGGTTTATCTTTAAAGGAAAAATGATGTAATTATTTCAGAGAGAAATCCAGAGCAGACCTAATAGGAACGGAGATGGTGGTTTGAGATGCTCTGGGCAAAAAAAAACAGACCCAAAAAGCAGACTGTGGGCATGTGTACTGCAAGTTTATGGCTTTGCATCACAGCGTGCTGATGTCAGTCCAGAAACCGTCCAGGAAAAGCAGAAATCTCCTCTGGAAATTCAGCCCGTGGTATGTAGGAACAGGATGGTTGAGATTTGTGCCGAATATATAAAGCATAACATGTCTGGGAAAACAACATGCCCTTGCCAAAAGAAAGAATATTTTAAGATCAGACTCAAGTTTTCGTTTTAACAGGAAAATAAAGTTGTTTTTCCATGATCAGAAATGGAACTACAACACAATTGCACTCGTCCATGGATTATAGACCTGCAGTCACCATAGAAAATGAAACTGTGCTTTTTTCCCAAACATGGGCACTTTCAAAGTGTGACCAAGAGACGTGGGGTGTCTGTTTGGGTTACCAAGCATACCCACCGCTGTGAGTGAGCACTGCTTTATGGTGATACTCCGCTCCCCTGTGCATATGGTGTCAGAGGAAGGAGACGTTTCCTTTTGGCCATTGCGCTGAACAGTTCCCTGTGTAGAGGAAATTCCCTATGGAACAAACCTGCTTTCCCCTGTCTGCAGTGGGCTCCAGGCAGGATCATGGTATTTCTGGCACAGAAAAAAAAAGGGTGGTAGAGAATCCTCTGGGAGCCCTGTGCAGAGCAGGGAGATGTGGAAGAGCTGCCCCATGTGCCCACGAGGCCCCAACACACAGACATCGTCATCAGCAGCCAGTGCATGGTGTCCTACGCTACCACCCAGAGCTGACCCCTGAGAATGCTGCTTCTCCAGCATTTTAAAAAATAAAAATTAAAAAAAAAGAGAAAAAAACCCCACCAGAATCCTCCTCCACTCGCTATTAAAATATTTTTGCAATCTTTTAAAACTTTTTGCTTTTGTTCATTTCCCTCGTTTCCCTTAATTTCCTAGATACTTTTAATAGTAAGACTGAGCAAGGAAATGTAATAAACCCAGAAAGCTAGAAAGCAAATATTTCTAAAGCAGCACATTTTGAGACAGATAATGTTGACGAACTTCTTTTTTTAGACTTATTCTTTTAAAACCTCAAAGCCCAAGAATATATTAGGATTTCTGCAAAATGTTGTCTGTTGTTTTTTTGCTTGGTTGTTTGGGTTTTTTTCTTTCTCTAGTGCTGCAGAAAATTAAAAAATGTTTTTTATTAATTTGTACATGCTTTTTGCAGCTCCTTACAAGAGCTCGTCTCTCCATTTGGCATTAAAGGCATTTTCCAGTGTGCCAGAGCCAAAGAAGCCATTAACAATCTCCAGGCTGGCATCCCTTTAACAGTAATTTCTTTCATAGCCCAGACAAAGTACTAGAAAACATCCAGAATTTTTGAGAGATGATTAAGATGACCTAATGGGGCTGTTCATCACGTGTTTTCATCTCATTGTTCACTTTGTATTGGTGTCACAAAGTTTTCTTTTGGCTATAAATGCGGCCTGTAATTTCCATCACAGCACACACAGAGTTGCCCATAAATGAAAAGCAGTTGGATTTTTGCTTTGTGCTGAGAGGCATAAAGCTGCTCATGGACTTCACTGGTAAAAACTAGTGGGTGAAAAAGGCTCAGAGAGGGAGCAATGACCATTTTCCCTGCTCACATCAGTACCCAGGCCCCACTGCTTGCATGGCAGCCTCCTGGGAAGCCTCATTTGCACACCCAGTACCATCGGCTGGCAGCCCTTTGGTGGGAGGTCAGGGACTTCTGGAGGTGTCTTCTCTGGGCAGTGTTAGCCAGGGCAGCAGGCCCATAGTGTTTCTTTTCGCCTCTCTCATCTGCCACAGCGTTAGTATAAGCTGCGGAGCAGTTTGGGGGTGCTGCTGGCCAGGCTGTTGCACTGGCAACACCATCCCTCAGCAGTGGTGCCCCTGCCCTCCCACCCCAGGGCGGGGGAGATGGCACCCCCTTAGGGGCAACATCACGCTCCCAGACACGATCACGGGGCTCTTCCAGGTCCCCTGAGCAGGAGTGTACGTGAATGGCCAAAACTCTAAGGAATCGCTTAAACAGAAACTTGCAGGGTTCAGCCCTGCTCACGCAGCCTGCGTACCTCGCTCCGTCTGCACCGATTAGTTGCAAAGTTAATCACCTGCTGCGTCTCTTTTGAAGTCTCTGCCTGTGACAGTATCTCCGCCGCCAGCCTTTCTCCCCGTTTGAAGTCCTGTGCCTGCACAGAACTGACTTTGTTCTCATACTTCTTATAGATTTAATCTGCTTTCCGCAGCTTAGCGTCACTGCGGACAAGCAAGGTGAAATGGAAAGGAGACGAAAGAAAACCCCAACGTCTAAGAGATCGCATTTTACCTGCTGAGGACCCACGCTGTGCAGGAGATGCGACTCTCATTTGTCTTCTCTTAGTCATGTGTCACAGCTTGTGGGGCTGCTTCTACTTTGTGTACATTTATTTTGTGTCAGTCAATATACTGTAAAATATAAGATGCTGATGTAAAATAGAATAATTCTTCCTTTAAGCCATAATTATAAAATTCCTTCCAAGCACCCGTGGATGTGGTCGGGGAGTAGCATCATCCCGCCAGATGTGAGAGCCTTGGCGTGCCCGTGGCTGCGTGAGGCCATCTCCTACATCCCCGGGGCACGGGGTCTGCACTGTGCCCCCCTCCTGCCTCACACCGCCTCCTCCACCACATCTGCATCACCAGGCTGTGGTGCAACATATTGTATTCTTCAGGAAACAAGCTCAGCGCTCCTGGAATTAGGATCTGAGTGACGCTGGCTGAATCATAACCTTTAAAAAATAGCAGATTTTTTTTTGTGTGTGTGGTCTATTTTTCCTGCAGTGGAACAAAGCCGGATTTAAAGGTCTGCCGTGGGTGGATGATTGCAACCCTTGATCCCCAGCCAGAAGCATTACATTACATAAAGAGTTTTTTTCTTCATTAGGAATTAATCTGTGCTAACCAACTGTCAACTGCTGGTAACGACCGTTTATTAACATGCTGCCCTCCCCGGACTAGGGGCATTTAACTGACTTATAACATTAGATGTAATATGAAAATGCACTTATCCGTATCCCAGGCACGCACGGGGCCCAGCGCTCTGCCTGCCTGCCCACGCGTGTGCTGCTGCGGAGGAGCGAGGGCAGCCGGGCAGGGCAGGGCAGGGGCTCAGCCTTCCGCCTGCCTCTCCGCTGCCCGCCTGCGGGATGGGGACACGGCCTCAGCTCATCAGAGCCTCCCCGCTGGAGAGCTGAGCTGATAAAAGAGACCCATCCTGTGAAAGTCCTGCTTCGGATTATACTTGGGGCATTATCTGGCACCATGGCAGGAACCAAAGTTTGCAGCAATGCAGAAGGCGTGGAGAAGCACTTCTGCACATTTATGGAATGTGTGAGTTTATTATGATTCAGACAGGAGAGCAGCTTATTCTGCCCGGTAGAATGTTTGTAAATGTTCAAAACTAATCTCCGCAGGTGCTATGGAAAAGATGGGGCTGTTGTTCGTGGATGAGTTATCGCCTCTATGCAGTATAATGAGATATTTAATGCAATGATCTGAAGAACATATACACACAGACACAAAAAAGTCAAATTCCAACCTCAAACCACACCGCTTGTTTCACAGAAGGAAATGGTAGGGGCAAACAGGACTCGATTGCAGTAAGGCTGTTATGAGGTTTTTCTGGGGCTTCGAGGAGGTTCTCAGACAGAGTGGAGGTCACCTAGTCCAAAGAAGTGAAGAGCGGAGGGAACCTATTAGATATCTGCCCAAATTTAGGCACACACACTTTCCTTCACACCCACCGCGGGTAGCACAGGGTGTCACAGACCCAAGTTACAGCACGGGAGGCTCGGCCTGGCTACCAGCAAACATATTTCTAATTTTACAGCTGGTTAACCATGGGTATAGACTGCCCGGGGAGGCTGTGGGACTGCAGGTTTGCAAGAGCAGGCTCCGTGAGCATCCATCAGAAGTTCATTAAGTCGATGCCGCCATGGAGACTGGCTGGCTGGCCTCCCCGCAGCCCCGCCAGCCCCTGAGCGCTGCAGCAGCGCTCAGCATGGCGGCTTTGTCCCGCTGGTGGGGATGTGCCCCAAGTCTACCGTTCCTTGGCCAGCAAGGGGTCGGTGCGGGAGCTGGGCTGAACCTCACCGCGCTGTGCCAGAGACCGGCACACACCGAGCCTTTGTGCCACACNAGGCACACACACTTTCCTTCACACCCACCGCGGGTAGCACAGGGTGTCACAGACCCAAGTTACAGCACGGGAGGCTCGGCCTGGCTACCAGCAAACATATTTCTAATTTTACGGCTGGTTAACCACAGGTATAGACTGCCCGGGGAGGCTGTGGGACTGCAGGTTTGCAAGAGCAGGCTCCGTGAGCGTCCGTCAGAAGGTCGTTAAGTCGATGCCGCCATGGAGACTGGCTGGCTGGCCTCCCCGCAGCCCCGCCAGCCCCTGAGCACTGCAGCAGCGCTCAGCATGGCGGCTTTGTCCCGCTGGTGGGGATGTGCCCCAAGTCTACCGTTCCTTGGCCAGCAAGGGGTCGGTGCGGGAGCTGGGCTGAACCTCACCGCGCTGTGCCAGAGACCGGCACACACCGAGCCTTTGTGCCACACGGGTGCACTCTGCCTGAGCACCCAGGGACCGAGTTCAGCAGCTTCACCCTCTCCAGTCTTCCCATCCCTTGAGAAATGTTTTCCAGCCTCTTTTCCCTCTTCCATGGCTGCCAATCAGCTTGTTTCTGTCAATTCCTCATCTCTCAGTCTCATGGAGAGCAGAGACAAGGATCAGGGTAGATGCCAGAAGATGGCTGGAGGGATGTCTTCTTGGCAGCAAGTACATGTGAAGTCTTCGAGTCCACTACCTGCTCTCAAGACCGCAGAAAGTGGGGAGGCTGTTTCACCTCCTCCCAACTAAACTGCTTCAACTAATTGGTTTATTGGATTCACGCAGTAAGGAAATGATAGAGTTTGTTCTTGTAAAACAACCTCAAAAAAGCCTCTTGTAAAACAGCCTCAGCTTGTATCAGGAATAGTGTGACCAGCAGGAGCAGGGAGGTGATTGTCCCCCTGTACTCAGCCCTGGTGAGGCCGCACCTTGAGTGCTGTGTCCAGTTTTGGGCCCTTCACCACAAGAAAGACATCGAGGCCCTGGAGCGTGTCCAGAGAAGGGCAACAAAACTGGTGAAGAGGCTGGAGCACAGGTCTTATGAGGAGCGGCTGAGGGAACTGGGCTTGTTTAGTCTGGAGAAGAGGAGGCTCAGGGGAGACCTTGTTGCCCTCTACAACTACCTGAAAGGAAGTTGTGGAGAGCTGGGGGTCGGCCTCTTCTCGCAGATAACTACTGACAGGACTAGGGAGAATGGCTGCAAGTTGCACCAGGGGAGGTTCAGGTTGGAGATCAGGAGAAATTTCTTCTGGGAAAGGGTGGTCGGGCATTGGAACGGGTTGCCCAGGGAGGTGGTGGAGTCACCATCCCTGAGGGTGTTTAAAGAAAGGTTGGATGCGGTACTTAGGGACATAGTTTAGTGGGTAATAGGTGATGGGGGGATGGTTGGACTAGATGATCCCTGAGGTCTATTCCAACCTTAATGATTCTATGATTCTATGATTCCAATGATTTCTTCCCTTGGCAGAGCACCAGCACAAAAGTAGTTTGCACTGGAGCTGTTAGTCACTTATTTCCATGGTTTTTGTCACCAGCTGAGACGTGGGAAGAATATTGACAGGCTGTAATGTTTACGTCAGCTGCCAGAGGACTAAGGAAGACAAAGCACAAGCATTACAGTCATGATTAAAGAAAAGCTGGAGGAGTGAGGAGCAGTTAATGGCTTGGCAAAATACTGCACAATCGCAAAAATACTTACTTTCATTTGTTGGGGGGACATTTTTCCACTTCTTGCCTCTTTCCATTTCCCTACTTTTTTTCCCTTTTTTAAGGAAGCGATGTCCTGCTAAGCACTGCATGGCTGAGCCTGCACGAGGGTGGGCAGGAGATGGAGAGAGCCCTTCTGTGGCGGGCTCAGCCTGGGGAAGGGCAGGCTGATGGGCAGCGTTGCTCCTGGGCAGCATCACTGCTGGGTACCGTCACCACCAGGCAGCATTACTGCCAGGCACCAGGCCTTCCTGTGCATGTTAGTGAGGTAAAGAATGTCACCCACAGAACTCCTACCCCAGCCTTACTCTGTGTGAGTGGCGGTGAGGGCTCTGGGCAGCTCAGCAAGTGCCATTTCCATTTAGCAACTCAGTTCAAAATTGACTTGCACAGTTTTCATATCCTCTGCCATTGAGGGCACAGCGTGCCCAAGAGTCTGGGACAGACCATTTGACCCAAACTAATCAGCAGGGCCTCACATTTTGATCCTTTGCTCTGCTTTCTGTGCCAAAAACCAGCCCCTTTCCAAACAAACAAGCCCTTTGAAGCAAGGGCTCCTCCTCATCATTGTCATCATCATCATCGGAATCTAACAGGAAAATCCTGCAAACAGGCACCACTTCTGCAGACCATGGCACCCACCTCCCTCATGGACAAAACAGCCATGGAGAGCCCTCAGCCCCAGAAGCAGAGAAAGGTTTACTTCAGCGTGCCATCCTGGGGCCAGATCAGAGCCATCTGAGGCAGACAGACACCGACCCTGCAAAGGAAGGGTCTCACAGAGGCACAGCATGTGGGACCAAGCCCTGAGTAAACGTCCTTTGTCACCTTCCCCAGGGTGGCAGTTTGCATCCATGTCACCATCATGGCTGGAGGTGATGGTTAGGGTGACGACCATCCAAGATGGTTCCTGTCTCCAGATCTGGCCCAAGAAGAAGTTTTCTTCCCCTCCCCCCCACATAGTCTTATAAAGTCCTCTTCAGCACCACACCAGCACTCCTCAATATGCTTTAGATGCCAAGGCTACTACCTGCTGCAAATTATATGGTCTTTCTCTTATCCAGCTCCTTGGAGAGTGTCTTATCTCCCTGCCTAACAGCTGAATAACTCTGCCTTCTCCTGTTTTGTGGAATGGCAGCTCTCCTGAAATTCTAGATGGAAAAAGAGCAGTATTTGTACTTGGAGGTTGCTGCAATTACAATCTGAGTGCTGCACTGAAGGTCTCCTCCCAGCCATACCTATAAAAATGTGGTGATTATGCACCTTAATAAGAAAGGTTTAAAATTCCATGGTTGAAATGAATTTGAACCCTAATAAAAATCCAGATAAAACGGAAAGAGCCAGGAGGTTGGACAGTTTTATGGCTCTAATGTTCTGTCCCATTTCCCAAAATATATTCGTTCAAGTAATTCAAACTGTCGTTACAATTAACTTGTCCTTTCATTTCCCTCCCTGACTTCCCTCTAAGCTAAACACACAATTTTCTTTTATAAATCTGCCTGACAAGTAGAGCAGTAAAATCTTTTTTTTTTTTTTTTTCCCCACACCACTTATATGTATTTTGCTTGGATTGTGTTGCCAGGCACTTTTCCTAAGCTATTTTCTGTGTTTGCAAGTGCACATACCCACAGTCAGAGACCCCTAAAAGACTCGTGGAAGAAGTCTGATTTAGACTACTGGCCAAGATAAGTCTTATGCATTTTCTCAAAGGGAGAGAATCTTAAAAATCAGGTGTCAAATTATCTGCTGAAGGCTTTGCTGCTTGCTCTGCAGTGCAGGCAATGCAGGGCTGTCCTGGTTCCTGAGTCCCTTGCAAAGGAAGGGCTGGGGGACACCTTCCATGGCGTGCCAGTGGTGTAGCCCCCATCTGAAGCTGCGACAGGGGAGGTTTAGGTTGGGTATCAGGAAAAGGTTCTTCACCGAGAGGGTTGTGGGGCACTGGAACGGGCTGCCCAGGGAAGTGGTCACAGCACCGAGCTTGGCTGAGTTCAAGAAGTATCTGGACAACGCTCACGGTCATCTGCTCTGATTGGGCTGGTCCTGTGTAGAGCCAGGAGTTGGGCTTGATGATCCTTAGGGATCCGTTCCAACTTGGTATATTCTATGATTCTACGATCTCTCCGATGGTGGCAGGATGAGCCAGGAGGTGGAGGGACCCCTGGGGGCTGTGCATATCTCCTTTGGTTGGTGTGGAGGGGCCTCTGCCACGTGTTTCTGTGCCTGGGGCTGCCGCAGGCATGCCGCTCCCATGTGAAACCTTGGCTAAGGACTGGCTAACGAGACACATGGCCAGAACTGAACCCAAACCTCTAGCCTGAACAGCTACATCACCTGCACCACACCACCCGTCCCGACTGCTCCATGGTTTGTGGGAATGCCACCACTTCTGGCAGAGGGTAACTTTTTCTTACCCAGATCAAGGAGTGCCACATGGTGACACAGGATGCTCAGGCACCGAGTGCCTTGGGAAAGCTGGGTCCTCCGATCCTCACCTCTGCAGTGGGCTCGGCTCAGCCTGGCGGTCACCCCTTCACTGCCAAAAGAACTGGACACCGAGAGCATCACCTTGCTCTCTCCTCGTGCGTGATTTCCCTCCCCACCCTTCTCGCTTCATCTGAAATGGTAATTCCTGTGACAGGAAATTAATGACCCCGATACATTTTTTCAAATGTCATTTTTGCAAAGGAATTCATCAGCTTAGTATGAGACTGGATTACATTTTAATTTTAGTAGTGCTAAACTCTCGCTGGTTTTTAAATGCATTTTTCTGTTCTTTAAATTTCAGCGGGGCAGCATCTCACTTACTTAGACTGTACCTTGCTGTTATCTCTCCATTGTGGAAATCTGACAGACAATAGCCATTATGCAGTGGTCCGGCTATCGGCCTCGCCCGTGCGCACTTACTTGAGTCCCATTGTCTGCATTAGGGATAACAGCTGAGATGGAGCAGCCGGGCCCTCCAAGTGGTTTTATCTGCCGTTGGTAAGCATGGAGACGGTCTTTTCAAAGGCACAAAGGAGGAATTAAATGACGAGTTCTCATTTATAATCAAATGGAGATTGAGATATATACCTGCCATCTGGGCTTTTGAAAGTGTGCCCTTAAATGTGAAGTAATTATTAAAATTTCTTCAGTTGTGGGCTGCAGTTTTCACAAAAGGTCTCTGTAGCTTGTAGCTGTAATTAATGGCTCAGATTTCCCCAAGGAGCTTTGCAAACTTCAAAGTACTTTCATGCTTCCACTACATTTCTTCCACCTTTTGAGATGCTTTTTATTTGAAATCAATTACAAATGAGGTGTTTATTCAAATCCTTATAGGTAACAGATCTCCAAAGAGAATCAAAATCACATTTTAAAGTTCACACCATGAAATGGACTCCTTTCCACCCTTTCCATCTGCTATTTTATTACCAGGTTTGATTACAGCAATCCGCACAGCAGATTGTACCCATTGTACAACCAGGTCAACATCAGCCTTTCTTGCACACTTCTCCACACTTCTTTTTTCAGAAGGAAAACATGAGAGAACCCATAATATTTGCAAATGGCTCATTTCTTGACCCTTGGCTGGCAACAAGAACCTTTTTTCAGTTCAACACAGCAAGTTTTCTGAGCATAATAAATGGTCATTTACATACAATATATTACAATTTCACATATGTACACTATTTAACATAGGTACACGTCTCAGTGTCTTCCTTTGTTATATGCTACATGCATATATGTTATAATACGTGTCATATACATTATACATATGTGTACATATCTATACAGACATGATTTGGTTAGAAGTGAGTCTGCCAGATGCAGAATGAGCGGGGCTGACATTTTCTCTCTTCTTGTAATCCAGGGGAGATGAAAGGCGAAATACACTCTCAGTACCGCACTTCAAATATTTGTTCTAGCTTCATGCCTAGCCACTCTCTCTTAACAAGCAGAAAAATACAATTCATACGCTGCCTGAAGGAAGTGTCTTGGGTTTATTTGCGTCTATACTTTTCATCTTTTGTTTTAATGAATAATAAGTGGTGCCTAAGACAGAGATACGTTTTCCTTTAATGGAAACCTTGACGGTTTTATAGGCTGTATAGTTGTGTCTGGTAGAAACAGACATCAAGCTCTATCAGTTATGTACACATGCATATAAAATAACAATAAGTTGGCCTCTCCAAAAGAGGTTTATTAGCTAGCATTTAAACTACCGGCAGCGCTAGTACAAAGATGATAGGATCTGAAGGACTGTCTTTGTCTCCACAAAACTTCTAAGGGAACAGGAGAGGAGGTGTAATAAAAACAAATGGCAAAGTAAAGCACTAGGAGGTTTTCTTTTTGCGTGCCAGGAGGCATTATTCGTTGATAGTGCTCATTTTTTGGCTGTTGGGCTACATTTACCTCTGGATATCATTATAATGCAGGGGAGTTATCTGGCTTAATATCATTATAAGGTGGGGAGACACCCCCTTTCTTCCAGCTGGACTGATTCAGAGGGCACACTTGAAGAACTCACTGGTAACTAAGACAAAAACCTTTACACTCCCATTGGGTAACCTGCTCAGAAATCATACTGTGCCCCACACACATGCTAGTTAAGCAAGTTAAGTCCCTCGGCACCTCATGAGGTAGGTCAATATTATTGCTCCCCACTTTCCCGATGGAGGAGATGAGGCACTGAGAGGTTAAATGGCACGTGCCATGGGTAATGCAGAAAGACTGGCAAAGCGGGGGGCACAGGAGCCAAGTTTCTCACTCCACGTGCTGATGACTTCATGGTGCAGTCCTGCTCCCTTCCCCCAGCAAAGGTCCCTCCGCTGTGCTGTCCTGTTGCCAGCCGCGGCGTTGGTTCCTGTTTTATACTCAAAACTGCCAATGCTGAAGAATGCGCGCTGTTAACCCGGCTTTAACCTCTCAAAAGATGAGTGGGATATTTCTTTAACATTTTTTGTTTCTTTATTGTAGACATCTCCACCTGTCAATGTGAGAAGCACCCAGGTTTCAGCCCCAAGTAGAACGATGTGTGGTAAATGCACTGACGTGGTAGCTCAGGAGAGAAGTGGCAGGTTGGGATAGAGGACAACCCTTCCTTTCAGATACTGTCCTTCCATGGCTCCTCTTCTTGCCAGTGATTTCAGGGCTGTATTTTCTTACTATTATGACCAGACAGAACTCCATTCGTGTCAGTTATTAACATGGTTGATCAAAGGGGAACGCAGCTGTTAATTTTAGTTTCTCTCATCAATTTTGTTTCCAGTAAATCAGTGCAACCTTCAGTGTGACTTAGGCAGCAATATTTGAGGCACAAGGGAAAACCTGGGTATTTTTGGGAGCCTGACACTCCTCTGCCATCTTCTACACCCCTTGAGATTTAGGACGTCATAATTACTGCTACATTAAGCAGAAAATTTCACACACCAAAAAATAGTTACGGTTTTATTAGTATTTTTGTTTGCTTTCCTTTATTCATGTTATGAATCTTCATGGCCCAACCCCAGTGAGATTATCATTGAGTCAGCTCCTAACCTCTGTTCTGGGTCTTCACGTTTCAGGCTCTGCTCACCCTGCTGTGTTTCAGCTTAGTAGCCAAAAGTTTTGATGAACATAATCTCCACCACAGCCAAAAAGTCATGGTGTTTTCTAAAAATAAGGAGCACACAAACCTGGACAGCATTGTCTTGTTGCTATCATGGTTCTACATCTGGGTTTTGCTGTCAGCATTATTAGCAAAGGGAGATATCACAGGATGAAGAATGAAATGCCAAGCACGGAAGTTTGTTACGATGCTCTCCAGCAGCTTCAAAAGACTTACATTGACCCTGGAGCCAGAGCTAGATAGGGTATCATTGAATCCCACAGTATTATTCTTGGCTATTTAACCTCTGACATGCCTGTGTTTCTGCAGAGGGAGGTTCTGGCAGACATCTCTACCTCTTGATCCAAAATGCCTGAACAGAAGGACAATGTGTTGATTGGGAGAGGCACATTGGGATATACCATTTCTCTGAGGGTTGCCCTTTCCTCACAGGGTTGAGGAAAATCCTTGAAAGCCACCCGTGCTACCTTCAACACTGTTTTCTGCTTCTGGAGAGAGAAAGTGATGGTCCCAGACACACTGCCATTCACCATGTGCTGACTGTACATGCTACGCATCAGATTCCCCTCTCATTTTAGAGGCCAGGTGCTAGATATCACGTGCTGTGCTCAAGTTATATGGAGAACACATACCTAAACCTCCTTGTTTTCATTACCCACGTACCCTGGGAGCTTCTTCTGTGAGGCTTTGGGCTTTGTTGCTCTGCTTCATCATCACTCCTTACTTCTAGTCTGGAAAAAAAATTACCATTGACTCAAACATGTCACCTGCGCTCTGTAACCAGCCCTGCTGATCCCGGTCAGTCAGCTGTCCTAATGGTATCGGAGAAGGTCCTATCCAGAGAAAGTAGAATTTGGACTCTAAAAGGAGGTCTTCTTCATAAGCCAATGGAAGAAATATGATGTTCATATGTCAAAGAAAAATAAAATGATTTGCTCAAAAGCAGAGAGTTCAAAAAGGAAAGGCCTCATTCAGTTCCCTTACAGGAGATGCACTGTCCAGACCTCCCCTTGCAAGGTGCATTTGTCTAATCCCTGACAGCCCATGTGAGCACTGTCTCTGGTTGTCCATTGCACAGCAGGCCCCACCACCATGGCCAGCCCAAAATGAACATACAGCACCTTTTGGGTGAATGGTGAGCACATATTTTCAAGTATAAGAAGTGACATGTGTCATAAAGCAAATGGGAGCTGGGGTGTAAGTTGGAAAGCAACCAGCACAGCAGGTTCCTCCATGATGCCTGTGCATGGAGTTGCCCACTGGAGGATGTATCCTCCTCTTTACCTCCAAAGAAGCAATAAAATCATCAGTTTTCTGTCTTTGCATTCAGCTTAGACTGAAAAAGAATGAACAAGAGAGTTTTGTAAATGTCTTCTGCTTCAGTCACTGCTGTACCAGCATGCTTAGCTAAAGACAGACCAATATATCAAATTAAAAAATATATAGGTGCCTGGAAATATTAATCTTGAGTATTTATCAATTGCATGAGTGTTCTGGATGATGCGCAAGCCCACATGGCCCTTCAGGCCTCTCTTCCTTGATGAATTAGATTCATTGCTCATAGCTAAATGCACAACCATCTTTTCTTGTTTTTCTTCCTCTGGGACCATCTGGTTCCTTGTATATCCTGCCAGGCTGTTGGCATCAGATTCACTGTAGTTTCCATCCAGCATCATAGTTTTTGAATGAGGTATTCCACATGTACATGGAAACTAGGAACATAAACAAGAAATATAGCTGAACAGTGGAAGAACACATTAGCGAAAGAAATTATCTTTCTACTGACAGCTGGTAAACAGCTGAGCTTGAGATTTTAGTTGAAATACTGTAAGTTTCTCTTTGAACAATAAAGTAACTTTTTTTTTTCTTCCTTTCTTCTGTTCCAAAAGGAAGAGACATGGTTTAGCCACACTGCTTGGACAAACAGCTTCAGTAAAGATTAGAAAAATGCTTTAGCAGACATAAAAACTAACCAAAAGGTTTTCTTAGCTAGCTCTGTTCAGCCTTGCTGTCTTGAGATTCCTTATTTTGCAGCCTTCATGTTTATAAATATTCAAGGACAAGATACAGTTTGTGCAGTTTTTATCTGTGGAAATGATTTATTCGCTACAAGTTATGGGAAAAAAACAACAGCCAAGTTCTGGTTTCACAGATACATGTTTTCTGTGTAAATTTGATTTCAAACCAAGGAGAAGATAGGTTAAAATAAAGCCTCCTGTAAAATCACAGCTCTGTTGAAGTTAATGTCAAAATTTGCGTTGACCTCAGCAGCACCCATATGTGTCCCACAGGTCTAAAAACACCAACAAATACAGATAGAATTTTGAATACCAAATACTGTCACCTATTGTTTAAAATCTGCAGATTTACTGTCCCAGCAACATGGATCATATATTTGTATGCAATGAAAATGGAGTCCAAAACCTCCTGTCTGCTATGAGTTCCTGCCTCTGGTTCCCCAATACCCAATGAGACTTTGCCCCCCAGTTCCCTCCTCCACCAATGTCGATGTGTAGGTTTTCCAAGGACTTGTCTTCAAGAATAAGTTCAGCTAAAATAATTAACTATATATACATAGAAATGTATATATCCTGAATATATACCTGAATATGTAATATTCAGGATGCCATTGGAAAACTCTGCACTCAAGGTTTGTTCCTCAAATTATTTAACTAACAGATCACATTGGTTACTGAAAACCCGAAAATCAACTTAAGAATTTTTTTCTGTGTTCTAGTCATAACTAAATGGTTTGGTATCAGCAGATTGTGTGCAGAACATGACAAGTTTGTAGTCCATTTGCTCAATTTGTTAGACCCATCACTCCAGGAACATTTTGGACCCCTCCATGGCTACAGCTGAACATCAGTTGGGTTTTAAGACATACTTTATACTAAGCAAGTGTAAAAAAAAACCCACACCAAAAAAAAGCAAACAAAAAATCCCCAAAACCAAACAAACCACCACCAAAACACACAGGGAAGAATTAAATCAGGCTCTTTGTCACCAATGACAGGACTAGGAGATGGTGGGTGGGTGGAAGGGAAAGTGGTTAACGGCAACAAGCTAATTGCTGCAGAGCCCAGTAGAGAAATAAATTCTGCAGATTTACTCTTAGCCCCCAGGTCAAATGACAGTTCCCATGGCTTCATGTACATGTGATGACAGGCACCCCTATGGACAAGGGAGCCTAACGTACTAGAAACCCACCTCCACAGAGTCTTAAATCACACCCATCTTCATATAGACACATACATGCAGAAGTATGCTACATAATTTCACCCTGCAATGATTTTAGTCTATGTCTACAGAAATAAATTAAACACTGCCAGCAAGTCTCCCTGGGCATGGGAACTAAATTGACAATACTATTAAGAGTGTCAGAAATGTCTCTGGCCTGGATTTTGTCCAACCCAACAAGCACCAAAAAGTTCCCATGTACAGTTTGGTTATAAACATTGGCCACAGACCATTTGCCATAGGCAGCTCACAGCAAGCACTCCAATTTTGATGGAAAGAAGGTTTAGTTTTCGATACTCCATGCCCATCAGCCTTGGTCCCAGGCACATTTGATTTCTTAATGTGGACACAACATAGAGCTTGGCCCTGGGCAGCCTGACATATTTGCATTAGGATTTTGGGGGTCTTTCATAGGGAAGCAGCATTGGCTGACAAGATCTACATTTACAGTGAGAAATGTCTCTTCTGCTTCTTCAAGAGCACTCACCTATATTTTGCTGCAATCCCCTCAAATAATGCTGCTTATTATCTCTCTTCCCCTTAACATTGCTGAGGATTAATATTGTCATATGCTGAAGAATGGACAGAATATTTTACCTTGTGTAGTAAAAAGGCATTGGCTGAATATAGAATTCAGTGTAGAAGACTCAATAAAGGGCTGATTTGTGATATAAATAACAAGCTATGCCATCACTGGATGTGGGAAAACATTCCTGAAAACTTAGCAGAACAGTAACAAATCCTCTCAAGTTCATTTCACCCCTCCAATACAGCTAAAGACAAAGAAGATGGGGTGGGTGTTGGGGTGTTATCTTTTTTTAAAAAAATGCAGGTTGATTCTAGGCAAGTTGAACCTAGCAAGGATGACTTTTGTTATTTCCTATGTACTGTCAAGACACCATCTTCTTTGGACATGGTTAGTCTGAGCAGGGATGGCTAAAAGGCCACAGATCACATGCAGCAAGACACACTTGACTCGCTGTGGTTTCACAGAGCATGTCTACCTGGTGTTGCAGAGAACTGCTGGGCTCTGGGTGGGGACTAGGAAGAGGGCATAGATAAATTGAGATACTCAGGGTCTGCTCAAGTAGCTTTCCAGAATCACACTATTGTTGAGAAGGCCTTGGAGAGAGAGAAAATTATGGCACAGGAGTCTTGAATTCATTTCATTCTCTTTTTAAAGTGTATCTAACTAAATTTTTGATCAGTTGTCAATTCAGAAAGCTACTGGGCTAATAGGTGGTCTATTCTGTACTTGAAGGAAGTCATAGAAAGAAGCACAAGAGGAAGAGAAGGACATGCAAAGCTGACAGTGTAGTTCGGAGAGGGAAATGTCACAGTCAAAGTATAGGAAAGACAGTGTCTGCACGGGCATTTCTGAAAGGCTGGTACAAATTTCTCCAGCAGTCAAAAGCAGTAGGTGACCAATGTCGCCTGTGAACTAATATGGGAGGTTCCTAATGGGAAGAAGGAAGCTGTAAAACATAATGTTCTCTGTGTGTGGGGACTGGAGAAATTTGGTCCCAAGCCTTAGTGTTCAAAAGGTGATGGTGTGTTGTTTAATTACAAGGAAGGGCTCATGGGTCTGTAGGATAATTCAGGCTGGAAGGGACTTCAGGAAGTCTCTAGTCCTAGCTTCTGCTCACAGCAGGGCAAGGCTGCTCGGGGCTGTATCTGGTCAGGTCTTGAAAAACTCCAAGGATGCAGGATAAGACTTTTCATAGCACATTAAGAACTACAAACATTAACTTGGCTGACTCTTACTTGTGTTTGATAATGGGGAACAACTTCACTATTGTGTCCATTGAATCCAGTTTCCAGAGTAAAACAGACTGTAGAGGGAGGAAATGAATTTGTTCCAAACACCTATAGTTTAAAAATACAGCAATTGTGGCAGCTGCAGTGAAGTATCAGATTTTATGCTTTTCCCCTCTTGCCATCTCCACACAGTTCCAGGTTGCAGTTTTCCCCAGTTCATGTCACACTCTCCTCTTCTCTGATGTTTCTATGAAGATCCATGAGGCCAACTCCTATTTTTTTGGTGTTAGCAATTCAGCCCGAGGCAGAGCGCTCTAAACAGGTCCAATTATACACACATGGATGTTTTCCCATTTATAGACACAAACCAGTCAATATATAGAGCAGATCACCTCTAAGAAAAAAAAAAAAAA
>VWZZ01006789.1:339-15402 GCA_013399095.1 Psophia crepitans
TGAGGTCTCTTCCAACCTTAATGACTCTGTTACTCTATTACTCTATAACCATATCCCTGTAGTCCTCCCACGCTGCCTGACCTTGCTTTCAGTATCTATACACTTTCTTCTTCCACCTAAGCAACCTGTTCAGCCAAACCGTATTCTGCCCCGCCTGCTTGACTTCCGGCACTCTGGAATCGCCTGTTCCTGAGCTCTTAGGAGATGGTACTTAAAAAGGGAGCAGCACCGATGGACCTGATGCTTCAAATACAGTATCCCAAGCGATGCTACTAACTAATTCCCTGATGTCCTGGCTTTGGTCAGGTTGGGGTTAATGTTCAGAGCCAGGCTAGGTGAGCCGAGCTGGGGGCAATGGGGCAATGGGTTTAAATGGGTTTAAATGGACAAGGGGCAATGGGTTTAAACTCAAAGAGGAGAGATGTAGATTAGGTGTTAGGAAGAAATTATTGACTGTGAGGGTGGTGAGGCACTAGAACAGGTTGCCCAGAGAAGCTGTGGAGGTCCCCTCCCTGGAACTGTCAAGGCCAGGTTGGATGAGACTTTGGGCAACCTGGTCTAGTGTAGGGTGTTCCTGCCCATGGCAGGGAGGTTGGAACTAGATGATCTTTGAGGTCGCTTCCAACCATAACCTTTCAGTGATCCTGTGATATATATATACACTATTTATATATAGCATATATGTAGTGTGTATGTGTATACTTTAGTGCAATTGAAATTATGTCTAATGCAAGACTCATTATTAGTGCAGATATAAATATTATTAAAAAAGAAGAATAAGTTAATAGAGAAACAGATATTGTTGCACAGAGAAAAGAAAAAAAGAGTCCTCCATAATTAAAATGGAGCTAAAATTTTTATGAATACCTTTCCTAGTTTCTGCCTCTTCGAATGTTATTGTCTGGTTAATGGCTTCAGTCTGGTGGGTGTACAGTAATGTGATTTCCACTCTGGGAAGAGTTTGATGTTGAAGTTAGTATTTTCTCCTTTTCTTTGTCTTTCTTCTTTTTCACTTCTCTCTTATCCCAGATGAGGCTATTTTTATATGTTTTACTGACAAATTTCTACACTTTGCTCTTTCTTCATTGGTCTGCATTTCCAAATGTGCATTTTAGCTAAGTTATTGAGCTTTCCCCTCTATGTTCTTTGTTCTCTTTCTCACCTTTAAAACCTTATTTTATCAAGCTCCAGGTCTACATTTCTTTAATGACCATTGCTGAGCTGTGGGCCCTCGAGTACCTAGCCTGTGTCCTATCTCTTGTCATCCCCTGTAATCCTCTATATCCATCTAGCATCTCTACATGCTAATGCTTCTGTTATGGTACTAGGACTGTATTTCTATATGTTGCATCATTATTAGAGTCATAAATATCTTGTTCTACACAGACACTCTTGTCTTCTTCATGAACTACTCCAGCGTGGGTCCCCCATGGGCTCACAAGTCCTGCCAGCAAACCTGCTCTGGCGTGGGCTTCTCTTTCCACAGGGCCACGGGTCCTGCCAGCAGACTGCTCCAGTACATTTGAGTGCATCCACCTGCTCCAGCGTGGAGTCCTCCATGGTCTGCAGGTGGATATCTGCTCCACCATCATCCTTCACAGGCTGCAGAGGCACAGCCTGCCTCACCATGATCTTCTTCATGGGCTACAGGGGGACCTCTGCTCTGGCACCCAGAGCACCTCCTCCTTCTTCACTGACCTTGGTGTCAGCAGAGTATCTCACAACTTCTCACTCCTCTCTCTGGCTACAAAAACTGCCACTGGTGGTTTTGAGTTTTTTCTTTCTTAACTATGTTATCCTGGAGGCACTGATTGACTTGGCCTTGGCCAGCAGGGCATCCGTATTGAAGCCAGCTGGCATTGGCTCAATCAGACATAGGGCAAGCTTCTAATGGCTTTTTGCAGAATCCACCCTTTAGCCCCTCCTCAGTACCAAAACCTTGCCACGCAAACCCAATACATTCCACCCCGTCCCTCTGTGAATCACACGTTTAAGAATTATCATTAAAATCCACATTCATCACACAATCCTCACAAACTTCAATCACATCAACAGAAAAAAAGAATTCCCCACACCAAAATCAAAACAACTTCATCACAACCCCGCATCCCTTCACCACAATTAGCGCAACACAAAGTCTCCACAATTATTCCACTCTCTAGCTATGTTCAGTCCATGTTTTGCCTGTTACCTCTTCCATTTACCATCCTTATCTCAAATTCCTCATGCCCTACATTGAGCACCAAAGCGGATATCCATTAAAGTATGTGGGACTTGAGCATGACACAAATAGTATGGAATAATGGGTGGAGAACTACAACAGAGAAGTCTGTAAATCCTCGCTCTTGAAGCCTTGCAAACTGAGTACAAAGTCTTTGGTGAGTTACTAGCAATGGCAATACTAGTGGGCTACAGGGTTATATTATCATGTTTAACATCATATTAGAATACAGCTAGGCAGACATTTCTCAAAATTAACAGTTGAAATTAGCACCTCAAACAGCTAAAAGGGCTACATCACCCCCATTATGTGCCATCTAACCATCTAGTAGGTGAGCTGTAGTTTATTCTTTTGTGAAGCTTAAACTGACATACAGGAAAATCCACCTGGAAGTAACAAGAAGCTTCAGTGACTGCCAATACCAAGATACATGAATAAATTTAAAGTCTGCTTTTTCAAAAAAAAATTAAAAAATCTTCAGAAGTGGTATATAAACAGAGTGTCTAGGGAAGTTATAGCTATTAGCAGACGATGCATAAAGCAGTACATAGAAGACAAAGGCCTTTACAGTGTATTACATGAGTTACTCCCCCAAGACTGTTAATATTATATCCAGAACTTCTGTTAAAGCTGTTAGAAGCCAAAAATGATTTGTTTGGGTTTTTGTTCCCCAATAGATCAAATTTAGCTATAGTGCTTTAGATCTGAAATAAAATATGTCCAGTGCAATATAGTTAAAAAATAATACATAGGAGGAAATTTCAAAACTAAAAAGTTCAAAGGATGATAAAAGAGTACACAGATAGAATTTATCAGGAGTGACAAGCAAATCCCTGATATTGCACTTAGTAAAACATTAGTCAAGTGTACATGATGGACAAATATTTAGCAAAATTACTAAATAACATTAAAAAAAAAGATATGTAAAGATCCCAATTTATTTTAAATATTCCTGAGAAAGAAAATTCTTAGAAATACCATTAGAATGAAATTCTTTTATTCATCTGCTAAAAAGTCCACTGTGTGGCTGATTTGCATAGCTGAGCTAATATGTTCATTGAATCATATCATCATAGGATCATAGAATCACAGAATGGTTTGAGTTGGAAGGGACCTCAAAGATCATCTAGTTCCAACCCCTCTTCCACGGGCAAGGACATGTACCACTAGACCAGATTCCTCAAAGCCCCAACCAACCTGATCTTGAACACTTCCAGGGATGAGACAATGCAATCTCATTGCCACTTCGCTGGGCAACCTGTTCCAGTGCCTCACCACCCTCATAGTAAAGAACTTCCTCCTAACATCTAATCTAAATCTACCCTGTTTCAGATGAAAACATTTGCTCCTTGTCCTACATGCCCTTGTAAAAAGTCCCTCTCCAGCTTTCAGAGTTCTTGTCTATCATTAATTTCTATTAATTTCTCTTCGGAGAATGATGTAGAGCACAAAACTCACATACAAGACCTGTGCAAAAGCTATTCAAGAACTAAGCCCGACACAGAATTTGAGGAAATAGGAGTCAGTCAAGGAAAGAAAATGCAGACGGAACCAAGATCTACCTAGGGATGATCAAGAAGGACTAGTATTGACAGCCAGAGAAAAAAGTCCTTTAAAAACTTAATAAATAAATGTGGTTTGAGTGGTAACACAGAAGTCAGGTGAGTGAAAGCATCAAGATGTCACTGATAAAACCGTTCAATGACCATAAGTTAAAGGAGCTAAAAACTTAGTAGTCCAATATTTAGTAGTGGGTTTTTCCTACTGTTTTTATGCTCAGCTGAGTGTGACTTATGCAATCGTGCCTTTGCATGTTTTTAATACATTAAGTTTGATTCTGGGTTTAATTTTATTGATGCAAAGCTTAAGGGAATTTGGAAACAGACCTCTTTCCTATTTGACTGAAGGAAAAACAGACTATCTCTAGCTATTCATTACTTGCTGGTAATAAGAGTGAACAGTTGTTATTCATGTTTCTGTAAAATGTTTTTATAAAAAGTGATGTTGACATCAAGATGCCTTTGCAGCAAACTATTCATAAGTATTCTCCTGATATTCCTTTGTTTCCCAAAACAATTGTAATGGTTGATTTAGAGTGACAGTGAGATTATTTAAGATAGAACTAAACTGGTCAATTTTTTGAGTGGAAAAAGATACATAGCCTTATTATTTCAATACTGAAGTCATTAGCAAACAATGACAATGTAATAATTTATTTAGTCTCTGTGGATTTCTTTTTTCCTGGAAACAGTTTTCTTCATTGTTATCAAAATAATTTTAAGAAAATGCCTTCTCTGCAGTTACAATTTTACCCCATCATTATTCGTAACTTTATGTGTGTTAATATTAGAATGAACATCTGTAAATACATATGTACTTTGATATGTATTTTAGGACTGGAAGAAAAGTAGGAGAAAAATGAACACAGAAGCAAACATTAAGCTATTTTCTAGAGGAGAAGAGAGTACCATATTACCCTGTTTGTTTCCCAGCAACGCATCTATAGAGTTAGGTTTCTTGATTTTTTACTCATTTGCTCATCTAAGCTATAATTTGGGTGAAGTTTGAATGATAGTTTTAATTTGCTTTCTTATTCCTCTGCTGCCTTCCAGCTTCCCAACAGAATAAGTGACTGCTCACCCCTAGAAAAGGTCTAGGATCCAGGAACATTTTTATAAACTGTTGAAAAACTTTCATATCTTGTTTTTAAATCAGTGGTTCTATAATAGGAAACACTGTCGGGGAAGCATGAAATGTAACTAGAGAAAGGAAAAACTACCATAGTTCAAGAAGCTCAAGCAAAAAAATATCTGTCAAGCGTTTGTGTCTCACCTCTTCCTTTTTTTTATTTTCTCTTTCCTTTCCAGTAACGAGTGCTGGAGCGTAACATCCTTTCAGCCAAAGGAGGCACTAATCAAGGATGCAAATTGGGCCAAAAATTACAAATGAGGCTGGAGGCACACTCTTAATGCATAAAAGTAATTGATTAAATAAGAAATAGAAGCTGGCTGTGTAATGCCGAAAGCAGAGGTAGGGGAGGTGATGTAAAGCGAAGGCACTATTGATCAGGACTTGAGCTGCAAGTGCAAGAAAGTAGCCTGGCTGTGTGGCTTTGGTAGGAGCCTCCAATGGAAACTGGATTTGAGAAGGAAGGAACTTTAGTTCAGATAAAATAAAGGTCAGATTTGTGGAAGGCTGGACTTGAAAAAAATGGATTAGTAAGAATGAATTATGCAAGTTATTCTGTTTATCTCGCTCTTTTAAAATAATAGAAATGGGTTGGATTGAAAGTTACTGTATGGTTATAGAAGAAAACCAGATTCATCCTTGAGCTTGACATTTTAAAGAAAAAGGATTTGTTTTTGAGAATTTAACCGGAGACGTTCTATCCATCAAGAAAATTATTTGCATTGGCTCTAGGCTACATTGTTGATTGCACAGCAAAGAAGAAGCCAAGTTAATTAGATATTCTGAAACATTTCCAGATTTCCTTATGATGGGAAAATTTAAATTTTGAATATGAGATTTATAGTTACTATATTTTTCAAAAAATATTTGCCTCATTGAAGACATAAATTCTAGTCTCTTACTTCATAATTACATGTTTTGAAATTTATTTCCAGGCCTTATTTTTAGAAATTATGTTACATTTCAGTACCTATTCTCCCATATCTTACTTCTGTGCATTTGAGCTTTAGTGATATCTTTGTGATGTGATTCCTGAATAAAACCTCTACAATTAAGAACATCTCCATAGCTATCCACTAAGGTAAGAAAAGAAATTAAGATCTCTTGCTTTGTTCTCTGTCCAAAACCTAGTATTAGGACGTAATGATCATCTTTCATCTTGACAGCTGCAATCACTTCTTCTCTGGCATTTACAAGTTGCTACCTTGCTTCCTTGTTCAGATGACTCCGTCTAAGTATATCTTACCTACCTATTGCTTTGACCAGTCAAAAATAGGTCCTGTAAGATTTAGCAAATCTGGCAGCCTTGTAAATGTTGCCATTTTATTTGTTTGTGTCAAGTAGAAGTTTGTGTCTTTTTATTTTAATAAAATATACTTCCCTGTATTCCCATCCATACTAAACATGAAGTTTTCCACAAGAGGTATTAATTGTTTAATTTCTATTTATGGTATCATATAGACTAACAGAATGAAACTATTTTAAAAATTAGAATTCAGACAGATGTGGCATGTGATTGAAGAACTGTGATGTAAATACAAAGGTATGATTTATTTATCTTTGTGATATATGCAACTTTTTACATGCAACTTTGATTTCAGGACAGAAGAATTTGCAAACTCCTTTCTTTTTTGAACAACACTAAACTTGTACACTAAACTCTTATCTCTCTCTATGAATAAGGCACTAATCTGTGCAAAGAATATAGTCTAACAATGACTAAAATTACTCAAGTGTATTTTTTGTAGAAAAGGAGAAAAAAAATTTTAAAACCCCCAACCTTGCAAGAAACTCATGAATTACAATCATCTTTTGAGAAATGAAACGGCAAAGAAATCCACAGCAAAAGGATAAAAAACTAAAAAGGCTAGGTAGAGTTTGTTGCTATGAACATCTTAGTGCAGTGAGGTATTATATCACCATTTTTGTGAAGAATTTCAGTTCTTTTGTACGCATGGTATCCATAAAATATATGTGTTTTTACAGGGAAGTCAAACTACAGCTACCATAAATATTAAAAAGAATACATGTCTTAGGATGCTAAAATTTTAGTTCTATTTATACCTGCGTAATATAGTCATGTAGTAAAAAACCAACTCAGTCATTAAATGTGCAATTCAACATGCTGGGAAAAAAACACTGAAGTTTTAACAGCCTAGAAGTTCCAATCCTGATTGGGTTTCCATTCTTACAGGAAATTATCAAAGATTTTCTTCATTTTTTTGTTATGTATTGCTGTATTTGTTATGTATTGCATGTGAATTGTCATGGAATAAGTTTAGTTGTTACATGTCTCCCTACTGTTTTGTTATTCTAGGTGCTTTTTGAACCGATGTTCCTCATGTAGTGAGTAGATGCCAAATGATGATAACAGTGAGATTATTTAAAGAAGTATGTTAAATTTCAAAAATTTTCAGTGTATTTCTAATAATGTAGTCATAATTGTCATCCCTCTAATATATTGCAAAAAGACTACATCTCTGCTTGAAATACTTTAGTTCATTACAAATGATTAATAGAGTGATTACAGCTCATACTTGAAGGCTTACATTTGAAATCTCATTGCTGTGTCATCTTTAAGAAAAGAAATTATTCTCATAATTTCTCAGCATGTTTACCATTTTATCTCTGAGTCACTTAACCATATCAATTCCTTTCTACCTTCCAGAGGTCCTGTGCAGTATTACTTTTGATTTAGCTCCTTCAGAGCATGCTGTATAGTCATAATTATAAAGCAGAAACTTGTAAGGTAACTGACTCCTTTTGGAACAGGAAATCTCAGTTCAATAAAACCCACTTCTGAAAAGCTGCAGAATATATTTTTTCTCATGTGCAGGTAACAAAAAGCCCTTGTGTGTTTCACTATATCAGATTAACATACATAAGTCTATGGAACCTGACAAAATGAATCCCATAGTCCTGAGAGAATTGGTTGATGTAGTTTCCAAGCCACTCTCCATGATATTTGAAAAGTCATAGCAGTCAGGTGAAGTCCCTGGTGACCAGAAAAAGAGAAACATTGCCCCTATTTTTGAAAAGAATAGAAAGAAGGACCCTGGGAACTACAGACCTGTCAGCCTCACCGCTGTGTCCGAGAAGATCATGGCATGGATCCTCCTAGAAGCTATCCTATAAAGGACAGAGAGGTGATTTGAGACAGCCATCCTGGCTTCACCATGGGAAAGTCTTGCCTGACCAATATAGTCGCCTTCTACGATGGAGTGACTACATCAGTGGACAAGGGAAGAGCTACAGATGTCATCTATCTGGACTTCTGCATGGCATTTGAATGATCCCCCACAACACCTTTCTCTCTAAATTGCAGAGGTATGGATTTGATGGATGGACTGTTTGGTGGATGAGGAATTAGTTGGTGCTCAACAACTCAATGTCCAGATGGAGATCAGTAACAAGTGACATCCCTCAAGGGTCCTGTCAGGACCAGTTCTGTATAATAACTTCCTCAATGAAATAGTGGGATTCAGTGCACCCTCAGCAAATTTGCAGACTACACCACGCTGAGTAGTGTCATTAACACACCTGAAGGACAGGATGCCATCCAGAGGGACTTGGACAAGCTCAGAAAGTGGGCCCATGTGAAACTCATGAGGTTCAACACGGCTAAGTGCAAGGTCCTGCACCCGAGTTGTGGCAACCCCCCAGTATCAATACAGGCCAGGGAATGAAGGGTTGAAAGAAGCCCTGCAGAGGACTTGGGGGTACTGGAGAATGAAAAGCTGGATATGATCCAGCAATGTGTACTGACAGCCCAGAAAGCCGACCACATCCTGTAATTGAGTGTGAATATTTTTCAGTTGCGTTAGCAGCTCCTATTCGAGCATGTTGCACACTTCACATCATCCTTCTTTGCTTCACTAGAGGGACATCACTAGATTGAAAGACAGTAGTAACATAAACAAACCTTTCAGTGCTACCTCTCTGTTTCGTATCTCTCTGTTTAGCAGAGATAAAATAGAAGGACTTCAACAACTTCTAATGTCAGAAAGGTCAAAAGAACAAGTCTTCCCAGTAGAGGGAAGCTTCCAAGTTGTAGTTTGGAGCTTAGTGTTATGGTTTTAATGTCTCATTAAGACAGGAAGTATAGTCTATCTGGAAAACTGTAGCAAAGGTAAAATTAATCAACAAGAAACAGACTTTTTTTGTGTAGGTAGTGAATTGTAAAACAAGCTACGAATCCAAAGATAGACAGAAGGTTTAAAAGGGTCCAGGACTGGCCACAGGATTGTTGTTATCTATCTATAACCAGCTAAAACTTAACATCTGGGATTTGCTAGTCATTTAGGATCTTTTATAATCAATGAAAAACAACAAACACTCTTACAAGGGCATTCATCCACTCATCTTAGACAGATGTCTTTTGATGGAATAAACTCCACTTACTAGTGATTCACTTCTCTTCATTGACCATAGAAGGATCTTACATGACTAATTTAGTGTAAGTGATAGTTTTAACATTTCTGTACTTTAACAAGATGAACAATACACAAATAAAGTGAGAGGGAAATACTCAGTGATCACTGTTTCATCTATACTCAACCTTGACTCATACTACACTATCATACAGCTTTGTACTTAAGGCTAATAAGCACATAAGTTTAAGTGTCTTTAATCTACACATGTAATGTGCACATATAAATAGTACAGTTTCTAGTGCAAATGGCTTTTAAGTCTCTATTTAAGGAGTAGAACCCAGATTACTACTGAATCAGGATGAAAAAGTATTCTCTCTTGAATGAAAAACTTGCTTAGCATGATTACTGGAATTAATTTGTGTGGATCCTGCCTATATTTCTGGATTTGAAAAAGCATCTGGGACTGAGCTGCGTAAAATATTTCTCTAGAAACTTGAATCCATCTAGCATACCTTGCCAAACCTACAAATACCAGTCCAGAACCATGATATCTGGCAGAATTTATGCGATGCTATTTCTAGACACTGAAAAAATCTCCAATTTCATCAGTAGGAACTGGCCCAGGGCCTGCCACTATGATTTCATTCTGCAATATCCATTTTCTTTAGTCTAAACAAACCACTGTGCTCAGTCCAAGTCAAGACAGTGCAGAGTTCTGTAACACAGTCATTATATCTATTCATGCAAGCTCTTTTCCAGTGTTCAGTTCATTGAGTATTTAACCCTATATTGAATACATTTTTCATATTTATGCCTTTAATTTTCAGGTTGGGGAATAGTGAGGGTCCCTTGTATCATCTAGATAAACTTCTTGGACAGTGGCAATAAGCGTTCTGCAGAATAATTTTTGTCTATATTAAAGCTTATTTATTAGAGAAGAAAAAATCCAGTTAGAATGAATTATGAAGACTCAACTGTAATATTTGTTAAGAAGAGTCAATAGTTAATTGTAGAAGAAAACTGGGAACTGATGGGGAGATTCAGAAAGATTGCTTATGTTAACGGAATAAGAAAATGTTTTTTCCAGCAGTGTTCTGGTGGGGAACATGGGAACATTTCATTTGTAAAGGATGTTGTAGCAGTCAAACTACCATATGATAAATTCTCAATGGATATATTACACAGAAAGAACTTGGATGTGAGGATCCATAACGAAGTTCAAACAAAGTATGATAACTATTTTTCCTTTTTCTTATTAAATCTTCTTAATAATTTTGAGGAGCCTCAGCACTTATAAGGTATTAAACAAGGATTAACAAGATGCAGTGCTGGCATCTCCGTGACTTTTTATAAGGATATTTTATGTTTTTGCATGCAACTCATTCAGCCTTCAGGTTCTGTAAGGATTTTAGCTTTCATTAGATCAAATTTTAGTATCATGACTGAGGTAAAATATGTCAAGGACATTCTGGAAACTGAAAAGCTAACTGGAGAATAAAACCTCCCCCAGATGTATAATTTAAATGAAAAAAACAACGTCCAGGACTTCTATGTCATACGTGTACCTAAGTCATAACTTTTGAAACAGACAATACTGACAAAGTCTTTCACTTTTCTTCTTCCTAAGCCTTGTGGAGAAAGAATTAGATTCATTTCCAAGTTGGGAGTCATTGCTCTAAACCTTATTTCATTTTCTCCTGTCTCTCATACACAGTAGTTATTCCTACTCACATCCTTTTTTCCATATACTCTCTACCCTAATTTAAACTAAACAGTTCCTATATATTGGGAAAGTGAAAAGAAGAAGAGGAATATTTTTTTTCCTGATTTTTACAAATTTGTCTGAAACATTTAAAGAAACACAAGGTCTTGTTTCTATTGCATGAGATTTTTTATTTTTTTTTTCTTAACATCTTTAGAATGTCTATCAAACTGTGAAGGGCTGTCAGTGCTATCAACCCTCCAAGCTAGTCTTATAAAGCTGCAAATTTTATGGAGCTTTACAGAGTGTAACTGAACTAATTTAAATACTGGCAGTTCAAAGTTCTTAAAATGCTCTTTAAAATAGGAGGATTATTAATTATAATCACATCTGATTTGCAGGCATAATCTTCACATAGTGTATTTTATTAGTTTAGCATGTTAAGCCAGAATATAAAACCAAAAGAACATGGTCTGGGAAGATTATGCTCTGAGAATTTGAGTCCTTCGGAATCTCCAAACTGCAGTGCTCCTGACAGCCACCCAAATGTGCATCTTCTGTCATTCTTCTGTCACATAATTTGCCATAGGTACATAGCACCAAGCCAAAGGAAATGTTTAAATTGCTGTGATATAGCAGTGATGATCTAGCAGCACACATCGGCCAATTCCTGCCTCCTTGTTCTAGGTGTGAGACAAATATATATAGCCCAAATAAAACTATCAATTCCATTCATCTGGCATGATACAAACACACCTTTGGGTTGCTTTGCAAGATGTAGCACAATAACAGAACCTAATTATTCCACTGTGGTTACAGTCAGTATATCAATTTTTCTCGACTTATGATATTTACATATGTAAAGCTGCATAGAAGGGAAGAAGAAGAGAAAGAGGTAGGAGCAGGCACTACATATCTGAGCACTGTTGAGCAGGGAGAGGATTCAGCTGTCAAGGGGGCAAGACTGTCTATGCCTAGTGAGGGAAGTGTCTAGGAGACAGGAGGATGGGGGAGGCTCTCATACATCTTCTGTACATGTTGCATGATCAAGGTCCATTTCAAGTGCCTGTAGGTAAATGCAGCGAAGATGAGAAACAGGATGATGCGAAGTTCTCCATCATATTCTTCTTCACTGACTTGCTGTGGATATGGTTAGCTCTTATTTTTTCTCCAGCATTTGCAGAAAACTCCTGGAAAAACAAGCTCAGCATGAGTCAGTATTATGCTATTGCAGAAAAAAAGCCCAAAAGTTTACTGGCTGTATTAGCAAAAAGAAAAGGAAATAATAGATTTTAATTAAGGATAGTAAAACATAAAACAAAGCAACTAAAAACCAAACTTAACCTTGAAACCCTGTAGTAAAGCTCTAATGACATTAGTCACACAGAAGAAGTAAGAACTTACCACAAAAGCAGAGAAAGTCAGTGTAGAGTATGATATAATTTTTGAATTTCAAGTATCGTGAAAATATGTCAATATGTCATGAATCTGCTAAAGACACATTTAGAAAATAGTGTCGGAGTCTTTCCAAGATAATGCTTACTGAGTGCTTTGACATTCGGTAAACAGAGGGGTTTTGCCCTTCAAGATTGCTCTTATGTTAGAGGGCATGTTAACTTGTGTGAGGCAGCTGAAAAATAGCTGAGGAGAAGTTAAAGTATTTCCTGCTAAAGTTCCTGATACTGGAATAATGTTATCTTTTCTTCTGAAAGTCCTATTAGAATTCCTTTCCTGTTCTTTGGCTCTCATGAATGTTGGAAGAATGTCTGTGCAGCAATGCTATAAAAATGACAGGAAATAATGGAATGATGCAATCCTGTCTGAACACCTCAACATCATTTTATCAGTACAGCCGTACATAGTTTATGGAATTAACTTTTAATAACATCTACCTTTAAAGGAAAAAATAATCACTAAAAACTTATGCAATCATTTTTCTAGAATGTGGAAATTTCTCCCAGACAAGATGATCTAAAATTCAGGAGCAGTTCTATTCAGTACCTGGTAGGACAAGACTTCTACAGAGATAGTTGGAGTTTTTTGTCCTCCCACATACTCAGGAGGATAGATCACTTTATTCTCTCTTCCGCAGCACTGGAAGCTTTGAAAATGTAACATAGAGTGTTAAGATTCCTTCTAGGTATTGTTCATGAAGTTTTCTAAAACTAACATTGTGACTGAAGAAGCTAGAAGTCTTGCAGAGCAAAACCAAACCACCTACTATTCTATCCTGTGTCATTTTTCTGGGGTTTGTTCTCTCTATAATGTTTGGAATAAATAAAAAATGCAGTTACAATAATATATTTATGGTAAATATTTCTTCTCATAATTACACCAGAATATATAATGATGGGCTTAAAAATAATACGGAAAACCTATAAATGTAGAATACCACTGGTGTCAATTCTCTTGAATTTTGCAAGCAATTTGCCTTGGATGGGGAGGAGTGCAGGAGGTCAAATAAAACTAAGCATCTAATAAGGGTACAGTAAACCAGAGACAGAGTTCCTGTCAGCCTTGTATGGCTAAGAAATGTTTTTGTCACATCACAAAAAATGACACTATACAATTATATAATTTTGTTAAGAATAAGAAGACGGAATATGACAACAAGCTGAGTGGTGCAGTTGACAGGCCTGAGGAACAGAATGCCATCCAGAGGGACCTGGGCAAGCTCAAGAAGTGGGCCTATGTAAATCTCATTAGATTCAACAAGGCCAAGTGCTAGGTTCTGCAGACGGGTTGGGGCATCACCACCCCTCCATCAATACGACCTGGGGGATGAAGGGATTCAGAGCTGCCCTGAGGATAAGGACTTGTGTTACTGGTTGATTAAAAGCTGCCTGTGAACCAGCAGTGTGTGCTTGCAGCCCATAAAGCCAACTGTATCCTGGGATGCATCAAAAGAAGTGTGGCCAGCAGGTGATGTGATTCTGCCCCTGCATTGCACCCTGGTGAGACCCCAGCTAGAGTATGGAGTTCAGCTCTGGAGTGCCTAGCACAGGAAAGAAATGGACCTATTGGAGCAGGTCCAGGGGAGGGCCACAAGCATAACCAAAGGGCAGGAACACCTCTTTTATGAAAGGCTGAGAGAGTTGGGGTTGTTCAGCCTTGAGAAAAGAAAGCTCCTAGGAGACCTTATTACAGCCTTTCAATACTTTAAAGGGGGCTTGTAAGAAAGATGGGAGCAGACTTTTTAATAGAGCTTGTCACAATAGGACTAGGGTTAATGGGTTTAAACTAAAAGAGAGTAGATTTAGACTAGATATAAGGAAGAAATTTTTTTATAGTGAGTGTGTTGAAAGACTGGAACAACTTGTCCAGAGAGGTGGTAGTTGTCCCATCCCTAGTGACACTGAAGATCAGGTTGCACGGTGTTCTGAGTAGACTGATCTAGCTGAAGGTCATATAATGGTTTGGGTTGGAAGAGACCTCAAAGATCATCTAGTTTCAACTCCCCTTCCATGGACAGGAACGCATTCCACTAGACCAGGTTGCATAGAGTCCCATCCAACCTGGCCTTGAACATTTTCAGGGATGGAGCGGGGAACTCGACTACTGAGGATAAGGAGAAGGCTGAAATTCTCGAAGTAGCCTTTACATTTGTCTTCAATAGTCAGACCAGTTGTCCTTGGGGTAGTCAGCCTCCAGATCTGAAAGTCTGGGGCAGGGAGCAGAATAACCCATCCCACGACTCAGGTTGAAACAGTTAGAGAACTCCAGCTTCACCTGGACTGCCACTAGTCCATGGGGTCAGATGGGATCCACCCGAGGGTGCTGAGGGAGCTGGCAGATGTGATTGCCGAGCTGCTCTCCATCATCTGTCAGTGGTCATGGTCAACGGGAGAGGTCCCAGACGACGGTAGGCTTGCCAATATGACGCCCATCCATAAGAAGGGTCGTAAGGAGGATCCGGGGAACTACAGGCCTGTCAGCCTGACCTCGGCGTCAGGGAAGGTCATGGAGCAAGTCATCTTGGGGGCAATTACGTGCCATGTCCGTGACAACGGGGGGATCAGGCCCAGCCAGCATGGGTTTGTGAAAGGCAAGTCCTGCCTGACCAACCTCATCTCTTTCTA
>VWZZ01006789.1:15908-35585 GCA_013399095.1 Psophia crepitans
TTTGGACCCCTCACCACAAGAAAGACATTGAGGCCCTGGAGCATGTCCAGAGAAGGGCAACGAAACTGGTGAAGGGTCTGGAGCACAAGTCTTATGAGGAGCGACTGAGGGAACTGGGCTTGTTTAGTCTGGAGAAGAGGCTCAGTGGAGACCTTATTGCCCTCTACAACTACCTGAAAGGAAGTTGTGGTGAGCTGGAGGTCTGCCTCTTCTCGCAGATAACTAGTGACAGGACAAGGGGGAACGGCTGCAAGTTGCGCCAGGGGAGGTTTAGGGTGGAGATGAGGAGAAATTTCTTCTCGGAGAGGGTGGTCGGGCACTGGAACGGGTTGCCCAGGGAGGTGGTTGTCCCCATCCCTGGGTGTGTTTAAAGAAAGGTTGGATGTGGTACTTAAGGATATGGTTTAGTGGGTAATATGTGGTAGGGGGACCGTTGGACTAGATAATCCCTGAGGTCTCTTCCAACCTTAATGATTCTATGATTCTATGTTTTTGAAGACACAGTAGAAAGAACTGGAGTTTCTTTCGTTCTATGTCATATGGATGTCAATTTTCTATATAGGCAAGTGGTGTTAGTATAAATACATAACATTTCATTTTCAATATTTTCTTCCTATATACTTTTAAGTTATGCAATTCTTGAAATTCAAGTCAGGATGAGTAGGAACTGTATGTGAATCATTCCATTGATTTTACTGGAAGCAAAGAGGTAAATCCAAGCAAGTGGTAAATACCCTGGCCTCTGCTGCTCCTTAATTCTCCACTGATTTTTTTATTCATTCTACTACTAAATCCTAATCCTATAAGGAAAAAAAAATTATTTCAGATCTGGTCTTTACCAACCTTAATGATTCTATGATTCTATGTTTCTAAATATAAGACATCAATTTCAGAAAATTAATATTTTGGGAAAGAAAATTCAGCACAGTAATAATTAAATATATGGTGTTTATAATTTAGATTTTTATCCTTGAATTTCAAGTAGCTGGGACAGTAGCATGAACAAAGTACTTTCTCTGTTATTCAGTTATGAGATGAGAAGAAAACTCTTTATCCCAGTGTTCTGAGCGCCACGGACTTGCTCAGTATATTTTAACATAGATTCATCTGATCAAATGGTCTATCACCATCCAAAAAATGCCTTATTCCTCCTCTTAAAACACAGTTTCCTCCACATAATGTGGCTGTCATTGGGCTTTTCTAGCTACTGATTGCCATCTGTAAATGAGGAATTCATAATATCCAAGTGATATGACTCAGAAAAGTGGTATGTAGTCTGGCTATATTAATTGCTTTTTGCAATCACTGTGGGTGATTAAAAAAAAAAAAGCCTTCCCAAATGGAGTCCCTTTTCTTGAGGAAGAAAGAGCACTCCAAAAGGTCGATGGGAAAGAAGAATAGCTGGTAGAGACAACTGACCATTGCTCCCTTCTCTCCTGCTTCGCTCGTGTGTACTTACCCACACAGATCCAAACCGCCCACCCTTCTGTTTGACACAGCTCAAAGCATTTGCTGTGAGGAGTCTTCTGCTCATATCTCCAATGTGGTCCTGGTTTAAGGGACTAAAGTAAAAATAAGGTCATCTCAATGTTTTTCTCACAAGTGGCTCTTCTGATATCTTCTGAAAATATGTTTTCCAGGACTGTTATTCCATGGCCTTCAATATTTGCTAGCGTAATGATAACATCTTGACACAAAGGAAGGCATGACAAGTTGTTATTTTACTCCATTTTTCACATTGTGAGTAACAGCAAAGCACCTGAACTACCCAGAGAAATGTACTATAAGAAAGTACATGCTGGAATCATGGTCCCACCATCTTTTGAAACATAGCAGTGGCAGCACAGTGTACCTAGTAGCTTGACTGACAGATGACTGGGAGAAGTCAGGAATAAACCATGCGCGGGGATGAAGTCAAAATGACATTAACAGTCCATGGTAACAGATACTGGCTAGATGAAAAAATATTTTGAGGGGTTACCTTAAAATACTGTATATTTAGGTAATATAATCACAAATGTGTTTCCTCAGATGCAAGAAGAAAAGAAAAAGCAAAATAACCAAGTCCTTAAATACTGACAATCGCAAAAAACAAGATAAGCAAATAACCTTGTTTGGAAATGGAATAATCAATAAATAAGCAATCTAGCTATGAGGCCATTGGATTTTTCTTACTATCAGATAAATTCTGAAAATAAAATAGATCAAAGGGAACACAGAACAGCTCAGTTCCTACCAAACTTCCACCAACAAACCCCAGTAATATCTCAGAAAAAAGGGAAAACTATTTGTCCGCTTGTAAATTGTTGCAGTTAGTTCACTGGGATTTGCAAAATAAATTTGCTTAGTATAGGCAACCAATTTCATTCCTGTATACAGTTAGGAGGGACTGTGTCTTTCCAAAATGGAGCAAATTTTTGGGGAGTAAATTTTTAATGCCAACCCTCTTGTGAATCAGAACCTTTACGCTAACGGGCAAAAGAAGGCAAGTTTGCAGTCATCTTAGTTCAAACTGGTCTTGATGATCCCTAAGAACCAAAATAACATTTCAGAAGACTACCTAGTTCACAATTAACTCTTTCTACAGACCAGATGTTTTGTATGTTTTGTAGCTAAGGCTCACCATGCAAAGCTTGAATATCTGCAGCCATGAGGGATGCCTGTAGTTACTTGGGACTCATACTGGTCTAGTCAGCTACAGCCAGTATTCATAACAGGTTTCCACACTACTTAACTTGTTAAACAAATTATGCATAATATGTTTCCAAAACACAGATTCAGTTATACTAAATCTGTAATTTCTCAGAAGACCTATTGTTTTATTCTGAAATTCTGTGTCCAAATTCATCTGAGCTAAAAAAATAGCAGGGAAAAATATGGCTTCATCTCACACTTCCTGTGAGGTGTGGTTTGGCTGCTCAGTTCATATCACTTAGGAATTGGACCCCCTTGCGGAGGTTCACAGTCATGGGGCGTACTAAAATGCAACAACAATTTATGCATCGTCCCATTTCTGGCACATCTGTTACACTGAGGAAACTGGGAACTGGTGCCATACCACAGAATAACTGCAGGGCTTTGGACGTTCCCTTAAACTGAAGGATTATTTAGCCATCGCTATAAACTTTCTAGACAAGTGTTCTCATGCTTTGTCACACAAGAACAGATCTTTGCTGTTGTGTAGATCCTGTATTCTGGTCTCATAGCAGAAACATTTCTAAACTTGCTTTGGCTTTGCAGAAGTGTAAATTCTGAAGGGGGACCTGAAGAACAGATGGCAGGGTGAATAGGACTGTTAAGATCCTGATGAGAGAAGAAAAACTTCATGTCTGGACAGATCTTGCTGCACTGCAAGACTGATTTGAGTAGCTCCATTTAGTTTTCAGGGTACTGATAAGCTAGAGCACTGTGAGTTAGTTTGTTCATCTGTGCTCTTGGAATTGCCCTGCAATCAGTCCAGAGGCTGCTTTGGCTCGACTGAAGCGGACCCAGTCAGTGGAAAACAATCATTCTCTTTTCCGCGTTTGAGCCAAACTCATGGGAGCTTTCACGACAGTTACCATGCTTCTTGCTAGATCAGGCCAATCTTGTGTGACACTATCAACATTCCACAGTCAGAGAGAAAATTAAGGAGAAAAAGAAATACTATAAACGCATTCAGGCTGCAGAAAACAGTAATGGAATATGAGTTTCTAAGAGGATATTTTTGTGGTGTGGGTTGTGGGTTTTTTTAAACCTCCTTTTTGTTAGGTAAATAATCATATTTTTGTAATTACTTTTGCAATTACTTCCTTTCTTCCTCCAGAAAATTCCACAGGTGAAAGACTGTAAAATATAACTAATAGCTCAGAATGCAGACAGATTGGCCATAAAATGATCTACAGCTGGCCACATATGAAGGTGTCTATGGAGCTCTGGCAGATCAGTAATGTCACTTAGGACTACCATGGCACACAAAATAAAGGAACCAATCCAGGGAAAAGTTCTTAATCTTACCCTTTTTGTGAGCAGTTCACTGCAAGCTCTCTGTGTTAGCAGTTTGGTTAGATACAAGACAAATATACTGACAGCTATCAAAATTTTCCCTGACAGGGAAAGCATGTAGTTTACCTTGCTGAAGTAAGCATTAACTATTTTTAGTGTAAAATCATTTTTCTGTCACGTTCCCTTAAAAGTATTCATTGTATTAACTTTACTGTCAGTAACTTAATTTTCTAGACTGTGCAAAAACAGGGTTCTGGAGATAACACCCAGTGCTTAAAAGAATTAGAAAAAACTTTACAGAAATGCTTTTTGTCTTATCTGATCAAAAATACTTAAAAATAAATAGACTATGCCTGAAATATTACATTCAGGCTACTTAATCACCTTTGCCTAATGACTGCTAATCTGATGTAGTTTAACCATACACGTCAATCTTCACTGAAAGAACCTGGATAGAAAGTTTGTGCTTTTATGTATTTTTACATGTTTAAACTTACAGATCTAGCAGTAAAATATCTGTTACTCCTCTGAGTCATATTTCTCAATTATTCTTTCTCACGATGGCCTTTAAGAAGATATTAAATAAACTATAGAGGGAGAATATGTTACAAGATTGATGCAAATTACTGTATTAGTGCTGTCTTAAATCTGAGCCTTGAAACTTGACTCCAGATATTCAAAACAGATACAATATGAAATAATATAATGGCTGAGGTCTCCTAGGCACCTTAGGATATACAGCACTGCATTGACCTCTCTCGGATATCCAGGATGCTCACATATAGCATAAAGAGATCCCCAAATGTCGTAAGGGAGCTGTCTCAGGTGGCCAGAAAGGATCCTGAGAAAAGAAATGCCTTACAGAAGGGTGACAATGGTGAGGATGCTTATCAGCAAGCAGAAGCAGTTCAGTTGACGGCGTTGTGGTGCAAGAAGGAAGGAAGGATTCATGGAACTGAAAAGAGAGAGGGTAAAGAATTCATGACACCATCTTCTCGCAGGTAACATTGCATGTGGGATTTTTTTATTCATGCATTGGATGAAATAAAGAAGGAGTTCTGCAAGCAGAAACAGAACTCTCTCCTTGTTATACTGCATCTCTGTTTCTGGTCTTGTTGCATACCTTACTAAGAAAGAGAGAGAATTTGTTGACCCTTCTCCTTTTACAGGCAATGACTGGAGTTGGTTCGCTGACAGAAAGAAAAACTCATATAAAATTTCATATGAGAAAGAAACATATTTGACATTTTCCAGATAAATCATATAAATATTAGTTATTCAATGAGAAGGAAACCCATCGCTTCTTTCACAATCTAGCTTTTTAAAAAGTTAGGTCTGGTCAGCACTGTATTTTGTGAAATGTATTAGGCATAGTCTAACAACAATCATGGACCTGAATCCTGCAGAGCCCTAACTGTGGGCTACAAACAATTTCAGAGTCTGTATTGGGCATGGTCATGGGCATGCTCTGACTGCTGAGCTGTATGGCACATGAAAATATTGCCAAGTCCAAGAACACACAGAACATGTTGCAAAATGTGGAAATCGGGTAGCTTTAAAGTTGGGAGGAACAGAGTAGGAGTTCTGAGCAGTAAAGTTTTTGATTTAAGTATCTTAGACTCACTTTGATACAAAAAAAAACCTTGAATAGAATTTGTCCTAATTTATTAGCTTTGGTCAAACACCGAAATTTTTTATTTTGCTCTTTCTGAGCAAAAATTAACAAAGAAAAGTTTATCATACGAGAACCAATAAATTTGAGTATAGAATGTTAGTAGAAAGACTAATTTAAATACTACTGTAGTTTAAAGTTTTCACATGAATTACCATATACAGAATAGCTATTGAATTCAAGATTATCGTATTAAAAATAGATAGATAATGTAAGTTTCAATTTCCCTTAAGGAGATTTTTTTTTAGCTAATGAAATAGTATTTCAAAAATGCTATAGCTAATAGAAAAAAAAATTTACAAAGAAAAATTTACAAAGAAGAAATTAAATCAAGATGGCTACAACTATTGCTTTCCTTTAAAGGAGAACTGCTGCTCTTCATCAGTTGTTTTGGTTTGTCTGGTTCTATGTTTATATGTCAACTCCATATTCAAAAAGATTCAAGAGGGGCAGAGGACTTTTTTCTGAACATTCACAGATTCCTTCAATAAGTATAGGAGGATGTACTAAACAGAAAAGTTCAATTTGTATTCAGTTGTTCTTTGTTTTCCTCCTATTAATCCCTTGCCATGTTTTATGTTACATCAGGAAATAAGAAATAAATGCATCTTTATTAATTTTATAAAGGAAAGAAACTGGCTTCCTAATTCAGAATTAAATTCAACCTGTACATATTTAGTAGAAAATAATTATGTTATCTCTATTTTATTTAGTTTACTTTCCTCATAGGGATGGATACAAAAAAATGAAATTACTGAATTAAATATTATTGTTATGATGAACAAATAGCTATTATGGAATATTTAACTCAATTTACTAGAAATAGAATCTATAACACATCTCTGCAAATTAATACAACAACATATTTATTAATGATTCCTTTAATGGTTTGAGTAAACCGCATATCTAGTGAATGAAAAAATCTGCTCTTCTTGATACAAGTTTCTTAAAGGTTATTAACAGTAAGCAGACTCTGTCTGACTGTAATGCAAATACACAATTCTCAAAGAAATGTAATTTACTCCTAAAAATACCACCTATCATATACAAGGATAAAAACATTTTAAAGGCTTCATTATAATTAATTTATTTCATATAATTATTTAATTGTAATTAATTAATTCTTTTTGAAATTGTAACTCATCAAGAGTAGACATTGATACCATGACATACAGAGAATTAATTTTATCCTAAATATTTCTATTCCTACATCTGTAATAATAAATGTTTCTTCTGTTTGGTTATGCCCTCCTGCCCAAAAACCACTCATCCAAACTTCAACTGTCTACTTTTTTAAGAAAGTGATTCTACTCAACCAGTGAAAAGCAGTATAGATTAATCCAGCAAATTAATAAATAGGCAAACTGTGGCACCACTGGGGATTTTGGAAAGCTCAAACGAAATGGAAATCACAAAATTAAACAAGTGGATAAAAGCAAAATAGACCATATTGACTGATACATATTTATATTCACTCAAATATTTTTTTATCAAAGGTGTGATATTGAATCAGTTTAGTAAAAATACAGAACTGTAACAGCTTCTCTGGATTTGCAGCTTTACAAGCAATCTTAAGGTAGTAAGCAACATTCTTTTTCAAATGCAGTTTAGGAATGACATTTTAATCTCTGCCAGTTTACTGGGTTATCAAAAAATAAATTCTAAGACATTTTTAATTAGAATGTATTTTTCAATCTATTGTCTCCTTATCTATTATAAGGTGAGAAATCACACAAGTGCTATTTCAAACACTGTTGGTAGAAAGGGTATAAATATTTTAGCAAATATTGTATTTAACCCATTAATGTTGAAATATTTGGTTTTGTGATGTTTAGAACTGTGATACAGGGAAAATTACTTTGAAGATCAGTTAAACTTTTGCCCAAAACCTCCCACATTTCCATATAGGACAGATTTCCTTTTAGACATTGCAAGATTTGAAAATCTGATTTTTTGTAAAGACACAGCATTGGACACAGTGATTCTAGTACTACCCTATATAATCTCCAGGTAGAACAGACATGTTAATCATGAGAATTATCTTCTCTCGGAACTGATAGTTTGATTACATAATATTAATCTTGCGTTGTATACAAAGCAAAGGGCAACTCATGAAACAAAACACACACACCTCCCTAATTGCTTTGCAGTATTATTCAAAACAGACCAGGAATTTTAGCCCGAGCATTCTATTCTACTGCTCTCACAAACTTAACCTACAATAATCAAATTTTTGCACAGATTAAGTTGGATTTGCTTGGGTGATGACAGCATTGCGCTGCTGTTGATTAATCTCTCAGACACATTCATGCATGATAAGCTGTACCAAATAGTGTTCGATAGTGCTCAGGAGCATTAACTACAGAGTTCTATCCTAAGAAAGACTTTTAAATGTTAGGAGACAGTTTGTAAATGACAGTTTGGTTAGTAGAAAGTCATGTTATTCAAGGCTTTATGGTGTCCAGTAATGGCACCACGAACAATAATTTCTTGGTAAAGCCAACAGACAATGTATTTGATCAGAATAAATTCAGGCTGAATTAGTCCTTTGCAAGAAAGTAAAGCTGTATAGATAGCCTGCCTGTAAAATAAAATTACCTGTAGTAAAGTCACGAGCAACCTGATCTAGCTTCACAGTTGGATCTAAATTCAAAGCTGATCTTTCTTTGACCAGGATATTGAATTAGATGACCTCCAGACAACCCTTTCAGCTTATCACATTCTTTAAGATTATGAAGTCAGAAAGTAAAAGGATGTAAACTGACAGAAACATAGACATATATGTTCATAGAGATATTTTGGAAATTCAAGGACAGGAATGAATAGTGAAGAAAAAAAGATCAGAAGAATAAATGAATATCTGCACTCTTCATGTTACATGACCTGCCAGAAAGTTAAACTACACCGTGCCGTGTTTCGCTACCTGAGACTTGCACAGCAGAGTGCAGTGAGACCAAACTGCATGCACTCCTAGGTTACTGTTTTGCCTCTCCTGTCTTTCTGCACCAATTTTGAAGCTTCATAGCACCAGGGGAATTCTTGTAAAAAAACATGTCAAAAACCATGAAGATTTGCAACCAGAAAAGGTGATCTTTCTGTAAAATAATTGCACACTATAAATTGTTTTCAGTCGCAAAAATACTATATAGTTTCAAATAGTAAAGAAACTACAATAGGCCCATCCAGGACACAAGTAAGCAAAGGATACAAGTGCTCTAATACTTCATTTCAAATATCAACATCCATTGTATTGCTGGTCACTCTACCTCAGTCATTACTCCTATTTCATATCAGTGGGACTGCTGACACAGTGATATCCAAGCACTATCCCAGCACTATCTAGTCCTCTCCAGAGCATAAAAGCTTTGCTCCATGACAGATGTGAATGATGACCAAGAATAATTCCAGTCTTTTGAACTGCCTTACACTGTGGAATCAACAATAACCCAAAGAAAAAAGGAGGACACAGCAACAGACTGAAAAGTTAAGTTACCTCTCAAAAGCAGTGATGTCTATCATTAACATTCCAGCTCCACTGGTGCTATTTTGCCTCTGGCAATTCTTGTGGTCTTAGTCTTGCTATGCTTTCTTCCCCTCTCCCCTTACCATGTTCATTACTTCTGTTTCTCTGAGATTCAGTAAAGTTATTGCTTATCTACAGAACCCCAGAACATGTGAATGAAACTCAAAATATTTTCAACTTACTTGCTCATTCCATTTTCCTAGAGCTGCTTTCAAAATCTTCGTTAGAATGGAGTTTGTTAAGAAGATGTCAAGAGACCCAAGATTAGTCTGACTTATTCCACAATTCCTTCCCCATTTTTTAAAATTTATCTGTAAGTATACAGGTAAAATATTTGGTGAGAAATGAAATATTCCAAACACTATTGTTCACATTTAGATGTACCAATTTAAAACAGCAACAACAACCAAATCTATCCACAAGGTAAACTCTCTGGGTGTGGTGTCAAAAGTTGCCTGGTAAGAGTTTCAGTCACAGAAAATGTCTCAATTATTTTGCTGAGCTACAGAGAGTCAATATTTAGCAATAGTCAGTATGAAAGGATGGAAATATATTCTTATTTGGATGGTGATATTAAGTATGAAACAATTTTTAACAATCAACAATTTTTAAATGCCAGAAAATCAGTGTAGGTCTTTTGTTTTTAAAGAAAAAAATGAAGCCATTTGAAGAGTAAAAATTATCAATAGCTAATCATGTAAGCACATGAAAATGTGTTGTTTAAATGAAGAGTAGAAAGAAACAGTACCAGAGCCTGAAGTCCGTTATTTACGAGCGCATCTTTTAGCAATTTATGCTTAGCATGGTGTATTTTGGGTGCCAGCACTAATATGCTGATATATTATCATTGTCAGGCTAACTGAAATAAGTTATAGCTGATGAAAATAATAGGAAGTCATTCATCAGAAAGGTTAAGCAGTGTGCAGAGCACTGTCTCTGTATCTAGCCAAGGCCATCAACATTCACTGCAAAGACTGTGATAGCAGAACTACTTGATAAAATGTTCACTTTTCTAATAGGCAGTGAGCTTTCAGATCACTCTCTGTTCTGCCTCAAACTAAATCTGGCAATATATGTGTGTCTAAACCCAGAGGTAGCTGGACATACTTGGTATCCCACTCAGTCAGGAGAAGGAGGAGAGCTCTGTGTGTGTGGGCCTGCAATCTCGTTAGGATCCTGGAGATGTCATGGGGTAGCTCACACAACTGGAGTGCAATGCTCCAATGGCTGGATACTTGCTGTTCAGGAAGGAAAGGCCAGGATAGCAATGAGGGCCAGTAGCCCTTGATAGGAAGGAGCAGTGGAAATGGATGGAGATCTGCCTTGGGATGGATGATGAGCCAGCTGAGAGCTGAGCTGATGTCATTGTGAGGTCATTCATGATTACCTCTGAAAGATCGTAGTAACTGGGGGACATTCCTGTGTGCTAGCAGAAAGAAAATATCACTGCCATTTAAAAGAAAGGCCAGAATAATAGTCTGGGGAACTTCAGACTGGTCACTCTCAACTTCATCCCAGCGAGGATGGTGGAAAAACTAATTCTGGAAACCATTTCCAAGCTTATTCAGGACAGGAAGGTGTTTGGTAGTGGCCAGCATATATTTACAAAAAGGAAATCCTGTGTGATTAACCTGATAACTTTCTATGATAAGATGACCAATCTAGTGTACAAGTGGAGAACAAAGGATTTCATTTATCTTGACTTCAGTAAGGACTTTGACACTCTCTGCTATAGCACTTTCATAGACAAGCTGACAAAATATGAGTGAGACTACTGAACATTGAAGTGGCTGGAAAACTGGCTGGACTGCTATTCACAAAGGATTGTGATCAGGGATAAGAAGTCCAGACAGAGTGCAGTAACTTGTGGTGTACCAAGGGGCAGATACTGTGGCCAGTACTGTTTAGTACCTTTATTAATAAGATACAGAATGTCTCTGATGAGACAAGGTGCACCTACAGCAAGCTGGCAGATGATACAAAGCCAGCAAATGTACCTTTGCTTCATAGAAGATCAACAGTCTCCTGTCGGTCTACATCAAACAGTGCTGCCTGCAGATCAGCGGAGGTGCTCTTTCCCTTCTGCTCAGTCCTAGTGAGATACATCTGGAGTACTGTGTGCAGTGCTGGGCTCCACAGTAATAGACATGAATGTATTGCAGTATGTTAACTAAGGCAGTGGAATATCCTTCATAAAAAGAAAGACTGAGAGCTGGGGCTTTTCAACCTGGAGAAAAGAAGATACTGGACATCTTTTCAATGTATGTAAATATCTGATTACAGCTAGAGGGGAAGGTGTAAAAGAAGATGGAGACAGATAGGAAGACTTTTCTTAGTAGTGCCCAGTGACAGAATAAGGGACAATGGGAACAAGTTGAAATAGAAAGACATGCCAATTATCCAGCAGGGAGACTCTTTTTTTTTACTGCTGTGAATGTTGTCAAACACTGAAATAAGGTTTTTCAGCTAGCTTATGGAGTTTCTGTCCTTGGAGGCATCAAAAACTGGACAGGACAGTACCTGAGGAATCTGCTTTAGGTAACTCTGCTTTTAGTAGGAGTTTAGACTACACTATCTCTAGAGGTGACAGCCAGCTTCAGTCATCCTCTGACTCTGCATCTATAGAAATGGTACCCTTTGCCAATGGAAATGCTCAGAGGCAGGATCAGATCCTAAAAAAGAGCAATTTGTGGCATTGTAAATACAGAAATGCACATGGTTCAGCTGTAATGGATGCAACTAAATTATTCTCTCACCTGACTTCACTCATAGGTGCTAAAGTAGCTGTAGATCCTCTCCCTGGATTAAAATTGAAAGCACAATTTTGTCCATAGGCGTTACATGGAAAAGGAAAATCCAGAATCAAGTAAAATAGAAAAGATCTTCTTGCTAGTATGCCATGTAAGTGGCCTGCAATATTGCCAGAATATGCAGTTCAATCTTCTGTGGATCTGCTTCTGTCAACCATAACTCATTGGCTTGTATTTTATATCTAATATTTGCTTTCATATTTTTACATAATTTTAGCAAATACTTTCCCTGCTATATCAGCATATCATAAGACACAATTCACTGGTGGGAATGGCAGAAGCTTTGCTCTTTGGCAATTATACAAGGAGGTTGGACTAATATATTTGCAGGAATTCTCTACTGACAGAGTGAAATGTGTTAAAAGTTTGCAGCAAAGGGAGAGGTGATTCTGAGTCAGGAGCCATTTCTCTTCCCCTCACAGAGCTCGCCAAGAGAATGTGAACTGCAGGCTTTAATCCTAAAGAAGCTAATAGGCACCTTGAAGGCTGGCCAGGTTACCCTGCATAAGCATTGACTTGAAAGAGGCAGAATGTTACATGAGGCATCTTTGCCTGAAGCTCACTGAATATTACAGGAGGAATAAAAAGATGCTTCTACTGAATCATGGGTCAGATATCAACTGCAGAATTTTTCAGATGGGACCACACATACAAAACCAAACAACTAAAAGCTTTGTTTTATCTGAAACTTGCCCTTGCACCCAAGGCATTTCTTTCTTATTTCTTTTTCAGGAAGAACTATTAAAAGATTTTTTAGTACTTGAATACTAATTCTGCCAGCTGTGAAAATGGAGAATAGGAATACTGTGCTGTATATGGCCATAGGCCTGATCTTAAACAACCCTGCATCCTTCAAGAAATGTGTTCAGAGAATGGAACCCTCAGGTTCATCACCACTTCCCTAAAAGAATCTGAGGAGACAGAGAGAACTGCAATGAATGAGCATGCAAATGTTTTTTTAGACTTTCCTGATGTTTTACTCTTTACCTCCAGCCAAGGTAGGTTGTCCTGATAAAACTGGGAGTATCAGGAACAGTCCTGAGAATTAGGGATTTTTCAGTGTGCTCTAATCTGAGATTAATCTGTTATAGTTATTTTGTCTGATAAACTTTTCAGTTATAATATTTTGTTAGTGGTGTAAAACACAACATAAAATGCACATGTGTGATGTCAATTTAGAATGTGAATAGCTTAAATTGATTCCTGTAACTCAATGTGAAATATTTATGAATGTAAGCATAACCCTTCGCTGTCAGTTTTGGTGACATTAGTATTTGTTATGTTGTTTATTTCCATCTTTATTTTGACGCTGAGTTACATATTTCTTCAACACGACCATTCTTTTTCTTCCTAACATTAAATCATATTTAAATTTACTGACCTTTTTAAAAATTAACATCTGGATGGAAGATGAACTAATTTCTGTTGATCACATGGGAACAGCTGAATGTGCGTTAGTTTTGTTAGCTTTAACAGCTGGCTTTGAGTGCAGCCGTTTAGCATAATGTATAATAGTAAACAAAATGTCATCAGTGCCTTAATTTTTTTATACCATCCCTGGTTTCATAAGATTCTTATATATTCCTTTATTTTCTGCGTCATTTATACATGGAAATAATAATCTTCCACATGGTTTTTGTAGATACAGTATCTGCTGGCAATATAAGTGGGGAAAACTGTAGCAGACACCAATATTTAATTAAAAGTAAGATTCAACTATTGTGATTATCACTGAGGATTTGTAGAGTTAAAATATCACCTTGGGAACCAGCATTATTCTTTTGCCAAATTGCACAGAAAGGAAATTCTGGAGGACCTCATCTGTGTCACATCCCTTATTGGTAAGAGATAAATGTGCAAGTTTGAATACTAATGCCTCTTATTGTTAAAATCAAAGTCAGAGGTTTAAAATTCTTCTCCTTCCCTTCCAATTCATTGATGTATCCAGTGGGAAATAAAGATTTTAAAAGTCTATAACTTGGGTCTGCAAACCTTTTCTAGTGCTACTGTAAATGTTACATGTCCTGATTTCCATTTTCGTTGAAATCTAATGTGCAAGAATAATTACTGTTTATCTGTCATAAAAGACATGGATAATTTTGTTGTATATATGTACTACTGGTATTATAACGTGTAAATCTGGATAGGTAAATAAATCAGATTGGTTCCTAAGATCAGTGAGTTAGTGCAATTTTGAATGCCTCTCCTGAGTTTTCTTTAATAATTTTTTTTTTCAGATTATTGCTCTTTATTTTCTCTTTTGCTCCATCATTTAACTGTAGCAGCCTCTATCTTTGTTTTTCACCCAATTCAGGATTTGTGATATCTTTGGAGAATTTTCAAGGTACATTTTTTCAGAAAGGTACACTTTTTCACTGGAACAGGTTCTCCAATTGATTTCTCATTTAAAAATCAGCCATCCTGCTCTTGCAGAAATAATGCAATCGTACATAGATGAACATATGGTAAGTGCAAAAAGAGATAATTTCTTTCTTGTATCATTCAGATTTTTTTATTCTGTTTAAGACAAATATTTTATATACACGTACACACAAGTACACACACAGCGACAGCACCCAGTAGCAAAAAGCTGGGGAAGGGATATCTCATAAAGACGTACACGTATGCAAGACACACACAAAGCACAGGTAGAAGGCTATATACTTTCTTTTGGCCTCAAAACAATGAAGGTGCTATAGAATTAGCATTTTAGAGATATGTGGGGAAAAGAAATAGCAAAAATCTGACAGAGCTAGTCTATCAAGTCGATTCTGTCTTAAACCAGAGCATGTCTACTGTTTATGCCTCCCTCACAGTCAGCATCTGTTTTACCTGTTAGCTTCCAGCTCAACAACCTTCAGGCTATCCTGAGGGCCAGTTCTTTCAAAACATTGTAAGATTTTTCTGCATCTTACCTACTTATCTTTTCTAGCATGAACTAGCTTCAAATCTTGAAAAAAATTGCAAATTTATATTTGTGTGTCTATTCTACAGCAGTGTGGAATTCTACAGCAAGGTGGAATGATTTTTTTCACATCTTACATTCCACAATAAATTCAATACTATTTAGCCATCAGTGGGTGTTTTCTGCAAAACTTTTTTTTTTTTTACAGTGGAGAGTATTTTGCTAGTATGTTTTCCAGATGTTTCAGTCTCCAGTATCTATCAATTATTATTATATTTTCTAGATGTCGTGGTTCAACCCTAGCCGGTAACTAGGCACCATGCAGCCACTTGCTCACCCCTGTTCCCCCAACAGGGGGATGGGGAAGAGAATGGAAAAAAGATAGAGACAGTTTAATTTGATAAGAAGCAATGATGATGATGATGATGATGATGATGATGATAATAANAGCTGGAAAAAAGAAAACAACAACAAATCGCAACCAACCAACCCAATGCCCAGCCTGTTTCTGAGCAGCAATTCCACCTCCCAGCTCGCTTCCCCAGTTGTATCCGAAGCATGATGTTCTATGGCAGGGAATATCCCTTTGACCAGACTGGGTCAGCTGTCCTGGCTGCGCTCTCCCAGCTTCTTGTGCACCTGGAGGACATGAGAAACTGAGAAGTCCTTCACTTAGTGAAGGACACTACAAATACCCAGGAACAACTAAAAAGATCAATATGTTATCAACACTATTCTCACACTAAATCCAAAACACAGCACTATACTGGCTACAAGAAAAAAAATTTCCTCTATCTCAGCTGAAACCAGGGCACTAGATAACACATGCTGCAACCTTTTTTTCCCATTCTTGCATGAACCATGAAGTAATAACCTGTCAGCATCAGCTTTCCACTTTACAGTTTTTTAATCATCAGTGTTTGCTAATTCTAAGCAAATTAGACATCAAACTTTCATTTAATCATCATTTCTTGTACTTAGAAAAATTAATTCAAGTGTTTTCTTGTACTTCTGATCTCCAGTTTGCCCCCTTCTAGGGAACTTTGTAGGAAGGCTGCATCCTTGTGACATTTAAGGATCTGAAAGGAAGGTAGGTCAAGGTTCTCAGAATCCTTGGTTTAGATTCTTTACAGGATCAGGTGTGCACCAGGTCATGCTTGGTTCATAATTGAGCTAGAAGTATAAGATCTAAATAAACCTACATAGAATTGCTGAATTCTGCTGATCTCCAAAAGGGAAGGATAACAGGTTTCGTGCAGTTCTACATGTTAAACATTTACGTTTTGCCATAGCTTCCTTTTTAAAAAAATATTTAGTACCCAAGTTTGAGTTGCTTCTCTCCTTCTGCAAAATTTTTGTGACATCTCATTTTGGCAGGAACATTTTGGTTACTATTGTCCTTTTTGTTATTAAGAAGCCAGTAAGCATGACCAGACATCATAGAACATTTTTGCTTAGCTAATTAGCTAACCTCCCTTTGCCACCAGTTTTAGCCAGACATTTCTAGGAAAACCTAAATATAAATACCAAATATTAGAGGGGAAAAAATTGCCTGCTATTCTGCAGACATTCAGAAAGGCCAATATAAGGATTATGTAAATATCCCAGGTAATAATAATAGCAAGTTGTAAGCAAGTTTCTACACTTTCTCATGAGTCAAAAGTGCTCAGCATCACAAATTATGGGCAATGATGAAAATCAGGCAGAGGTTAAAGTAGATTTGCAGCTGAAGGAAAGATTCACTTGCCAGTATTTCTTTGGCATTATAAGTATGATAAGACTAAGTATATATTCCAACCACAAGCCAAAAAAACATTAAGATTAAAAGTGATTGGGTAGGAAGGACATGCTAAATAAAAATGGAATTAAACATCCATTAGCTATTTGTTCTTAGTTCTTCCCAGCCAGCCAGTATATTAAACTGATTTGCTGTTTTTTTGAGAGCATACATATTTGAAAAGAAGTCTTAAATAAAAACTCCATTATCTGTTCTCTATGTTTATAGCAGAAACTGAGAAAAATTAAACCTAAAACATATGGAGAAAGAGTCAACTGAGACATTTACATTAAACTTCCTAAAAGTAAGGATAATGGTCTGGATATCTCATTGCTTACATTTGATGACTGAGAAGGTTGTGGGATCTCCATCAGCAGAAAACTTTAAGAACTGACCCTGATAAGCTACCCCTGTCTTAAAACAGAGCATCAGACCAGAAGATATACTCTGACGTTCTTCCAGCCCTAGTTTTGCTATGACAAAGATTATATTTCACCAGACAGCTCTCAGAAAATGAGCATTAGTTGCTGCTAAAATGGAGAGGAATGCATTTGACATTTCAGTTTCAAGTAAAGTGCTTCAGTATGGAAAGGAAAGAAATAAGAGAAAGTTGGGAAGTCAAGCAGGTAGGTAAAGAAATAATAAACCAAAGAACAAGAAAACACAAGAAAAACATATTGATGTCTGGGAAAGTTATCCTAATTAGCAACTGTAAATCATATATATAGTCTGCGCATAAAAGAATTTGTAACTGTAGATAAAGTAATTTTAAGGCTCTTTAAAAAAGGCAGAATTATCTCTTCTTAAAATACAGCATAGCCAAACAACTTACATAAAATTATATTGTCTTTTTTATTTTGCAAATCTTGTACTAAGTCTAGTACCAAAGACTTATAATTCCTGTATTTTTTATGTATATTGCTGTATTGTTAGACTTGAGTTTTGGAGGTTTGTTTTTATTTTGGTTTTTCCCCAGCATAAACATCTCTACACTATCAAATATGGCCTAGTAGCCTAAGATGGGGACATACATGCTATTAGCAATCACGTTATTCTTTGTGTCTCAACTTCTGGATATGTTGTCCAGATTAAAAAAAAAAAAATAAAAAAAAATGTGGCTCTGGAAGTTGAAAAAGGGCTAATTACTAAATACTTCTGAGGGATGGAAACTAATCTTCATTAACTTCAATTGCTGGGTCAGGGATTGAACATGTAGTCGGTATCCTGTCAGAGTACAATTGAATAAGCCATGATCTAGATTTTCTTTCGTCAATCTTGAGAAGTCAGTTGAAAGGCTAATGGTGATCAGTGTCAAGAATTTGCTTCTATTCTTTATATGTTTTCTCATTTAAAAAAAACCAAACTATAGTCGTGTCTTGATGTATTCCCTTTGATACAATATTTTGCTAAATATTTTCTGTCTTTGCCACATTTTTGTGCACACCAGGTATGTATGTATGACAGTTATCATCTACTATTGCACTAAACCAGTGTGGTCACAAATAAAATTATGTTGTATTAGAAAGGTGACTAATTATCTGAAAATTGTAAACATCAGTATTTTGATAGTAACTGCTGCCTAAACTTTTAAGCTTTTCTGGTCACTCCTTTTTTCTCCGTAATGATTTTGGTTGCTCTTCTCTGAACTCACTATGATATGTGCATCTTTCTGATAAATCACTTCCAGGATGTAACACAATATTCTAGTTGGAGCTGCACTACTGCCATATCATTAGCTATTAATGTGATGAAAGACTGATGTTGACTGATGTGATAGAATTATGTGATTCCATGAAATAGATTCCTTTTTAACTGAGTCAAAATTAGGTTTCTGGCATTCACTCCATATTTTGTAAGGCATAAACTGGAAGAAGAAGAAGATAAAAATATGGTTTTACTTAAAAGAAGAATAATCTAATCCTTAAAAATATGCAGAATTTTCAACAGTTAGCTTTATTCTGCGTCAGGATGAGCAGGGTGCTAAAAGCCATAGACAAAAGCCCTTATTCAGGGCCTTCTGCATTGGATAATAACCAATAATGCGAAATTTTAATTCCTACTTTGCTTAAGTGAGATGCAAAAAAGATTCCCCATACCCTATCAAAACATTCTGCTTATCAAACTGTGCTTTCTATTATTCTGACCTTGTCTGAGTCTCATTCACACAAACTGTGGCTGGAACTTTTCTCTTTGATCTTCTCCACGAGAATGAATCCGCAATTTTCAAATCACTGTTAACTACCTATCTCAGTGAATTCTTATTAAAATATATCTAGTTTATCTTTATCATCCACAATAAAATTTACATGGCTTATCTGTAACTGATTGTTCACTTTTTGCCTCATAGATCATATTTACAAATGATTAAGTGAGAAAAGCAATGGAGCTAACTCATTCCTGTGCAGTAGAAGATGTAAAAGTCACAAAGAGCTCCAATTCCTCACCTCCTTTCTAAAGAGCAGAGAGAACACTGGCTGTGCTCAGTCCAAACGGTCCTATGGAACAGTTCTTGCATGTGCACCAGGTATCTAATCCTGTAGTTCCCATCCTAGCCTCAGTCCTGTATTTGTAGGTCCCACTGTGTGGTTGTTGGTTTAACGGAACATCACTGCTTCACATAGGAACTCTACAAAACCTGGTGAAGGTACCGGCTTGAGTTTGTATCACTTAAATTAATGGTGTAAAATTCTAGGCAGACATGCTCTAGTGTATGTGGGAATGCTTTGGACTGGCTCAATTAGTAATTTACAGACAAATAGAGTCCAAAACAAGACCCACCAGGGACTGAAAGACAGAGAACTGGTATCAAAGTACCAGAACTGGTCGAAGCGGTGATGGTCGAGGGAAGCCTTGGCTGCGGTGACCACAAGATGGTGGAGTTCAGGATCTCATGTGGTAGGAGCAGAAGGCAGAGCAGGATCGCGACCCTGGATTTCAGCAGGGCCAACTTTGGCCTTTTCAGGCAATTGCTAGGGTAAATCCCATGGGGCAGGGTTCTGGAGGGTA
>VWZZ01006790.1:252-16011 GCA_013399095.1 Psophia crepitans
AGTTGCCTGTCCCTTCTTCCACTGGATGTAAACTCTTTTTTTCCTGAAGACTCAGCAAAAGTTCCCTGTTCAGCCATGTCGGTCTTCTTCCCCGCCAGCTCGTCTTACTCTCCTGCGCCTTTAAGATTTCCTTCTTGAGGAGCGTCCAGCCTTCCTGGACCCCTTTGTCCTTCACGACTGACTCCCAAGGGACCCTCCCTATGAGCATCCTGACCACGTTAAAGTCTGCCCTCCAGAATTCCAAGGTGGCAGTTTTACTGATTCCCCTCCTGACCTCACCAAGAATAGAGAATTCTACCATTTCATGATCACTCTGCCCAAGACAACTCCCGACCACCACCTCTTCCACCAGTCCTTCTCTGTTCATGAACAGAAGGTCTAGGAAAGCACCTGCCCTGGTAGGCTCTCTAACCAGCTGTGTCAGGAAGCTGTCTTCCACGCATTCCAGGAACCTCCTAGACTGCTTCCTCTGGGCTGTATTATATTTCCAGTGGATGTCCGGGAAGTTGACCCCCACGAGAATGAGCGCTGGCAATTTGCAACCTTTGCCAGCTGCTTGTAGAATACGTCATCTGTCTCCTCATCCTGGTTTGGCAGTCTATAACAGACCCCCACCAGGATGTCTGCCTTTTTGGCCTTCCCCCGATCCTTACCCACAGAGACTCAACCTTGACATTCCTAGCCCCAAGCTCTACCACATCAAAACACGCTCTAATATAAAGAGCCATACCAGCACCCCTCCTATGTTGTCTGTCCCTTCTGAAGAGCTTATAGCCATCCATCACAGCACTCCAGTCATGGGAGTGGTCCCACCACCTTTCAGCAATAGTAACTAAGTTGTAGTTTGCCTGCCTCACAATGGCTTCCAGCTCNAGTAACTAAGTTGTAGTTTGCCTGCCTCACAATGGCTTCCAGCTCCTCCTGTTTGTTGCTCATAGTGCATAGTGCAGATGCACTTCGGTTGGGCCATTCCCCTCACCCCCAAGCCTGGCACCATTCCCCCAGACACGTCTCTAACAACCCTTATTTCATCCCCGTTCCCTTTCATACCTAGTTTAAAGCCCTCCCAAGGAGCCCTGCCAGCTCCTGGGCGAGGATCCTCTTCCCGCTTTGAGACAGGCAGGACCCATCCTCAGCCATCAGGCCGGGTGTTGAGTAAACTGCCCCGTGGTCAAAAAACCCAAAATTCCTGTGATGACACCAGTCTCTCAGCCACGTATTTATCAGCTGGGTTTTCTGGGTCCTCTCAGTACCCCTCCCTGCCACTGAAGGGACAGAGGAAAACACCACCTGAACACCTGCTCCATCCACTAACCGTTCCAGTCCCCTGAAGTCCCTTCTGATAGCCTTCAGACTTCTCTCAGCGATTTCATTGTTGCCAGCAGGGGATAATAATCAGAGCGGCGAATCCAGGTAGCTTTCTGTTAATGTCCCTGACCCAGGCCCCGGGGAGGCAGCAGACTTCCCTATGGGTAGGGTCTGGCCGCACATGGGGCCCTCCATTCCCCTCAGAAGGGAGTCGCCTATGACAGTGATCCTTCTTTCCTTCTTGGCAGAGGAGGTCTTGAGGTGCAGGGACGACTGACTCACCCTAGACATTCCACCGGATGGGCTGTCACCCACCTTCTCATTCTCCTGTCCCCCCAGCTCCAGTACCTCAAACCTGTGCGTAAGGGCACCTGGGAGAAGATCTACCTGGCTCTCCAAGCAGGGACCTGTTTCCATTCCTCTCTGTCTCTTTGATGCCTGCCTTCTGCCTGATGGGGAAAGGCTGGGGAATCCACTACGACTTGCGGAACTACTCGCGGAGCACCCTCCCAGCATCTGTCTTGCAGGGACAGCAGGTCATGGCTCCACCAGTCAATCTCCCTCTCACACTTTCTGATGCTCCTCAGTCTTTCCACCTCCTCGTTTAGCTCAGCCACCATGCTGAGCAGATCACCCACCTGCTCACACTGCCACTGCCTTCATATAGCAGCGACAGTCGCAGGCTCCAGCCAGAGACTTGGACGGCTGCATGTTTGCGTGGGCACTCAGTCTGGGTCACCACGTTCTTCCTAGCGACTGCTTTTGCCTGGGTAGAGACCATGGTTAGGTCTAGTTCTTTCAGGAGGTTGATGGCCATTAGGTGAGTTGGCCCCTTGAGAGCAGAGGGGGACCACACCTCACTCGCACGCCCTGCCTGCGCTAACTGCCGCATGAACTGCCGCACCCTGCCTTTCTGATGCATGACGTTCTTGTTTGCCCGCCCTGTTCACCATGCTCTGGGTTGCTCGCGCTCCCTGGGGAGCTGCTTTTGTGTGTGGGAGGGGGTTAGGCCACTGTCACCCTTGTCCATGCCCACGCTGAGTCAGAGCCACTGCACGTCAGCAGCTCCCTCTTTTCTGCCCTGGGAAATGTTGCCCCCTTTTCATTCCGTTTGGTGTGGGGAAATTGGTATGGGGAAAGCGCCTTCCCTTGTGATACTGTTGTCTACCATTTGTAGTTTTTTGCTCTCAGTTTTGCTCTTCACTGATCTTAATGATTGGGCAACGGGAAAAAATAACTAATTCCTGCAGTGCCTAACTTTTAAACTCAAAGTCTGGCCTTTCTATTCATCTGTTATTAGTAAAGACCACAGGAATAATGCCAATGAATTGTATGGGGAAGTGGCATTAATTCACAATTATAGAGACTAAATACACACATGTGTTCATAAAGTTATTACCAATGGGAGAGATGGAGAAGAAATGGAGAGATAGCAGGAATTTCTTGGAGCTTCAAGTGGATTGTAGAAAAAGACAAGCTGATCTCACGGGTGCACCTTTCCAGTTCTGTGAACTGATGTGTACAAAATACACATCATAATTCTGCCAACATTTTTACTAGCCCCTGTGGGAGACATTGCCTTCAGCTCTGCATGGAAGGAGGATGAGCATTCTCAGAAGAGGAAATGTGACTTGTTAGACGACACTGCTAACACAGAGCAAACCCCCTCTGAAGTGCTGGGTACATGCATGGAGCCTGAGGAAAAAAAAAAGAAAAGGTAGAAAATTGTCCATTATCCGTCTGAAGTGGATTAGACATTGTTTGTTCTGGGATATTAATTTTTATATATTTCATCTTGCTGTAATCCAGTAAATATTTAGTTGTCCTAATTAGCAGGAAGTAAAAATATCACTATTAAATATCAATGTAATACAGTATTGTTGGCTAAAAATTAAAATGACTACTTCAAGGGATATTTATTTTTTTGGGAAGAGCCTGGGAGAGGTATGGAGAGGCATAAGCACATATGCATACCATGAATTCCATCCAAAAATAAAATACCTTGTCTAACTGTACCCACTCTATTAAGATTTTAGTGTTGCTTTTCAACTGGATGTTTCCTTCTGAAAAGCATGTCAAACTCTACTGAAAGAATTTGTAAAATGTAAGAGCGATATTTCAGACTTAGCTATACCTATATCAATGTTATAGTCAAGCGTAATTATTTACAGTATAGTGTTTGAACTTGATAATACATGGTAATCCTCTGAATCTTAAAATGGTAGAATTAGAACGAGTTTAGGTACTCCCCATTTCCCCAGTGAAGTGATAGTCTGGAGGTAATCTCAATGCTGTTCTCCAGACACTACTGGAAGATAATGTCATTTCACTGTCTTTTTTTCTTTTTATACTGGAGAGTGTAAGAAATATTTTCACCCATTCACACTACATCAGTAGTGATTGCTGGATGATTCTATAGATTCTTTAAACAAATCTTCAGATTTCTTCTTTCTATGTCTACCTTGGTATACAAAATTACTCAATCAAAAAACAGAAAGAGATTACCATTTTTTCTCTGCTTCTTTTTTCTATTATTATTTTTATACACTTCACTATGTGCTTCGCTGTGAGACAGCAACTCTTGTGTTCAGTACATATTGTTACACAGACACACAGACAGACTATGAAAAAAAAAAGAAAGAAAAGAAAAAAGCAGCTAATTTGTCTGGGTCTTTGCATAAAGTTTATTACCTTAAATTATATACAAGATATCTGCTAAGTATGTGAAGTATATACCAGAGGCTATTTATGCAAGCATTCCCACATTAGCGAGTGCCTTTTCTACAGACTGTTCACAAGGCTCTGGATGCAGCCTGGCCACTTCTGCAACAAGTTTCCCCAGGGCAGTTGCTGTGACTCCCAGACTCTCCACCCAGCGTGTTAGTGAACAGTTGGGACCCAGCAGAGGTTGCTGGAGTTACTCTGGGACTGCTCCCACTTTGACAGCTCCTGCAGTCATCAGTCCACACTTTGCAGTTATCTTGGAATTTTGGCTGGGATAGAGTCAATTTTCACAAGAACGTGGGGAGATAACAGCTGACACAAACTAGCCAAAAGGGTATTCCATACTGTATGATGCCATGCTCTGCATACAAAGGTGGCTGGCTGGGGAGAAGGGGTTGCTACTCAGGAATGGGCTGGGCATTGGGCTCCTGGAGTGAGCAGATTGCATTGTGTATCAACTGCTTTGCATGTTCTTTTATAAGTACTGTTGTTGTTATTTTCCTCTTCCTTTCCTGTGCTAGTAAACTGTCCTTACCCCAACCCACTAGTTTTAACTTTTTCTTCTGATTCTCCTCCCAGTAACACTGGGGGTTGGGGAGGAGATGAAGAAGTGAAAAGGGTGGAAAGAGGAATGAGTGGTCCAGTGGTGCTTAGCTGCCACCTGGGGCTAAATTGCAACAGCAATGAAGGCTGCTATGAGCTCAAGAACCCTCCTATCTCAACTTTGCTTGTTTGTTCCATTGTCTTTCCTGTGCAGAACCCCACTGGGAAGGGAGCACCTGAACAACTCAGAGAACTGTTATGTGCATCAGATGTGCACAATGATTCTTATATACAGCTACACCAGAACTATAACCATAGGACAAATTTGAATTTCTCCCTTATATCTTGTTTATAACTTACATTTCGTAACTCTCACTACACCACATTCGTAAGTATTTGTTCTTACACATGCTCAACATGTAATTTTCTTTTAATCTGTTGGCTCATGTCTACAGGAGCACACACATAGTAAAGACACGAACCTACTGCATCCTCAGGTTGTCTTGTTTTGGGATTTCTTGAACAGTTAACTCATTACGTCTTTGGCATAGAGGCAATATGCCGATTTTTACTTTGATGTTCTTTTCTGTCAATATCAAAGCAGCACTGTACATTGCTAAGCATGCTCCATGACCTTGTTTGCTTACTTGGAAATGCTTAATGAAAATAAAAATGATGTGAGTTAATGATGTAATACAGTACGTGTCAAGGTCATGAGAAAGATAGGGTGATGTTTTGTTTTAACACATTCTCTAAAAAGATAGAACATTGATTGCATGTCAGAATTCAGCAGCAGAAGGGACATTTCAGAAATATTTAGGTATTATAATGAAGAAATTTTGGTTTTGTAAGGTATTTTCGGTGAAGTTTTCTATTCATTCACTGTCCAAACACACAGATACTTTTATACTTGTCATTGCTTCCGTGTCTCCATTGATACATAATTTTTATCTTTGAGTGGCAGACATGTTTCCGTCTTCCTGTTTTTATATTTTTCTTTTAGAATTTATCTTGTAATCTAGTTGAGTTTAAGAAATGAATTTTAAAAAATTCATCATTTTCTAAATATCTGACTTAGAAGTAGTTATCTAACATACAGTGAATGACAGTATAGCTTTATCAGTAGAATACTGTCACAGATTGAATTGACCTGTCCCTCAGGATATGCAGGCCATGCCTGTAAATCTACAAACACAAATACTTGCCTTTTGGAACTATTGAAGCAGTTGCAACAATATACGCTTCCATGCTTAGAAAATTAAAGCAGTTTCCTTACTACAGTTTAATAAAAATATCAAAACAGGTTTTATACTTTTGTTAATATGTTTTATAGAAAAGAACAAAAGAAGGAGAACACAATTTTTATGTGTACAGGGACATATCTGGATACAGGAAAACATGGAAATGTACCAGGAAACAAATTGTAACAAAGTTTTCAACCATATTTTGGGCCACAGGCTCAGGAATCAGGAAGTTTTGTACAGCTCAGACATAAGAAAGTCATCATCTAATGCAGTGTAACTTCTTAAAAATATGCTGTTTGTTTAAATACTAAGAAGAGCTATTGCTTAAATACTATGAAGAAACAATCAGACTCTCTTTCTGTACAGAGAGATAGGAACTTTCTTTTCAACTTGTACAAATGTGATTTTTTGCAAGTTTTTTGGCTCTGACATATGTTTTCAAAACTTCAAATAAGTTTAAGGATGAAGTATGAAGTTATGGTAAGCAGAGACTAAGTAGTAGTGTTTAGGACTTCCTCTCTGCATTTTTAAAAACTGTTTCAACTTACTCTGTAACAGAAGTCCCCTGTAAGTAACAACTTTTAGGGAGACACTTTTAAGGAAGTCCCCTTGTTATACTGAACTATAATTAGATGGGGAGACTGAATACTTTTTTCGGAGTATTTGTGGATTGTGTTGGGCTCATGAATACAAAAAAAAGAATAAAGAAGTACATGTAGGAAGGACAGTTGCTTTGGCTGTCGAAACAGTCTTGGACAGCTTATCTTCTAATCGATTTTAAAAAGAAAATAGAAGAGCATAGGATGATGAAAAAGAAGGCAATTTAAAATGTTTAACTGGCCAACAGAGTTCTTAAAAGGTATATTTCCAGCCAACAAACAATTAAATCCTCTCTGTTTAGTTACAGAGCTTTTGTCCATCATTAAAATGGATGGTAAATTCTGAGTCAGTACTGTCCAGTATGTGGGATGAATAGTTCTGAGATTGGTATTTTTCAAAGCGTATTGATATTTGGACTCAAGAAGTGAAAATCTTTTAGAAAATGTCTGAAAACTTCTGTTAGGGTTGATTTACAGCTTTCAACTCCATTTGTTTCTTCATGAAGCATTGACATCTTTTGGTAGACTTCTTAATTTCTCCTGTTCTGTGAGAAGTACTTTATTCCTTCATCATGGGTACTCGTTATCAATAAAACATTCAGCATATGATATTTCTTAATTATAACTCAAAAGTTTCAAGTGCAAGCACGTATTCTTCTAATTCCGTTCACCAAGAATAAAATATGTCTAAGGAATAATTAAAAAATATTATGGTGATTAATTAAAATATTCTTAAAATAGTATATACAGTATATGCAATATGTGACACTTAATTAAAGGACACTGAAAAACATAAAATAAAATATATACTTCTGAGTTTTCACTTCCCTTTTATTTTTATCAGATTTTTATTCTTTGCAAGTAAGTTTTCTAAAACTAGGGTAGTTGTGATTACTGCTGGCTCTCTGTAGTGTGAACGTACCACTCACAACTACATGGGTTAGAAAGTAGATTGTTTATGTTCTTAGACTCTAAAAATATACTCTCCTACCATTATTCCATTGTAGTATATTTGTATTGTTCTGGTTTGGACTGAGATAGAGTTAATTTTCTTCATAGCAGCCATTATGGGGCTGTGTTTTGGATTTGTGTTGGAAGCAGCGCTTATAGCAGAGAGATGCATTTGTTACATAGAGGTGCTTTTTGTTATTGCTGAGCCGTGTGTATACAGAGCCAAGGCCTTTTCCGCTTCTCACACTACCCCACCAGCAAGGGGGCTGGGGGTGCACTGGGAGCTGGGAGGGGACACAGCCAGGACAGCTGACCCCAGCTGACCAAAAAGCATACCATATGACACCATGTTTATAACCGGGGGATGGGCGGCGAGGCGTGGCACCCAGGGGTCTTGCACAGCACCGGCTTCAGGGTGATGGGTTTTGTGATCCCACGACAATTGTGTATAAATTACTACCATGTTACATTAATATATTTTATTATAACACAATGCAATAGATTCTAACAGAAGAAAAACTAAATCTCACTAAATCTGATTCTAACTCATCTGTATTTCCATATAATAACACTGGCACTTAGGTGGTATTTAGATGTGTTCTTTTGATCCAAAACAAAGTAATATGGTTCTTAAAATCCATAATGCTACTTACAAATCTTGCACCTGTTCCTCAAACCAGGTCTTCATTCTCTGGATGAAAAATGAAAGAAAACAAAACAAAACACACACACACAAACACAAAAAAGGCTTTATCCACAAAAACAATCATCTGAGTGAGAGTGGTGTTGAAGGATAACCAGCTTCCAACACTTCATTGTGCAATTTGAGCCACATTTCATAAACATCACTTGGGCTTTAAGCCTGGCTTTGTTCCACTGTGGTCAAAGTAGATTTTACTGTTGCAACAAATCGTGGAGGACTGGAGTGGCCAAAAACTCAGACATTAAATTCTGAATAATGACAAAATTTGTGGAGACTGACATCTGTTTCTAATTGGAAAAGGGCAGAATTTATCAAATAAATGAATCCTTAGGTATAGCTTTTCAATTTCTATTTAGAAGGAAGAGATACTTAGGGTGATTTTGAACTCCTTTGGAACGGATTCAAAAAATCAGCTCATAATGCAAGCATGCTAGTTTGCTTGGCCAGGAAACAAGCTGGCTATGAAATGAAATGAAATGAAGACATTGAGAACGTTTTCATTAGTACATTAATAGGTGGATTTGTAATAGACTTTATCAAGAATACTTGCCTAATTAGATATGTCACACTAGCTGTAAACAAGAACCTATGCCCATACTACCTTTCAACTAAAAGATATATTCAGCTTTTAGATATACATGTTCCTTATTAGTGGTTTTATGTTTTGGTGTTTTTTCACTCACTTCTAGTTCACACTTTGAAATCCTTACACATGGAGTCAGGGACAGAAGAAATAAATCAGAACAGGGGTGTTATACTAAAAGATTTCTGCAGAGATAATCAATAAGGAATAAGTGTTGTGTAAGAAAGAGAGACAAGAAAATCCAAGAATAGCATAACATATTACCATTGATTCAGATTCACTGAGGAAGAGTCAAAGAAGTATAACTGAAGAAAATTTTAATTTGAAAAGACACAAATATTTTTAACTGAAAAATAGAACAAAAACTATAACTAACGGTAGGAAGAAAGAAAAGGAGTAAGAAAGACTCAACAATAAGAAAAACGTAGTCTCATTGAGGAACCTTATTGAGAAGGAAAGTCAAACCAGTTTTATAAGAGATTAGGCAAAGGCATAAAGTTTGTGGAATTATGAGTTTACAGCAAGAAGGTGTTTATATCTAAATTTAGAGCACAATACTAATGAATTAGTTGACTTGTCCTATCCACATAGAAGGGCCCCAGGTAAATCCTTTCTTGAGGGACATCTACTTGGCATATGGCAGCACAGTGTGAAAATTCTCCGTGTAACTTGCAGGAGGGTGAGTTATTCAATGCAGAATTGAGTGCTAATGCAGGCACATGGCTTCTGTGATCTAAACATTCTCATTACAGAATTCTGCCTTCAGGACCTGAATAGGGCCATGGAGACCTAACTCAGGACGCTTGCCAGTCAGCACCAGTTAAACGTATTCTGAATACATTTAGGAAGCGATATTAATGTATTGTTACTGAAACTGAGATGTCTTTCATTTTTTCTTTGGGGAGTTGAAGAAAATGCCCACAGCTTGTGGAGCATTGCCTCATCTGTGCAGAAGTATGTACATGGGAATTGAAGCTCCTAGGGTTTCAGAATTTGTAAAACATCTTGTCTATGATTTCAGAGAATAAGGCTGGACCAGAGGTTTGCCGTAAGTATGTCTTCAGTCCTGAAGATTTATATAATAAAAGCAAAGATAATTAAAGGGAAAAACATTTCTCTATAGTGACTGGGTAAGAATAAGGCTATCTTCTTTCATCATTGTCAGCTGCAACATGAGGTAAAATATGCATGGAGAATATCTCTTCTCCCATAATGTTCCTGCTTCTATGGCAAAATTAAAACATAAAGTAATAGCAAGCACAGATTGTTAACAAAATTCTGTTTAATTTTTGCAGTGAAACGTGCAAAGAGATGCATGCCAAGACTGTAAAAAGGAGACTCTTAAGGAAAATATTCTTTCCATTTACACAGTGAAATAATGATTGCTGCAAATTCAGGTAGATTACAGCTAGGCAATTCTGATATATACTACATTAATATTAGACTCATATTGCAATGAATCTTATATCCTAAAGGTCATATTTGTAAAACAATATATGAAGACTTAATATAAAAGCAACTTGACAATAAATGTTCCTAATGGAAACTGCTTAAAAATTATTGATTATTTAAGATTTACATATAGACATAGAAAAACAATGAATCATCACATCCTTGAGGTCTCTTCCAACCTTAACAAAGAAAAAAAAAAATTATACCTGCAAATAAATTTAATCTTTAAGACACCAGAATATTATGTGTAATCTTTTCCAGCTGTCTGTCAGGTTTTTGTCTGCTAATTCTCAAACAACTTGGAATTACAACAGATTATTTTTATATATGATGGAAGTTATTTATAAAAAGAATCTGAAGAAAAAGAAAAGGTAGTAAGAAAACCTTAAATGACTATATCAAATTCTGTGGATATTATAGGGATATCATTTACAGGAGAATTCATAAATAAAAAATATCTGCCCTCCTCCTACTTTTCTTTCAGGCAGGAGTAGTCATAAACTGGTAAAATCCATTTTCTGTAAGAGTGCAAAAATGACAAGAGCCCATTTTTGAAGAAAATAATGCTAGTTTGCTCTTTCCCAAATAAGAATTTTACAAGCTCAGCTGGGTAGGCAATGTTGCATATATTATTTTTCATCTTCTGGAATGGTTATCGGAAAAGTATTGTTTGCAGTATAGTGATTTTTACTGCAACCACAGCAAAAAAAAAAAAAGTATATATTTTAAATGAAGCTCAATAAAAGTTCAGTTGGAGAAAAGAAGCAAGTTTGAGGAATGTAATTGCCATGAAAGTTTGGTACCTAGGAACTTCTGAATACAGAAGTGGCTTCCTAAAGTGCCTATCAGGTCTTAAAATGCCTAAATACACCCATAAATACCTCTTTAGTAACAAGTCTCTTCCAGCGCAAAGAAGAAATTAAGATTTATAGGGGAAGATTTATAGGAAATGGATACTTTTGCTTAGCTGAAATTAGTTATCTATATAGGTATCACCAATCAAAATTTAGACTGAAAATATGCAAAAGCCTGTGGTTTTTTGCTGCTGAAATTCCCCATGATGTAAAGGACTGTTTCTGTTTCTCAGCCCTTGACAGGACCTCTGTGTTTTGATAGACTGCTTGGAAACTGTCCATCCTTTTGGTGCACAGGACTCTGATAAGGATTCACTGCCTCTTTACAATACATACTTACTGGGCTACAGAACAGTAGAAAAGTAAAACTTGTCTTGAATAATTGTGTAATGATCTGGAACATGCTGGATTTTTTTTTCTTATTTCAATTAAAATTTATGTGAAGCATTTACTTGAGCAAAAGCTGGAATAAGTGCTACTCCTGTGGAAATGTGGTCATTGCCAAAATCATAGTTACTTTCTCTTTTTCTAGGCTATCTGTATGGGCAGTTCCCTGAAAGATCATTAATAGAATCCTTTATTAGGCAGATATTTGAAAAGAAAAAAAAAGGAAGAAGTTTTTGATGATTTAGAAGCACTACATGCTGACCTTTGTGACACTTGACGAGGTTTCAGAGATTTTCAGTGCCTCCTACAAGAGAGGATGAGACATCCTCCATAACTGCTCTTTCTGTAACTCTGTATTCTCTGATTCACTAGCATATTCTGCATTTAGAGTGCTGTATTAAAATAAGTATGGCATATAAGACATTTAAAAACAAGAGACAAAAAATTGTACTACATACCCCCCAGCACCTGCCTAGTGCCATAAGCCTTTATTCCCCCTAACTCTTTTATCTTTATAGGAAGCCTAACTCAGAGCCAGAGGTTTCAAAAGGGAGAAAACTGACTTCAGCCTGGCTCCTTTTTTATCTCCTCCTCACTCCTTAGCCTGAGTTTAGCACAAATATCAGTGAGTTGCCAAGCCAGTCAAAAGGATTATTGCTTCTGGAAAGTGTGAACCAGGTTAGGTGCCTGTGATCAAGATAAATCATTAACCTTTTCAGCAAGGCACTCTATTCCAAAGAGCCATGAGAGCATGCAGCAGCCAGCGCTGCTCCAAGGCACAGTCACTTTAATGAAGAAGTATCTCTGAGAGAAATCATCCAGCAGGAATTGAAGGCGGGTGCTAGTGCTGTGTGGTTCCTGAGGGGTGACAAGGAGAGCCTTTAAATCAGAGGTGGGCTAGAAGAGGTTGCAGGGGAAGGGTCTTAGGGTATAACAGTCATTTTCAAGAACAAAGACTGTTAACAAACAGAATCTGAGCAATGGTCCCTGTCCTAGAGGAAAACTGTACAGTTTGCTTTCTCTACAACCAGTATTAGAGTAGAAAAAGTACCCTTCTTAAAAAGAAATTACAATCAGAGGGACTTCAGAACTCTTAAACTGTGTGAAAAAGATAGAAAAGCTTGAACTGGAATGAGCAAACTAATGCTCAATATTTAAAAGATGACAGGATGTAGACGTAAAAGTTTATTAGGAAATTAGAACACTTAAGAGATTGTTATAGTGCAACAGAAGATGTTGGGATGTCTCCTGGTTTCAGCTGAAATAGAGTTAAATTTTCTTATAGTGCTGTGGTTTAGATTTAGTATAAGAATAATATTTAAAACACACCAATGTTTTCAGTTGTTGTCAGATACTTGTTCCGTCTACACTAAGTCAAGGACTCTTCGGCTTCCCACACCCTGCCAGGTACACAAGAAGCCGGGAGAGCACAGCCAGGACAGCTCATCCAGACTGGCCAAAGGGACATTCCCTACACATAACATCATGATTTGTACATGACTGGGGAAGCTAGATGGGAGGCAGAGTCACTGCTCAGAAACAAACTGGGCATCAGATTACTACTACTACTACTACTACTACTATTGCTTACTATTACTATCGTCATCATCTTCTTCTGTTATCATATTAAACTGTCTTTATCTTGTCCTATGACTTTTTTTTCATTCTCTAATCCTTCCCCTTGGGGAGGGATGAGTGAGCAGCTGCATAGTCCTTAGTTACCAGCTGGGGTTAAATCACAACAGGATGACACTCTACTTATTTTCAGCGCTAACAGCAGTGTGGAGACACAGTATTAGTCTGCCTCTTGAAGTAGAAATGAGTAGTCTAAATATCCTGAATATAGAGAGGCTCCTAGAGGAGGAAGGAACTGGATAAGCATAGGGCTATAAACTTACCTAAGTCAATCTTCATGAGCTCCGCTGGGTCACATTAGTAGGCAGGGGTCCGTCAGTAAGTATTATAAAATGCACAAATTCCTGCCCCTCATCACCAGTAGAATGAATTCAGGCAAACTATGAGATATTTAGATCTTATCTTTAATCTTTTTTCTCCTAAAATGGCCTTTGAATCCATCTAACTTCTACCATTCAGGGAAGTGCTTCTTAGTATTTTCTTCTAAAGATATCTTATCCCTTCAGTATATATATTTTTTTATATATAATTGCCACATTCTGACACCTATAGTAGGAACAGTTCCTGTCCAGTTGTAGGATTGATACTTTCTACTGAAGTCAACTCTAATTTGACTCCAAAGAGAAAGAGATCAGGACCTATTTGTTGCTTATGTGGGTTGCGGAACAGGGAAATTTCAATATTCTCATAACACAGGGATTTATTTTGTCTCTTCCTACTGAAACACTTAAAATCTTTTTCAGAAGCTCCACCAGGCTGCAGAAATGTCATCAAAATATATGCCAGATGGTCATATTCTCACGAGGATTTCCCCGAACATGCCTACCTCAGGGAGCCAGGACCCTTATGTCCTGCACTTCACAGTCAAAGAGGATTTGCTTAGGAGTATCTAAATATCAACATCTGTCCCTAAAGTGAACGTTACTCTTGAATAATGTACTAAATGTGCTAAATGTCTTAGCCATGCCCTATAGAGGTGAGTGAAAAATAAATCACACAGAAATAACTGAAGAGGGTGAAGATTTAGTAATAATTCTGGATAGAAAAATCTTAAACCCCAAATCTAGACATAGCTGAAAGTTGATAATAGGAATGGGTTTTTATGGTTTTGGTCTAGAATCTGTCTTTTTTCTTTTCTTCTTTATCAGAAATTTTATACAGAATCATAGGATTTTGAAAGCATGAATTCTGTAATTTGGAAGATAAAGAAACTAGTTATAAAGAGCTTAGTGTGATGAGATTCTAAATTAAAAGAATTATTCAGCAACTGGCTTGGGCATCTATGTGAACAAATGTTTAGAATATACACCACAGTCTTCCCACAGAATTACGCATTTTTCCACATCACATATGCAATGTATTATTCAGTCTTTTTTCAAGGTCATATTTCATAGTATCAGTGACTAACCATGTGAGATCATTATATGTGTGAACTCCATGGCAAAAAGCAAAGGAATATTTAATTAGCATAAATCTGCATGTATGCCAGGTAATAGTGCCAAGGATTGAGCATCAATTCCTCAGTGTAAGAAAAACAACAATTTGTAATCCTCTCTTGCTTCTGAGGCACACTATGAATTGAATTATAGCACACTTCTCCTCTTGAGATGTTTCTGTATTTGCAGTTTTAGTCTTGATCTGGTCATTATACTCCTTACCAAAGGCAAAGCACTGCCAGCTATTTTCCTGTTGATGTATTGTGGAATAAGAAAATACAGCAGCAGGGATTTCCTCCCCCTAGTCCCTGTGGAAATAAGACGGAGCAGGAAGCACCTGAATCAACTTATTTCAGAAGCTTGCTCTTCTTTCTCCCTACTTTTTTATCTTTTAAGAAGTATGTGGGTGACACCTTGCCTTGCCCTGGTCAGGGAGGCTCAGGGGAGTTTCAAGCACATACCAGAGTTTGTAGTGGTTCCCAGAAGGTGAAACAATCCTAAAGAAGTCTTCTCAGTTCAAAAGAAAATTTCTTTTTCCACAGACAAGTGGAGGTTATTCTGCTAGGTCTGAATCACTGTTGCATTAAAAAGAGACCAGAAAAATTCAGAGGATGTCATTATATAATTAATTCTTGTCTGTACTCTGAAGATAGATAAGCAGTAGAAAAGTCTCGAGCTATTTTTATTAGAAGAGACTCTGTATTAATTTCACTAATGGTTTGTACATGATCTCAGCTAATTTATCACTCAGCTGCTCATCCTAGAGCTACTAAAAATGTCTATGAACAACTGAAAGATCACTAGAACTAGAGTTTTCAATTGTGTTGCAATGTTCATCCTCTAATTCTACTTTAAGTCTAAGCATTGCAGGAAAAAAATCACAGAAGCTAGAAATGATACTAGAATTGGTGCACTTACAGATGGGACTAGGGTAAACAGTAACACCTTAATTCACTGTATAAGGACTCAAATGCCTTTTGACACACTTGGATTCAAATGTTTCACACATTTCAAGAGTTTGAGACTAAAGGATAATAGAACAAAGAGCAGTAAACAAGATAAGCTTAGAATGAACAAATCAAAATAGATTTTATTTCCAAAGATTTCCAAAGTTAAAGAAAGCAAAGAATAATGTCATATGCATAGACTTTAGTGGAATTTAACAACACCTTTAAATTTATTTCATAGATAAATAAGTTTAAATGGGTTAGTATAGCTGCCTTATCATATGGTTTCAAAATCACCTGGGTGGCCATGAAGAAAGGTGTGATAGCTAGTACAATATCAAGGTCCTTGGAAAGGGTCATGGATCAGTGTCAAGCTGTCGTGGTTCGGCCCCA
>VWZZ01006791.1:11344-32444 GCA_013399095.1 Psophia crepitans
CTGAGGGGGACTGCGGGTGTCTTTGGAGGCTGTAGATATCTGAGGCCCTTTGGTGTGCAGGTCCTGGGGACCCTGCAGAGATACGGGGTGTCCTGGGGGATGGCAGATATGGGGACCTCGGGGGTTAGAGGAGCCTTGGGAGGGATCCTGTGGGGGATCCTGGAGTGTAGGCGCTGGGGGAACCCCTTTGACTACCCCAGGACCCTCTATCCTCCTGCCTGAAGCCAGTAAGAAGGGGGGCTGGTCTCAGCGTGGTGGCTCGTGACTATTTTGGGACAGCTGAGGAGGATCCAGGCCTATGGCAGGGGCGGGGGGGGAAGGAATCCCAGTGACAAGGAGATGTAGAAAGGGTGCGAAGAGGTTGCAGGTGCCCAGGGGTTGGGGGTGAGGTGGGAACAGGGTGTATGTGAATGGCTGTGAGTCTGTGGGGTGTTAGGAGGTGGTGGTGGGGCTCACAGCCCCATCCCACCCCGTGTGGTTCCAGGGGGATCCGTGACTCCCACAGCACTGAGTAAAGGAAGACAGGAAAGTGGCAGAAATCAGAGAATGAAGTGCTTTCTTTTGAAATCTAAAAGAGCGGTTAATCCTCCCTGGAGGACTTTGAGAGCTCAAACTCCTGAGAGTTTTATCGAAGCCGTGAGGTTTCACTGTGCACTTGCTCGTCTGCTGCTGGTGCTGTGAAATCTGTGGCCTCTCAGTGCCTCCGGCTTTGCAAGCACAACCCCGGTCACGTCTCAGAGCTTTTTAGTTCCCGCTGCCAGAAGTGTTGGTATGGAGCCCTTCAGCCTCACTGAGGAAAAGCGATCGGCTGGTTCAGGTGTAAGACGAAATGTGTGTGACCACAAAAACTCCTTGTTCTGCACAGCTTTCCCCATTTTGCTCTTGTTGCCTCCTCTTCACTGAGTCCCGTTGTTGCCTTGCTTTATTTAGTTATCACTCTTTCCCTGCCTCAGGTCTCTCTAAAGACACCGTTTCAGTTTAACATCCAGGAGTACAGCAGAAAAGTGTCACTAATGCTTCGGTGGACTCCTCAATGTACTCGCTGCAGTGCTTGCTGGGCAGGGACTTTCTTCCACCAGGCATGGCCTGAAGGGGTTGTCTGGTTCTTTGCAACCGGCTTTAAAAATAGTTGTCGCTAAAACGCAGTCATTTCTGGAGCGGAATTTAGCTGCAGTTCTGAACCACGGGCTTTGTTGGACAGTTTTTTTGGGATTGGGGTTTTCTCAGTGGAGACTAAGAATAACTTCACTGTTTGAATGTGGAGGAGAAGTTTGTGGGAGGTGGATTGAAGAGCCAGATTCCTGTTTGGAAAATGAGTAGGGTTAACGTCCTTGCTCCTTGCTCCCTTCAAGTGAGAGCTCGTATTCACCTTCTGTGACATGAGTGGGGTAATTACTGTTGCCAACTGTAATCACTTGTCTGGCTGGAGGGTGCTGGAGTGCTTGTTTGCTCTTGGTGTTAAAAACAAACAAAGAAAAGGACTGGGTTCAGCTGGAAGCAGCTAGTCAGCAATCGACCCGCAAGGTTTGTGATGAGTACCTGCGGCCAGGATGGTCTTCTGTCAGAAGAGTGTTTTATTTCTGATCCTAAGAGTTGACTGAGAACTGAGAAGTGGGAGACTACTTTAGCACCTGACAAACCTCACTGCTTTGAGAACTTCTGAAGTGCAGCTATGAATTTCCTTAATTGCACGCCAGTCCTTTGGTTATACCTAATTGTAGTGCGTTAAACACTTCCTCTCCCTTTTGGCACTTGCCCGTCAACTAACTGTGAAAAACTTATCACGTCCACCTTGCTTACCCCGGAGCCAAACTAGGCATCTAGTTACTTTAATCTTCCCGTGTAAAGCGGGCCCTCCAGCTGCTTAACTGTATTTTCCTGAATGCCTTCCAATTCGCCAGGATCCTGATACCGAATCGCTGGGAGTCGGACGTGGTTTGCATCAGAGTGCTGGAGATCGGGACTTTCCCTCCTCACTCTTGTCTGCTCGGATTGTGAGGAGGAAAAGCTTTACACAAACTTTGCGACTGTGTTAAACTTTCCATTAGCAATTTGTCTTTCACTCTAACTTAACTTCCCCCTGATGAAGGGTATTTCTGACATTAATTTCTACTTATTCTTTGCTCGTATTTCTGTTTCCTCAAGGTTCCTTATTTTCCAGGCTTCTCCAGCGTTTCCCACTGAATGTCTTTGGTGCTCTCTCTTTTCTTTTTTCCCCTCTCTGTGATTTACAAAGATGTCTGGTGAAAATGAACTTGCTGTTGAGCCTTGCTGAGTCCCGCTCTTAGATGTTCAGCACACCTTGGTGTTTTGCAAGAGTTACTACTCGTTACTACTCTCCTTAAGCTGTTTGACCGGACTGTTGCTAGTCCGAGTTAACTTGGAAGTGCTGCACAATCCATGTGGCACGATGATGATGGCGTAGATGTGCCGTGCAGGAAGATGACCAAAATAAAAAGACGTGGCTTAAAAAGAACAAAGATCAAACTTCTCATTAATGTCTTTATTCCCATCTCTTCCAAAATCCCTCGGAGCCTGACTGGAGCAGATGCTGACTGTGGGGGAAGTTCTCAGGATGCTAAAAGGGGGTTTGTGGCCGTGGCATGGGGCAGGCAGGAAATTTCCCTCACTCGTTTTGAAAGATGGGGAAGTTTGAGAGAGGAAGCGTGAGTGGATGGTTGTGCGGAAGAAACCGAATCCTCCCTGCAGCCTCCCTGACCGCGCAGGAGCCTGCTTGCAGGGTCCGCCGGTTTCACGTGAGGAGGCAGCCAGGAGGAACTGGAGCCCTCCCGAGGGCATGCAGCAGGGATCAGGGTGACCAGGGATCCTCGCCCGTAGCCGGTTGCTGCCTCTTTGTGGTGGAAACATTTTTAAAATAGCTTAGTAAAAAAAAAAAAATGCTCGGCCTCTGGCAGGCCTGGTGGTGCATGTGTTGTTTCCTGCAGCATGTGTTAGTAGAAGATCTCTGGGATGGATTTTGTTTTGGACTCGTTTTCTGCTGCATCACATGGGATGCTTTTTCACATTCTGTTTTGGTTTTAGTTATCCTTCTGATTTTCTTGTGCCCTTCTTTTTCCTTTTTTACATTCCTAGCACTGAGAAGCGAGGCCAGATTTCTGAAACCGCTCTTCCCCCAGCCATTCAGCACCCAACTACAATGTGTTTTGAGAAGGCTTTCCAGTGCTGGGAGAAAATATTTTTTAACAGACCTTCAAGATTGGAGACCTGTTGCTTCCTGTAGCTTCGTGTATTTATTTCCCCTCTCCCCCCTGTTTTAAAATAATGCTGTTTCTTGGTTGTAGTTTCAAGGAACTTGTAATACAGTGGGTGAATGTTGAGTAGTGCAGGCTGAGCAGAGATGTAAGCGAGGGGACTGGGGTTCCCTGGGGAGCTAGAAATGGTTTCTGTTTGGTGTAGTGGTGGGTAGGAAGCTGCCTATAGAGAATAAAACAAAAGCACATTTATAGCCTGGCTTCCTTTTGAATATAAAACAGGTTTTAATCAACCTCCACATCACAGTATTTGTCACATCTTTTTGTCTGGCTGATGAATTCCTGTATCGTGTTGCTTAAGCCCTCAGCTCTCCTCCCAGCAATGCACATGTGAGACCGGGCCGCAGGGAGCACCCGCGTTGGAGGACGCCGGAGGACACCAGGATTTCCCCCCCGGCAGCCCTTGGAGGTGCTGGTATCCGCAGAGGTTCCGCTCCGAGCTGCTGGTTGATATTCATGCGCGTAGGTTTGTTCTCCCTCTTTAGAGCTGATATTTACAGTGCTTTTTGCTGCAATTAGTCTTGGCTCGTGGGAGTTTGGCTTAATTGCTTCTCTGAAGTTCAATTTCATAATCTTCTAAGAGGCTTCTTGCTTTTTTTCTTTCCCTCACCTCCCCGATACGCCTGGTGGGGCACGTGCTGACGCAGGAGTCAGCCGTACGGCAGCCTTTACGTCGCGCCCGCTGTGTTTCAGCGCGTGCCAAAGTTTGACATTTGTTTTTGAAACGTGATAAATCCGGCACCTTAACCAACGCGGTGTGGTTTCACCGAGCCTAAACCTAATTCTAATGCAGACTAATTATTTAGTGGAGTGGGATCTTTTTTTGGATTGCAGCTCTCTCCTCGAAGCTCTTTGCATGCTTTGCTGGAGTGACGGAGAGAGGCCAAGCTGGCCGGGATGAATTTTCCTCCTTTTTGCCGCTGTCCGTGAGCGGGGACCACTGTCCTGTATCGGGACAAGCGCAGAGCTGAGTTCCGGGGCGACAGCAACCATCTATTGAAATTTCCCGACAAAAGCAACGTGTTTGGCTCACGGGGAGCGGCGTGGGGATTGCGAACAGCGCTGCCGCTCTCCTCGCAGGAGCGAGCCAGCCCGTGGAAAGCCTGCAGCGGTCTGGAATGCTGCTCTGCTGTCCCACCCTTGCGCGAGAGAATAAAGCGGCGCTGGGGACGCGGTGCCAGCCGTTGCAAGCTGGTTCATGAATAAACAAAGCCTCTCTGCCAGCTACGGGCCGTGCTACCCACTGGGGGAATTTCTCTGCGCGCACTGCAGCGTTAGCCTCGCCTCTGAGCCCTCTTTGTGAGGCACAGCTACTGAAATATCCTAAAAGAGAAGCTGTGTGAAGGCATTTTCCTCCCCTTCTCCCGTCCCCCCTCAAAAAAAAGATATTTGAAGTCCTTTAGTATGAAATGCATGTTGTGCCTGGAGTTCCAAAGTGTGCAAAGCTGCAAAGTTCACCGTCTGCCTGCCCTTCGGCGCCGCGCTGCCACGCTTGCAGCGCTGCCTTTAGCAGAGCTCTTGCACAGCTTGCTCATTTTTTTTTCTTTTTTTTTTTTTTTTTTCATTTGTGGAGAATGTTTTTCAGCCCTGGCTGGCAGAGACTTTGTTCTGAATACCATTGTTACTATTTAAAATAATAATAATAATAAAAAAAGCAGTATTTCACAGACTTCAGTGTATTAAGGACTTGGCTAGACGTGGACTTGGCAGAGCTCGGCAGTAAGCGATGCCCAAATGAGTGTATTTATACCTGTGTAACTAACCGTACTGAGCTGTCTTGTACCCTTTAACTGTTTCCAAAGTGAGTAAACCAGACTTGGAGCAGAACATGGCTTTTGGGTTTTCTGCCAAAAGCTCTTGGTGATGCTGAGTCTGCTGCGAGAGAACAAATCTTCGAGTCGCTAAGCAGATGATGCTTGCAGCTATTTAAAATAGCTGGCGTTTAAAATAGACTTGTTTCTAGAGGTACAGCTGGTCGTGTACGTGGCTGAAGATGCTGGAAATCCTTAGGAGTTTTGAAAGTGGGGTTGAAGTGCTAAAGTAGGTTGTGTGTGGGCAGGGAAGGCTTTGCCAGTTCATTTTCTCGTAGTGAAATGCAGTTTTCTTCTCCCTTGTGCTGTTCTCGTTCTGATCCGAAGGTAGGCTTGGCAGCCGTTCGCAGGCCGTTCTTCCGCTGTTCCTGCGGTAGGAATACGCTCTTACTTTTTGAGTGTTGGTAAAATCGAGCTGGATGAGGAGCAGAGGGAGATAAGATCCAAAGGGAGTTTTTCACCAGGTGGGACAGCAACTGGGTGCCCGGTCTCCTGGGATTAGCCGTTGGGTCCTGAAAACGTGGAAGCGGAGACTTGGCTGAGCATCCTGCAGCGCGGGGTAGATTTACCCTATGAAAAGGGAGCTGAGAAAGTTCATTACAACCTTAATCGGATCAGAAATCTTTCCGTGGCAGAGCGCGTGGTTACAAACCTGGAGAGTTTATATAAGAGCGAGCATTGCTCATCGCCCGGATCCTCACTCCGACCAAGCCATGTGCAAAGAGAACATGATGAAACAGGATTTCTTTTTTTTTTGTTTTTTTTTTAACGTAATCCTGAGCGTGTTGGCAGCATTTTAATGAGCAAGTATAGTTTTGGTGGAGGTGGCAAGGAACTTCCTGAGGGATGCTTGCTCTTCTTCTGTGGATGTTTTTCATCGTTCTACCTCCCGTTGCTCTCTTCTCCTTTGGTTTTTGGAAAGCTCGTGGGCTGTAATGCGTACAGAGCGCCTTTGTGTTTGATCCACACTTAGGATGCTGTATCCTTCAGCTGTGTAAGATTTCACCTTTTGAGTTATGTAAACTATGTCTAGGAAATCATCGCTTTGTTCACCGCCAAAACGCGATCGTTCCGAAGGCAGAACGCAGTTCTGCTTAAACAATTCACAATAATGTACCGGTTTTCTAGACATTGCTTATATTTGGAATATTTCTTGCTCCCCTCTGATTTTGGGGCTTGCATATCAAATAATGACACCATAAAATGTGTGTGCCTCTGAATGCTAAATAAATAAAAATGCCCACATGTGATGTAAATAATAACAGGTGGGACAAAATATTTTTACTTTATGACCACAGGTACCTACAGGAGCGTGGTGCCTTTCTGTCCCCTGTCCCGCTGGTGCTATTTCAGTTGGCTTAATGCGTGGACAGGAGTTTTATCCGTAGGTAGGCGCTTACATAAGAGCCTCTCCTGTTCTTAACTCCCTGCAGCCTTGACTTTGATCTCCCTTTAAAACTATTCACACGCCGTTGTGGGGAAAATATGTTCAAGCTTGACTTGGGCTCTTATGTCCCATTTTCAGCAGCTTTCCCCTCCCTCCCCCACTTTCATTGAAACAAGGGCTCTTAAGCAGCTAAATAATTTCAGGAAATGGGACTCCAGTTTCTAGGTCACTTAGGCATTTCCTAGGTAAAATAATGTGTTCTCTAAGGCTTGTCATGGCTCTCTTACAATTATCTCTACTCAGTAAGAAACAGTGGGTCTCTCAGGTTTTTCCTCCCTTTCTTAAACTTGAATTATTTCTCTCTCCAGTAGTAGATCTCTTGCAATATGTTGTCCCTGCTGTGAAGGAGTATATAGCTGAAGATGTATCACCGCTAATGAAGAAGCACAAGGCGACCCGAGAGCTGTGCTGCCAAGATCCGGAGGCTGCTTGCGTGCATCTTGGAGTCTGCTTTTAGTGTCTGTTTACTCAGCGTGCCGTCGGGCTGCGAATTCAGTCCCGCTGGAAACAACGCCAGAAACGTTTTCTACCCGGTGATCTCTTTTTCTACGGGCTGCAAGGGTTTGGTTGGTTGTGGTGTGAAGGAGGAAAGAAAAGCTTTTTGCTTGAGGTTGTGGGGAAGGGTTGTACTGTGTTGCTTTGGGTACAGGTGTGCTCTTGCCTGTTGTTGCTTCAGGTTCGCACTGAGGTTGTTTCCTTGCTCCTGGTGACAGAGGTACCTCTGGGTCTAGCCAAAGACACAGGTTTGCTCTGATCTTGGAGGTGACAGCAGCGGTGGGAATTAAGTGGAGGCTTGTGTGACCTCAGTGGAGAAGCTCAGGGACTTCTGTGACGTTTCTCCTGTTTTGGAAGAGGTCCTTGAGCAACCAGTTGATGCTATATCATGCCTGGGGCCTTGCTGCTCCTGTTGGTGGTGAGGTGGGATGTTGCATCTGATGGGAGCTGGCTGGGTGCTCCCATCAAATACCCTGTCTAGGTGCTGCCAGTGAGTCCTGCTTCTGCCCACTGTTGGGGTCTTTGGTCTCTCCCTTGTGTCTTAGTGTAAATACCTCCTGCGGAGTCCATCTTTCCACCAGAAACTAGGGGGGAAGCACAACTCTGGCATGTGAGTAATTGGATGATGATTTAGAGGTGGTCTTTCTCCATCTTCCCGCCTGGGGAAGTTGCTGACTTGCTGGTTTATGTTGGATTTTGCCTCATGTTCATCAAAGGCTTCGAAGCCCTTTGGACAGATGCCTTTTCATATTAGAAATCTGATACTTGGCACACAACTAGAGAAACCTTGCCCGCGTTAAAGCGTGTTTTGCCAAGCTACGGCTGCTTCGGTGATGTTTGGCAAGGATTAGTTAAAGTAGGTATTTGAAGAGCAGCAGCTCCTTCTCTCTCAGGAATCTGACCGTGAAAGGAGGAGCGGGAGGATGTGTGCTGTTAGCGAGATGAAATCTGACCTCCTGGCGCCTCAAAAACACCGACTCCAAGAAGCGCTTGCCAGGTGTCTGCACGCCCGTGTCCGCCCGCTCGATGCGAGAGGACAGCGACCTCCTGAAGATAGTTCCAGATCACTCGAGCTTCTCGTGGTTGGTCTCACTTTGGTATTTTTGCCCTGGTGTTTTCTGTAGATTAAGAAACTCCTCCAGTATCTTTCCCGTACGCTGCCGGTGATGTGCGGGCAGCCCTGTGGCTCGGCTGGAGCCCAGCCGTGCCGAGATGACACGAGACTTTCTCTCGCACCTTGTTCTGAAGTCGGAGGCCAGGCCAGATCTGATCTGGAGACTGGCCAGTGCGAGGAGGCTCTTGGACAACGGAGCTTCTATAATGGTTTTTATCCTGCCAGACCCTAATGTGGAGAAAAGGTTAACAAATTGCCCTTTTTGTTATGGTAACGGTAAACTCGTTACTGTTTATAAGAGGGTAATAAACAGTGTAAGTTGTGTAGTTGAGAGGACTGGTGGAAGCTGTGCTGGGAAGAGCCTTCTGGCTGCCTGGAGCTCTCGGCCGAGGGGGTTTGTTGCTCTAACTGCAGGGGGAAGGCTTTTCTGGTCTGGTCTGAATTTCTCACGGCTGATGCACTGGTTTGGGGCCCATGTTATTCCTTTTGCTGGAGTTTATTTTACGTTTGACAGGATGCTGACAATATCTCCCTGTCCCATTGCTCGCGCACTGAGAGGAGGAGAGTGACTCTTGTTCATGGCTTTTGCTTCACATGAGGTTTGACCCTTTTCCCAAAGCACGTGGAAATACTCTGCGGGCTGTTAATCTGCTCCTGTGTGAGCTGAGGAGAGCTGATTTTTAAATTGTTTTAGGGCCAAATGTCAGAAAGATCATTCTTCTGATAGCAGTGACTGCAGGTCTCAGGGGTGGCGAAGCTCCAGGGTGGTTTTAAGGCACTTGGAAGCGAGAAGCAAGGGTGTAGTGCACCTCTGATGCTATCGAGGAGATCCCCGCTATTTGGGGATGCCCTTGTGGATAGGGGATACCCTACGAGGTTCAGAGCGGTGCTGAACACCTGGAAGGGTACAGTCAGATGGTAAGTGGTTGGACTTTGCTTTCACCCTGCGCTGTAGGTTAACTTGTAATGACTTGTTAAATACTGTATGTCTGTTGGAGATTTACTTCAAGCGAGTTCTTTGCCAATATTCCAGTTTATACAGTTGGGTTTGCTTTATCAAGCTTATAAAGCATAAAGGTGTTATGCCTCTAAAGCAGGTTTTATAGCATCGGCTTTTGGCCTTCTTTCCCAGATGACAATTTTAAGCTCTCTTGTAGCTTTTTGGTTACAAAGCAAACATTCTCACTCCTTCCCTCACACCCCAAAATAACTTTAAAGTCAAAGCCTGGGACTAACAGCAGCCTGCGCATTTTCACTAAGCTTGGTGGTGGCCTCTCCCTGTAAAACTTCAAATCTTTTGCAAGGCCTTTGGGTGTATAATAGCTGGTGATAGTCAAACAGAGATCTGGGCACCCAAAGGTGCAGAACAAGGTCTGTTCCTAAATCCCTGCAGGCACCTAGTTTAGTTTGAGAGTCAGCAGTCGTTCACCAGTGGAAATTAGATGCCAAATTGACTTTACACAGGACCTAACAGCAGGTTGGGCACCTGGCCCTCTGTTGTAGGTCTAACCCTGCAATAAGAAATCCTAAATGTTCCAGTGGCTTTTATTCTTGGGTTTTTTTTTAAGGAAGAACTTGACATTTTACCCCACTTGACGACAGTACGCCGCTCCGAATCATCACCGCGGTGTTGTACGTTAATCCCGGGTAGCGTGGGGAACGCTGGCGCTAAATCCCAGCCAAGGAGTCCGTTTCCCTCCGTGCGTTTTCTGGGTGCTGCTGCTGCCTCCGTGACCCTGCTGATCCCAGCCTGTTCAGAGTGCTGTGTGCTGAATATTCTTTTTGATGGTCAGGAAGCTCGAGGCAGAGAGCTGTTAATGACTGCACTTAGAAAAATAATAAAGTGCCTTTCCTGGAAGGGTCTCAAAGCAACATGCTTCCTTCCTTGCATTTTAGTGGGAAATCTCTTACTATTTTTGAGAGCTTGGGGCAGTGCCTTATACTTCCTTCTCTTTTGGTTAGCGGAGTGGAAATGGCCCCCTTGATCGGACTTGCTTTCCCTCATATTTACCAAGAAGCAGTTTGGGTTGTGATTGCAACAAACCTCTCTTCCAGTTCCAGCTCCCAGTGGCAATTACGGATTCTGTCTCGACTCTGCCTGCGTTCTTGTATATATTCCTGCAGTAAGATGTATGCTACAGCACAGATTCTGTGCAGCCATCTATAATAATCTAGTTTATTGTGGTTTTATCTCTTCTTCCCAGTAGCAGTGTACTGCCTGTCCTTGGGGCTTGGTCTGGTGTCTTGAGCGCTATTTGTGTTTGAATAGGCTTGTTTGTATCGCGGCTCTGGTTGTTAATGCTCTTGGCATGGCTCCCAGGTCTCAACAAAGTTACCCAAATTGATCTGGGATGGCCTTGCGACTCATTAGTCTCTGAGAATTAATCCCATGTAGCTCAGTCTCATGAAAAGTTAACTCCTAGCTCTGTTTTACCTCTTGCATTAAGCTAGCGTGCCAGAAGTGGAAGAGTTGCGAGGAGCACAGTGACTTAACCAAGGACAGAACCAGCCCTGCCTGCCGTGGGTGCAGTAGTAGCCCCCAGGCTGCACCTCGCAGTAATCCCAGGCGACGAACCTTTCTGTGGGAGACTTCTTTCTCTTTTGGGGAAATACAGGGATTATTAGAAGAATGGTGTTCCTGATCCAGTTCTGCCTTTGCCCCTGCTTGCAGTTAATTAATTTTCCTACAAAAGTCACAGCCCTCCCTGGATCCTCCACCCTTCTTGAAAACTCTTTGCCCTGTTTAATAGCCTGGGCCGATTGCAAACAACTTCCCTGTGTTGTCTGTCGGTAGAAAAACATCTTACCTTTCACTGCACCTTTGGGCTTGTTCCTGCACGCCTGACGCTGGTGTCTGTGACGGGTTTTACACCTGGGTGTTTTTTCATTTTGGAGAGCACAACAGTTACAGTCTCTGTGTCCTGCAGGGATACGGGACGGGGCAGTTGCACGGAACCATCTAGGCACCCTCTTTTTTGCTTGCAGATGGCATTTCCCGTCTCGAATGAACTCCCTCGTCCTAGAGCCCCTGGTAAGAGCTTTTTTGGGGTGGCAGGTGCCACAGTCACCACGGTGTCAGCACTGATCCTTACACTGAGACACGAGCGCAGTTTTATCCTGTGTGATTTTGTCTGTTTTTCCTTCCATCATCACCGTAACTCTTGGCAGGCTTAAAACGGATGCTGAAATTCCCTAAATTGTCCCTTTTAGCAACGCAGCGCTCGAGCAATTGCTTGTTCTTTTGGAGGCTGCAAATCTGAGGGGTAAGAGAGCGTGATGGGAGACTGAAGCTTTTTACTGAAATCTGAAAAATAACTGTAGATAAACTCACGCACGGACAGAATATAGAGCGAGGACGGCTTGATCGTACCTGCAGGCATCCGTTCGTTCTTGGAAACTAACAGCCCTTTTGTTTCTGCAGCGCACCTTTCGCTGACAGTCTTCTCTTAACTTACAGTCAGTTCCCTAGGTACTTTCTTTGTCTTGACATCCCTATCTCTAGCAATTTTCTTTCTTTTAACTCATTTTGCAGCTCATTCTTCACGCGGGCCTTCCTGGGCAAGTAAATCTTAGCAGAGAGAGACTTCTGTCAGCAGAGCGTGCAGTTTGCTTTTGTTTTCTTGTTCTCCTTTAAGCCTATTTTTAGAAGGCTGCTCTGCAGCTCTTTTTGGTTTTGTTTCATAGTTGGTGCAACCTCTAGCTTTAATTTTGTGGTCATATTAATGTAAAGTTTATCCTTATGATTTATGGGAATAAACCATAAATGTGCTTGTACTGGTGTAGTAGTAAGCGCGTTCGTGCTGGAGAGGGGAGCCGTGCTGGCAGACTGGAAGCAGAACAGTTTTTCTGTATACCCAGGCGTTCCTTGGGATCTGAAGTATTTCAGCTTGTTTGCAAGGCACAGATGCAAGAGTGCTGGGCCGAAGAATTTCTGCAATAACAATAGTCACATGCAAGTACAACAATAGACCCTTATTTTTAGAGCATTTTTCGTACCAACTCAATCCCCCAATGTTCAGTGGAGTTAATGACCTGGGAGTTTCTTCCATTTTAACACTGAGGTTTAAGGAAGAAGGGTTTGTGGTTGTTTTTTTTTAATGGGGATTTGAGGTGATCCAGAAAAAAAAAATGCTTTGCAGTTGGTGGGAGCTGTAAGGGTCCCAGTGTTGGTGCTGGAGATGTTGGACCATCTTTGGAGGCAGCTGGATGTAGGAGGGTAAGAGACCCAGCAAACCCTCGGAGGGGATGCGGGGCCGTTGGATCTCCTCGTCTCTGGTGGCGCGGTTGTTCGTGACTTTCGCAAACTCGAAGAGGCATGACTCAGATTTACACATCTTGGCTGGAGACTGCTGCCAGACCTCAGCTACTTGTCAGTAATTCAGCTGGAACAGGTCCGTAAATGCTTCATGAACAAAAAAAAAAACACCAAACCCCAAACCCACGCTGCTCGTACCTGGATCCTGACGCCTATTGGGGCAATCGAGTGTACTTACTGCGAGGGTGTGGGATGTTTGTAGTAAAATGCACCTCTGGAAAAGGCAAAAAAGTGTGGTTGTGGGTAACAACGCTGAAGGCAGTTGAGAGTGTGACTGTGGCCCTTTCTGTGGCATTGGGCTAGTGCTGCCAACCAAACCCACGCCTTGTCCTGTGGCCACAGGCATACCTCGGGATCTCTGTTCCTCTGTAAGGCTCAAAGAGCGCGTTTGAAAAGCTCGAGAGCATCTTGGATGAAAGGATCCATAAACACCAAATGTGCCTTCTGAAAACGTGTACCCTGCTTCTCGTGTCTCCTCTTAAACTGCTTCCAAATGGAAGTTTTTAAAATGGATTCCATGAGGTGCCAACACGCGTCCGGGGGGAAATCCCTTTCAGGAAGGCTGGTCTTTCATTGCTGTTGTTGATGCATGTAATATGTCTAATTCCTTTTAAGGGAGCTGAAATATTACTCCTAGGTGTCTGTCTAGACCAGGATAACGGGCTTCGTTTTTTCTTAATGGGTTAGTTAACATGCTTTGGGACCACTTTGGTTTATGGACTGATATACCAGGGGGAAAGTAGCATATGGGCTGGCTTTAATATCTGCAGGAAGAATGAAACTTTGAAATAAGTGGGAATGTTGATTATCGAGGTAAGCAAAACCAGCTTATCCCCAGACCAGTGTCCCAGGCAAGTTTTTCATCATAAACAGAGAATCTGATGGGCAGTTCAGTTCCTTTGCACAGAAAGGGGAGGTTTCAGCCTTCACTGGATACCCGCAGCCATTTCCCATCCAGCTCTTGCAAGTACCGAGAGCCTGTTTGGACGGGTCAATACATATTTTGATTTTAAAGATGACAACGTCATCCTGTCTCTGTATGAACCCAGGCATTGCTTTTAACCGCTCTAGAACTTCACCCCTAGATTGTGGTCTGTTGCCAAGTTTAACATGGTATCTTTTGTTAGTGGTTGATGTGCCTGCCAGCTAATGCCCTTACCCAGGGAGGCGGTAGGGGATTGGGATGCCCGAGACGTGCATGTGTGTGCGTGGACGTTGGTGGGGGAAAAGGGGCGACTGAGGAAATTCAGCGGTGTTGGTGGGAAAAGGCAGAGCTTTCCTATCAGACTGGGGAGAAGTATGTGAAAGAGAGGGAGAGCCTGAGCTAGGGATATGAGTTATCTACTAAAAAGACTCTGAAGAAGGTGGTCCTAGACCAAGGCCCCTTCCTGCTCCCTCATCCCAACAACTCATTTGCACTCCCTTGTTTCCTGGCAGACTTCTGGGAAAAGTCAGAAGGAAGAATAATAGCAAAGCAACTTCCAAAGCACCCGTTTGAAAAGCACGTGGAGCTTCACATTGCTAAAATAGTCGTAGTGGGGGGGTTTGCGCATCTCCTCCAAATTATAGTACGCTTTGTCATCACAAAATTGGCAAAGGCTTGTCCAGCTCTGACTGTGGCCTTACTCAGCTCTTCGGGAAGACCTTTCCCTTCTCTTTCCACTGCGTAGAAGGAGGCACAGCAAACATCGTGGCGTGTAATTTCTTCCTGCCCTGGCACTGGTGCTGCAGGCAAAAACTCTTCACTTCCATCTATCTGCCTTCCCTTAGCAGGAGCTTGCCTAGATTAGGGATCCTGGCGGCTACCTTGGATTGCAGTTGATCCTGTCTACACCAGGCATTGCAAACAGGTTAGTTAAAACATAGTTCTAAATATATTTGATCTAAGGTAGTGGGTATTTCTCCTGAAACGTGGAGCAGACCTCCTGTTAGGTTTAAACTTTGAGAGGACAAAAGTGGTATGTAGTCTTCTCTTCAGTGCAGCTGTATCAAAGCCTGTAGGTCTCCTGATGTCTGTTGTAGGGGCAAATTGCCACCTTCTTCATCGCTGACAGCAAGCTCTTGTGCCCAGGTTCAGCCCCTGATAGATATTTTTCATTATGAGCCTCCGTGGTTCTAAGGGAATTTGTACGGTTTGAGTTCTGCATGTGCTAATTTGATATTTTGATTTGTTTGAAGGGTTTCTTTTTTAATTCTCTTGACTCTTCACAAGGGAATTCTTCCAGCAGGTTTCAGGTGGGTCTGCTGACTGAATTATTTATTAAGCAATCTGCAGCGTGCTTGCTGTATTGCACACAAAATTGATGTGGCATCTGCACCACCACGTTCACACTCTTGACTCAGATTTTCCAAAGCCTCAAAGTAGATTGTCTCCAATTTTTTTTTTTCATCAGACCACTAATCATCTCCAAAACAAAGTCTTGTAGTTCTTCCGAACTTAATAGAAGCCCTCTGCTATCAGTAGGGCCTTAGGCTGCCCACAACGCGCTCTTGTTAATAGACGTTTAAAGCGTGCTGCCTCACAGTGCACACAGCAAAGTACTTAACTCTGTTACGCATCGGCTGTGACTCCATGACTTTTTCCTTTAAAAACTCCTGTGATCCCTCCCAGTTAAGGACCTGAACTAGCAAAAGGCATTGCGCGAATTCCTTGTGGAATCAAAACTTCAAAGTCTTTGTACCCTGGAAATAGAATTCATGCAGCTATTGAGTCGGTGGACGCTACGTGGGTGTGCATTTAATCTCCAGGGGGTTCGTTTTCTCTAGCTGCAAAGCGATCGTTGGCCAAGATCACAGCACAAGGCAGTTGGGGAGCTGGGAATGGGACTTGGGTGAACGTTGCCTCCTTTCGTTGGTGGACAAGCCCCTCATCTCTCGGACGCGATCAAACACGTGTCTCCTGTGGCAGCGTGATGTCAGCCCAGCATCCCGGCGTGCACTGAAGCACTCCGCATGATATTTCTCACTTATCTCTGGGTCGGAAGTAGGAAGAGGCGATGTCCCCAACAAACAGAGAATGCTGTTAACTTCAGGAAAAAGCCCCTGCTGCTCTGTTGGCACTGACACCCATGGATAAGCACTGCTGGAGAAAAGGTGAAGTGCGGCTGTGGTCCTGGCTGCGCTGGTCCGGCTTCGCAAACATCCCCTCGCAATGCCGCAGTCGCTTTGGCGAGGAGTTGAAAATTGTGGCTGAAGGTGGGAGCGAGATCCGCCGCAGAGCAGATGCACTCTCGGATGCGAAGCTCGTGTTTACTCTGTTTTCCGCACGCTGTGCGCACTCCAGAGGAGTTGCTCCCGTTGCGAGCGCTGCTTTGTACTCTTAAATACCCTGTGCAAACTCCAAGGGGTGCCTGATTGTCAGCGCGACACATGCTCCAGACCGCTGCGAAGTGTGGCTGTGACTTTACTCCCTTTCATAGAGAGCCTATAGGTTATTTGCCTGAGTTAGTAAGGCAAGAGAGAGAGGAAAACACATACAGACTTGGGGGGCACAGGCTATTTTGGTTGAAAACATCTTTTCTGTTTTCCGTGAGACGGCAGCTGGTCAGGTCTGTGCTGACAGAACTTTGAAGCACGCTTCAGTAATCTGTCTGCATTTCTTTGCTTCCCCTTGCTGTTTCCAACATGCTAAAAATCATCAAAACAGTGAAATACTGTCCCGCGGCTGCAGGAAGAGGAATGAGAATGTGTTCCCAGTATCCAATCATCTGCTTATTCTGCCTGTTCTTAAGAACAGAATTTATTGAAGCAATTTATCCTGACTAAATGTGATATAAATCTGAGCACATGTATGTACATACCAGTCATATTCTGTAGTGAACGAGCTGCTAAATCTTTCTTTAAAGAATGAGTGAATCCTCCTGACGCTTTGCAAGATCAAGTAAACTGAGTTTTTTGCAATGTGTTGGTCCCGATTTTTTTTAATGGAGCTGCTTGTTATGCTATCAGAAGTAGCTGGCAGGCAGCCTGAAATGCCGTTGGGTTTTTGTTTTGTTTTCCTGCTCTCCGTTTCAGTTAGTGTTATCAAAGCCCCGGGAGTGACAGCTGATCCATTTCTTTAATTTTTCAAATAGCTTTTGTATGCATCGGAAGCATAAATATGAGGTAGAGGGACCTCGAATGTTCTTCAGATTGGTGGAGGCAGCCAGTTGCTTAACTGCGGTTGCTTGACAGCGGTAAGGACAGATCTCTGACCTGTGTTAATTAAAAAAGCATAGGGTTGGCTGCCCCCTGAAATACAGCAGTCTCCCTCCGTAATAATTACGCCGCATGTTTAACAATAAGATTTGTTTGTTGATGAAATAAACACATCCCCAACCTCATCCCACGCCACGGAGTTTAAATGCAGGAGGGTGATTTAAATGGTCTTTGGACTCTTCCAGCGCCAGCCTGACTTTGACAGCAAGGGGCATTACATCCACCCTTTAAAGCTGACGTGGTCAAAGTGCTGTTCGAGTGCAAACCTGTGAGCCCCCACGAGCGCAAACTCTTCCCCCGTCGCTTTGTAGGTAACTTGTCAAAGCGTGAAACGAATCTGACTGACTGGAGATGAAGAAATGTGGAGCTAATGACTCTTGTATCTACCTTCAGCTTGCCAGGCTACACGGACTGCAGCTTCTGGGACCCTCGGCTGTGCTGAGAGCTGTGAGACAGATCCTTATCCCTTATGGGCAAGGAAGGCAGGCGTGAAGTAAGACTGCTGGGAGGGGAGAAAGCAAGGTTCAGACTGCCTAGGACAGCAAGTGTTGACTTTTATTTGGTCAGTGTCCTGATACCATAGTCTTACCAGCCGCCGTACTGCAAAGGTGATGGTAAAATAAGTCCAGTAGTCATGGAGTTGATGTTTCTTTGTATCTGGTCTGATTTCTCGTATTATTTTCTTGCAGAAAGAGCAGTAATTGGGCTGCCCTCTGCTAGGAGTGAGTGATGGAGGACTGAGCCCTGTGCCTTAGCTCATTCAGAGCTCTTCTGTGCAGCTAACTGGAAGGTTTAGGTGCAATATTTTTGAACCTGAAGTGCAGGTGATAAAAAATGTTTAATCGGTTTTGTGCTTCTCCTCTTTGCAGTGTCAGGGGGTTGATCTGAGCAGTGGTTTGGTATTACAAGAAGGTTTGACCTCTTCATCCCTCCTTGCATGTTAAAGCTTCCTGAGGAAGCCTGGGCTTCTGTGTGCCTTCAGAGCAGGTCGTGACAGCGGCTCGCGTGTCCGCTCTTGGGATGCAGCAGATGCACGTAAGTCAGCTGCTTCAGGGCCTGAAGGAGATTCCTCTTGGAGGAGGATCGGTTGGTTGTGGATGGAGGTGAGATCCCCGTTTGTTTAGGAGGCAGGAGCAATGGGTCAACTCATCGTGCTGCACCCACGTCACCCTGAGGCTTGCCTTCCCCAGGAGTTATCTTTCAACACGGAGCTGCCATCGCCTCCTGCCACGTCACCCTCCAGTTCTGCAAGCCCCATTTCGCTTCTGTGGGCTTTTCTGGGGGGCTGCTGGGGTGGGTGGACGTTCCTGGCCATCTTTATTGCCTTTGTTGTGGTTGTCCTGTGCCAGGGAGCGTTTGGCTGCTTGCCCGTTCCATTTGTGAGAGGGCTATTTATCCTTTGTGCCTTCGTGTTTGCATAGGCCCTGGAGTTTTGCTTAATAAATCCAAACACAGTCTGGCACTGAGGATGTCTCTCCCCTTTTTGTGGGAGAAGAACTGGCAGCTCCTTTCTCGTAGTTTTTGGTTGTTGCCGTTGTGTGCTGCGGCTCGCGGAGGGGAATTCCACCTCTTGTAGCCGCCCATTTTAGCTGCACACTGTCCTCGCGCATGGTAATAGAAGAATATCATTTTTTTCAGATTAAACAATAACTGATTTCAGTGCTTTTTCAGTAAAAGCAAAAGTGGACTGTTTCTGCAGCGCATGCATTCACCCTCTGCTGCTAAGTCGCATTCTTGGAGCACTTTCTCATATAGCTCCTAAAAATAACAAGTCTCCCCACCCTCTCGCCACCGCTCAGCGTGTGCGTGTGTGTATTAACGGTTAGAAATGCAAAAGAAAAAAAAAACCCAAACCCTAACTAAAAGAGCCTGTGTCTTCACGAACGCGTTTTGGCCACGTTCTGGTTTTATTTCTGCTTTTGGCTGAAGCAAGCTGACACGCGTCGCTGGAGCCAAGTGCCGAACTTGGAGTAAGGGATGCTGGAAGCAACGTGAACAGCCAGAACATGTTCACACAGCAAACCCCCTGAAGAGATAGCATTTGCTTTATTATAGCTTTTTAAAATCCTGCTATAAAAATATCAGTGGGTGGAGGGAACCATTACTTCTTGAATTTGAGGTGGTGGGGGTTACTTTATTTACTCTTATTTTTTATTAATAAGAATAGCTTCACTTGTAGCATAATAGGACTGAGTGTTTTGTTATCCTTGGCTATAATCTGTGATAAACTACCCCTGCCATCAGCCTTGTAGTTTACCCACTAGGGAGCCAGATTATTGCCTTGTAAAACGGAGCACCACTCCTATAATCCCTTAATTAATTAAATGACAAATTTTAGTTCTCTCCCATTGAAAATATAACTTGTACGTAGAGAGGACTTGGATTTATTTGATCGTTTCTTGCTTGCACTTTTTTTTTTCCCATAGATTGTCAGTGTCTTTGCTTTCTACTGTAAATCCTAAGGGAGGGCGAAGAGGCTGTGACACCCTTCGTCTGCAGGACGTTTCGTAGGTCTTTGCCGCACCAGGGGGTCCTGAGCGTCATCCCCATTTTGCAAGTGGTGCCACCAAGATGCAGAAAGTCCCGTGACCCTCTGGGAAAGTGGCGGTAGACCTCGGTGGGAGCCCAGGCGTGGAAAACTCCTGCTCCTTTCCTACCCGCTGGCCTGCGCTGTCTCACTGCCATGGTTCCCAGTGAGCCCTTCTAGCTGTGATGCCGTGCTTCTCTTCGTACGTGGAAAATCGACTGGGCCCTCTGAAAGTCTTATTTAAACTTGGCTTGGATTAATTTCTCTTCCCTGATGGTGTCTAGGGCACAAAGAGATCCTCCTCCTCTGCGAGCGTGGCCTTGATTAATTACAGCCCTGCAAAGGGCAGCTTCTGCTCTTGATATTTTAAATTTTTTTTAGCTTATTTAACAATTTCCTCTTCTCTCCTTTCTCCTCAGCTTAGCTCAGCTGCATGAAATATGGGAGACGACAGGCCGTTTGTGTGCAATGCCCCCGGCTGTGGACAGGTACGTTTACAGTATACTTTATTGTGAATGTGTCGTTGTGAATCAAAGTGGCTGTTTTATCACTGAGGCAAAGAGTTTAAAGCCGGTGTTTTACGTGATCACTGGAGGTAATCAGATCAGAGGATTTGCAGTGTGTAAATCCAGGTTATGAGCAAGTGCAGGCACTCCAAAGTAATGAAATCTGCCTTGCTTTGGGGCGTATTGTTATTCTGCTGGTGTTTTCCACGAGACCCACACAGCCCAGAGAAAACATGCTGATCTCCTGTTAATGTTTTCTGATAACATTGCTCATCTTCTTTCAAGGCTGTTTAACCAAAGGACAGATATTGGGTCTCTGTTGGGATGAGTTAGCTGCTATAGCATATTCTGTAAAGCAGCTGAGAATGTGACAGTTGATGGTTTGTGTTACGTGAACCCTAAACTGCCGTAGTCTATTTTGGGCTCGCCAAAAAAAAAAAAAAAATAGGGGGAAAAAATAAAAAAAGACCCATTGTGAGTTTTTTCCTCCGCGGACAGCGTGCTACAGTTGGCTACGGCCTTGCAAAACTTTTGCTCGCTCTCCTAGGGCGAACGTTTATTGCTTTGAATGAGTCACATCCCCTTTTTCAGTCCTGCGAGCTGTCTCATAGGCTTGCCTGCCTGGGGAAGGCGCCTTTCCGCTCCGTTTCGCCTGCGTTTGCGATGGAGCTGGTGCTCGCCCTACAGCGAGCTTTAGGGTCTCTCCGGCGCTCTGCGGTGCGGCGTCTCGGCGATTCGCGCATCGTATTAATGGGAGGAACGGGCTGGGGGTGGGGTTGTGCAATTACTGCCGGGGCTGTTTTAATGAGAGCTGTCGGGGCTTGTGCAGAAGCGCAGCCCTGTGCGAGCCCAGGGAGAATTGGGTTTGTCTGTTCTGAAGCGTGTGAACCTCAAAATGCGAAGGTGCCTTTTGGAGGGGAAGGAGGAGCGGCGGGGCGTTGTGTGTGGCTTTTAATTTGGTATTAAGTGATGCGCACGCACTTTGTTTTCCTGGCTGCAACCGCTGGATGTTGGGTTGCCAAACTGTTACGGCTGTGACGCGTCTGGGAGCTCTAACCGATCCCAGGGTACTCCCCCCCACCAGCTCCCCCCACAATTCTTCAGTGTGTTTAATATCTTAATGCCTCTTGTGGGTCTCCCGATTGAAAGGGAAGATAATTCTGCATCCCCAGGGCACATCCTTTGAGACTGCCTGTGAATTCTGTGACACGTTTATTTTTATGATGCAGAAATGGGTCAAAAATTTAATCTGGTAACTCTTGGGGACTGGGGCTCTTTAAAAATACACAATTAGGACTTCTCAGCTCTTTGGTCCTTCTAGCACCAGTATCAGCTGAAGCATTTTCTATCCATTTGCAGGTGATATTCTTTTTTTTTTTTTCCCTTTTTTTTTTTTTTTGGCTTCTTTTTTTTTTG
>VWZZ01006791.1:32518-45465 GCA_013399095.1 Psophia crepitans
TTGTAGGCTGCTTTTTATCTTGAACTTCTTTGCCTGTGAAATTGTGCAAGTCATTTATAAAATGTATTAGCTGTATTTGAGCACTTAATGATGTGAGGACTTCAATCATACAACCTTAAAATCGGATTCAAACAAGCAATTAAGGCAAACAACAATGTATTTAAATTTAATCTCCCACAATCTCCCACAAATGACATATAAAGGTGGTTGCTTCCTCCTTTCGCTGTTCCAGACTGCTGCTTATGGGTAATTCTGACAATTCTTCATGTTAATATTGAAATGTTAGAATCCGGGTAATTCATACCGGTATGATTCATTGTGATCTAACCTGACCTCGTGCACAGTTTCCTAGAACGTCCTTCAATACCTGCTCAAACCAGAGCATGTATTAAATAATGATGATCCAAGCTTGATTTAAAATATTTCCAGTGATGGAAAATTCACCACAGCCCTTGGTTAAGTTGTTCTAATAGATAATTGCTCTCGCTGGTAAGGAAAAATTATGCCTTATTTCCAGTCTAAACCTGTTCAGCTGCAGCTGCCGGGCTGTGGATCTTGTTAATTTTTGTTTGTTAGACAGAAGCTCCTTCCTATCGGATTTCTGATGTCTGTAGGTGTTTGCTGACCGATCAAGTCGCCCCTTAACAGTCCTTCAGACTAACTAAATACACGGAGCTCCAAGCCTCTCCCCATAAGTCCTAGTGTCTTGCGTGCGGTTATTTTTGTCCTCTATTCTGTACCTCAGCTTCACGTTGAAGGTTTTTAAGAGCCTTTTACAAATCCTCCCCACCGCTGACGCACAGCCGTGCCGCTGTGGAGGCACAGCGGGACCCGGGAGCCGTACAGACCGTCGTAGAAGGGTCGTCAGCTAAAATGACTGTTCGGTGCGCTGTGCTTTTGGGGGCAAGTGGAGTGGAATTGGGTGGTTGCAATGAGCTGGATAGGGTAGCACAATTGGTAGCTTTGAGTCTTAAAAATAAATCTGAATTTGAAGTTGGGGGGCTGATGGTGGCCGGCAGCTGTCTGCAGGGCTCAAGCTCCGAAGCACGTCCCGCATTGTTTCCCCAGCAGCTTCTGCTGCCTTTTGGCACTAAACCCTGACCCTTGACAAGCCACCGTGGATCATGCCATCAGAAACGGCTTCTTCGTGTGGGCTCCTGTTAAAGTGAAGCCTTAATACGGGTCAGAGGGGACTGCACCTACCTCAGTTCATTTCCCCACTCCTAAAAGACTTTTGTCTTCAAATTAGGGGACAAAGGGGCAGTCGGCTCTGTGTGACCTGCCAGAGAAACACCTAACCTTCCCGCAGGTGCTGAGTGCCTGTGGCTCCTCGCAGACTCTGTACGATGCAGAGTTTTCAGCTTTCTGGAATATAATCTGTTCTGGTTTTTCTTTTTTTCACCCAGGCACACAAACGCACGCCCAAGCGGTGCCGTGTTGCTCCTCACAGCACAGGAAGCTTTTTACCAGCTCAAAACCAAGCCAGACTGTGGCCAGCACTGAAGAGGAAGGCTTCCTTGCAGGATTCAGCCTTCTTTTTTCCTGAGTCTTTTCAGACCTTTGGGAGCATTTTCCTTAGGAAAAGCCCCGTTTGAATGGGAAGGTGTCAGTGGCTGTTGAGCCTCTTTGGTTATCAGGGACAACACCCGGCTCACTGGGTCCTTTCACCGCCGTGGCTCCAGCATCTCTGTTCCTTTCTCTCATTTCTAAACCTGTGATCCCATGCCCAATCCACTGGTGTGTTTTTATCCCTGCAGATTCCTGCTCTTTCGGGTATTCCCCTGTTTGAGGGGTGCACTCTGCTTTTGGTGGGCTGCTCCTGCAGGAACAAGGCTGCTTTGGTCCCGAGTAAATTGGGATGGACTTCGGGATTTCGCTGTCTGCTGGGGCAGCGGACATGGGGACAAATTGGCTGGTCCTTTTCTGCTTGCTAAAATTAGTGATCTGCCTCTTGCAAACGCTGCGTTGAGATGTGCAGCACGGAAGGAGAAGGGGAAGGGAGAGCTGCACCGAACTAATTTGAACAGGAGACTGCAGACAATTACTGTGAAGTCAGTGGTGATTTTTTTTCCCCCTCTAGTTTAAAGGAAAGACGAATTATTTTGCTTCCTGGCGTAATTTCTTTGAAGCATTAGCTGCTGCTTCCCTTCTGTAGCTGGTACCAGCCCTGTCTTTTTATGCTGTATGCCTTTTTTCTCGTTTTCCTTCGCTATTTCTAGGTAGGAAAAGGCTGTAAAGCTAACTTTTCAGGGAAGTGAGGAGGGGGAAGAGGGAACGGCCACCGAAAATAGATGAGCAGATCTTGCTGTACCCCCCATATCATCGCAGCTAGTGGGCTTTCAGTGGGTATGTAAACATGTTTTGGTTGCTAGGTCTTTAGTGGTTGTTATTTTTGGATTCTGTACGCGATCACTTCCCAACAGTGAGTCTGCTGTGCCACAGCTGACTTCTAAATGTGCCCCATATACCGCTTTTAAAAAAGATTCTTCTCAAGGTCATTTATCTGGTTTCTTCTCTAAGAGGACAGGTGACACATGTTTTCCCTGGCCCTCTCTGCGTAGAGGGAGAAGAGCTGTTCAGCAGGGACGTGGGCCCCCCGCACTTCTGTCCAAAGGCGGGGAGGGAGGTAGAGTCAGGCCCCTGCCTCCCAAGCGTCTGCAGAAGATGTAGAGCGATGCCTCGAGTGAGCCTTTCATTGAATCTGTTAAGTGAAACTAATCTGGGGCTGGTGTGCGCTGCTAATCATTATTAAAATCTTCTAATCCCATTTAAAACACACTGAGTGATGAAAGGCAGCCTTAGCGCAACCAAGTGTTAGCTGTAAACTTTAGCGTTGCCATTAAAGTTGAAAGGTATTAACTAAGTCTGCATAATGAGACAGCTCTGACTCATTAACACAAGGTAATTAAAACTTCAACGTCCTAAGGCATCTAGAGCAAAGGTCTGGAAGGAAGGCAGGGGCTTCTGATGTGCTGCTGCTGCTTCGTTACCGGGAGCCAGTGGTGGCAGAGGGAAACGCTCAACGTCCGGCTCTGTCCTCCCGTATAAACCCGCGTTCAAGCCGTCCCGGGGTGCCTGTCGGGTGATTCGGGCTGGCAGTGTGCAGTGCAGGTTGGCGGGCAGACGTGCCTCTCCGACAGTCGTGCTCCTGCTTCTCATCAGAAGGCTCCGGGAGCGCTACGTGCTTGAGGCTTTACGAAGGGTCACAACGGAGGAACATCTTTATTAATAAAAGTGCTTGGTCTGTTCCTGTTGCCCAAACTAATGGAGGGGCCGTAATGTTGAATATATTCTACTGGGACCAAGACTTTCCCTCGCCCCTGCCTCCCCACGCCACACCGTTTCACTTTTTATAAGCGACACAAATCATCGCTCAGGTCCTAATTCCGGCGCTGCAGTTACACAGGCCATTTCCTCAAACAATCGTTTGCTTTTTAACCGCCCCCCCCCCCTCATTTTAACAATTTATTCCCCTTAAACCCATGCCACGGAGGTGATGCTCGTGCAGTGTCCGAGAAACGCGAAGCCCAGAACTTTCACAAGGCCAGAAAATGATTTTTCTTCTTTGTGGTTTATTGTATCCTCTTATCTTGTCATATAATAGAAATAATGTTTATGGCATTGAGGCCTCAGCATCACTTGGCATTTAACCAACCTCAAAAGCAGTTTATTGCTTTGTATACTCTGCCGCCATGACCATTATCCCTTAAATCTCTATTGCTTTGTAATATACGAGGCAACAAATGGCTTCTGCGATTGGTTAAATGTGGAACTGAAGCTAAGGTGTGTTTTGTAGCTTGTATAATCCAAACGAATATGGATTATTCCTTTTATATGAGTCTCGGTGTAGAGAGGAACAAATGGCCCCCTTCTCTTTCCGAGAGGTGGCGAGCTCTTCTTGGCACGGCTCAAACTTGTCAAGTGGGCCAGGACGTGCGCGGTGCCTTGGTTCGTCCTGGGATTTCCATCTGCGGAGTTGTTGCCGTTGGCAGCCTGAGCTGTGACTTCTCGTAGAATTGTTTGGGTTGGGCTTGGACCTGTGTATCTTCATCCCATGTTAGGACCAGCACCACCAGGGCAAGGAAGGAGTCTGGTCGCTGTCTCTGCAGGTCTCTCAGTGGCTGAACGTCCTCAGTGGAAGCAGATCGCTCAAGACAAGCCCTTGTGATTAAAAAAGGCAGAATGATGTAGCGAAGCAAGCTGGTAGGTGTGTAGAGCACCCCAGAGGTGAGAGGAAGAAAATGCCCGTGCCTGTTTGCTTTACAATGAAGCATCTTTCTTTTGCTATAATTTCCAAGGTTTCTCTTTGTTACTGTCCTCGCTTTCCAGTTATGACATAAATCAAAAAGTAAAAGCTGTTCCCTGTCTGAAAGCTGCCAGGAGCCACTTGTACTCCCCGGAGAAAATCCACAGGGACGTCTCGGCCCTGCCGGAGCTTGGCCCTGGCTGGGACCACGCATGCGCAGGACGTGAATGTGTTTGGTTTGAATACGGCCATGGACAGAACGAAATGCTTGTGTGCTGATTTAACAGCCTCTTTAGGGTCTGCCTCTCGAGACTTTGTTCCTGGAGCTTATGAAAGGAAGCCAGACAAACTGCCTAAGAAATTCAGAGACTTAAAATCGAATCTTTGAGAAACTTTAGCCCGATCGGCTACCTGCTGTTAGAGCAAACGGGAATTTAAATGGTTGTTAAGCAGAGTTATGACACCCTGTCCTCCAGCAGAAATTGTTACTGTCCTGGCACGGGAACTGAGTGGGACTGGACTTGGACACAGGCACAGGGTGTTTTTCCTAAAGAATTTGGGCTCCTAGCACCCACTGATTTAACGAGGCAGGAGCCGTTACGTCTTTGGAAATCTGAGCCTTATTAATCAGGAGAACAGCTTCTGCGGAGCAGGGTGGGTAACGCCGATTGCCAGAGCTGGGTAGGGCAAACCCAGAGCAGGACTCGAATTGCCCCTGCCAGGGTTACGTGGCACGATCGACATCAGGTCTCAGCTCTGGGGCCCCCTAGGTGACCTGGCCATCATGATGCCATGGGGCCTGGATGCTGTGGGTCGCCAGGGGACCCAAGCAGAGGGCTGGATCACAGGGTGAGCAGTTTTCCCCCCCTCTGCCAATCAAATATTAAAGTGAAAGATTGTGGATGTTAGTGATGGAGTCAGAATAAAATCCTTCTCTGAGCTTTTTTTTTTGTTGTGCTTGGGCACAGATACCCCTCGTCTGTAGTTAGCATGCAAAGTCACGTACGTGCCGTGTCCCTACTGCACCCAAGTGAGTTGAAGAGCTGAGCCATAAACTAGAGTTTCTTTTCTGGTTTTTAAATTGAAGGAAACGTCTGAAGCTCTGTGGCAAGGAATTCCTAGCTGTATATGCCTGCTTGCTTCACAGCTGCAGCTTTTTATTTGAAGCCGCCACAGCTGAAATAAAATTCTACAGAGAAACATCTTGGTTAAAGGTCTTCTATTATTTTACAGGAATGCAGGTTTCCGGAGTTAATTATTTATTTCAAATTAAGGCCTTTACAGCTGCAGTACCTGTACATCAAGCACGAAATGGCAGATGCTACACAAATCTCCGAGCATTTCCAGTATGTGATGGGTCCAGGTAAAAGTAGTGGTTGGCTACAGTAACTCTTGAGGTTGTTAGCGCCGGAAGAAGGGAATTAATTTGACTTGTAACTCATGTATTGTCAGGAGAGTAAAATGGTATCTCCCACCTCTCGCTGAAGGTATTTTTGGAGGTGGGGAGGGGAAAGCTAATTTTGAATAATAATAAGCTTGAGAAGGCATCTGAAACCAGTAAACGTTTATTTTTTACACTCCTATAACTTAAAAACGGCCAAACCAATTTAAACCAAATTGGATAATAAAAAATATTGCTCCTAGGCTGAGCCCCTGTATGCCAAGTTCCAGCCTAGAATGAATTTTTATGACCAAATTATAAACCCCCTAGAAATGAAGGTTTAAAATGGAAATGTTGACAGACCTTTAACTACAAAAGCACTATAATAGAACTTCTTTTTTTTTTTTATAAAATGGCTGTTTTAAAATATAATTAAGACTTAAATATTATTTAATAGCAGCATTTCCTGTAAGTTAAAATCTTTTATCATTCCTATGGCTGGGATTCATTGCTGGTTCTGAGAATGCCAGCTCTGCTTTGCATTTGAAGCACGTGTGCGGTGCTGAACCGACACAGACACTTGTCTGTCAAATGGAAATGGGTCTGGACAGCTTTCCAAATTCTCCTTTTCTAAATAAGAGCCTGGATGCCAAAGGACTCGCTGGACCTGCACACAAATCCTGCGGCTCTGGGAAGAAACCGCAGCGAAAGCCTCTGCCAAAGACTCAACTTCTCATAACGTGAAACGCCGGTGGTTCGTTCATTGCAGGAAAACATGTTTGCATCCCCTCTGGCTGATTAGGTATTAATTAGGAGTTGTGCTTTTAGCGCGGTGGCTGCTTTGGTGTTCTCGGCACATGCTGACAGCCTTTTGGAGCGCTTTGGAAAGCCGGGGACCGAGCAGCCGGTCTGGCCGTGATGAGCCTGGAAGCCCATCGTGCTGCAGAGCGATGGCGCGGAGAGCTGTCCTTGCAGGAAAAAGCCCCAGGCTGTTCTGCCACGCCCCCCCCCNTCATCCCTTCCCCCTTTCTGGGGACTTGCTGATTCCTCTTATTTTGCTGCCTGCCATTCCCCCTTCTTACCCATGTGAAATGCTTTAAAAATAACCCCTGGGTGGTTGCTGCAGTGCCCCAGATGCGGGGATTACTGCAACACCCCGTGCCTGCTCTGCCGTGCGGCCGGTTTGAAAGTGGAACCAGCAGCTTCTGCTACTCTGCGTTTTCCTGCTGGTTTTCTCGCTCTCTGCTGTCCTCCTGCAGGTGAATAAGCTCCCTGGCTTTAACCTTGCTGCCAGATACCTGCTCAGGGCAGCTTTTTGTTATCGGGGAATGCTGATAGCAGGGTGCAGAGACCCATGAGATCTTCACCTTCGTCTCTTGGGGTGATACGCTTTGTATAGGGTTGTGGGTTTTTAAAGGGTCTTCATCGGCAGACGACACTAGGTAGGAAGCAACGTAACGTGGAAATAGGGAATGTCTGTAGGTGAAACTCAGCGACGCTCCGAGCACGCTTGTACGTGCACGCGCTGTTGCTTGTCCTCCCTCTCCTTCCTCCCGGGGGCCACGGGAGCTGCTCTCCCTCCTGCAGCCACGTGTGAAGGGCTGGATGTGCAGGAGCAGCTTTTCTCTCCTACGCAGGGACAGCCGCAGGCTGGGATGGCCACCCCCAAGGCTGTTCTGGGAGGGGGCTGTTTCGAAGGGTATTGAAGCAAAACTGATTTGGAATTTGTTATTATATGCGTTTTAACTTCCTCCTCCTCCTGCATGTGCAGCGCTAGAATTTCCCTGGCAGAAGGTCTCTGCAAGCTACAGTGGACATGTTTGATAAGGTTCTGCTGTGTCTTCCAGTAGAAACCTCCCAGATCTGGTGGATGAAATATATCTGTGGGGTTGTGTTTGTGTGAACTAATTGCTTACTAGCAGGGATTGGTTTAATGTACACATAGAGGAGACAAGTAAGTTCAGCTCACGTTCATTCCTTTCTAGTTCAGATTTTCTTGGAGATGTCTGAGCTCCGACTTTGCATCTCCAGAGCAAGAAGCCGGTGAGATTTGGCGATAGATTTACCGTTCTGTTCTGGCGAATGCCTGTTCTGGAGCAAGCCCTCGCTAGGATTTCTTGGCCGTACTGGCTGCTGCATCAATTAAAATGAAGAAATAGCTGCACGGTTTTCCCTCTATTGTCTTAAAGATGCGGTGCCGAGGGTGCGGAATATCTAATAACGCCTTAAAATATGCAGAAGCTGGCTTGAATGAAGGTCCTGGCGAAGAAAATGCTACTGGAGGACGAGCCGTGCTTCAGAGCATCGGCTCGCCATCCGCTGCCGCCGTATCAGGCACGCTCTCCCATCACTTCATTAGCATACTCGTTCATTTTGGCGTAAAAATGGAGTATATGAGGCGGCACACAACCAGTAAACCTATTTCATGTGGCAATAGAATAGCCAGTAATGGATCTAATTGCCCTTTTGGAGCATCTCTTGTCCCAAAGGATTCTTCAGCTGGTCACAAATCACATCAGAAGTGCACCTACTGCTGAAGAAAGGGGCATTTCTGGTCTCCCGTGCGAAGGGAGCCCCTCCTGCCAGCGAGACGGGGGCTGAGAGCTGGAAGGCAGCTGCACGGCTTTCTTGGGAGCCGCTTGAAACTGAGGTTAACCTTCCTCGTTCCAGAGGAAGGGCGCTGAGCGGTGCCGCGGGGCATCAAGCCTTATTTCCAGGGAAAGCTGGACTGTTAAGCCATCTGCTTTTCCACGGGTGACTTGCAGACTCAGCAACTATAAATATATATGTGGAGAGAGAGAACACAAGGATGTGTTCCTATATAAACAGTCATGTGCATATATATTTCTATGGGTACGAACACAGCCTGGCTACTGGTGCCCCTTTATTAGGGCAGGTTGATGCCATGTACATGAGAGCAGCAGGAAGGAAAGCCGGCAGCGGTCGTTACTCTGGGCAGCAGTGCAGGAGAGCATACCCCGCTTGAAAAGCGGCCCCCGCGCGGTGTGAGGGGCCGCGGGTTTCGCAGGGTAGCTGTCGATGCTTGCGCTTTACGCAGGGCCGGCTATTTCGAAGAGGGTTTTGCTGTTCTCGCCTCCCTTCTCCCAGAGCACGTGAGAGCCCCCGTGCACGTCTCGTTCCTGCGGCACCGGTTGCTCGTGCAAGGCCATCGAACCGGGTCTGGAGTTTCTAATGAAACCAGGTTTCTGACTTAAATTTGTTCTGGTGGTGGTGGTTTTTTTTTTAAAATTTATTTTTACTGAGCCATATCCTCGTCGTTCCCAGATCACGAGATGGTTTCCACTTTCTGCAGCGGGGGGGAACAAGGAGGGAGGGTTTCCCCTTTCTTGGGAACATGATCAGGGCTGCAAAAATACCCACAAAGGAACATGGCTGTGCACTGGCAGGGAATGGTTTCTTCTCTTTTTGATTTAAGGGAGTTTCACAACCATGGAGTTTCTGCTTTGAATGAGCTAATCTCAGCCCAGTCCTTACCTAAAGCTCTTGCTCTATATCAGAAATACCAACTGCGGGTACTGCTGGCACGAAGCCGTAAATTAAGCCGGGCTCTTTTATTAACCTGAAATTAGACTGATCTAAAAGCTTGCTTGTGATCTTGAGCTTAACAGGAGCCGAGAGCTGCCGGTGGGTGCCGGCTCTTGCAGCCGAACGCAAACCTGCGAGCGAGCGTTGCCACGTTGACCCTGGCTTGTGAGTTTAACCTCACGCGATCTTATCGCAAGAACTGCAAAACCTGTTTTTCATCCCGTCATCCCTCGTAAAGCAAATGAGAAATAGGGCACTGGGTTTGGAGCTGTGAGTGGGAGGAGGGTTGGTGAGGAAACGAGAGAGGTCTTAAGGTCCAGTCCAAGCCTGCCTGATGCTCGGGATTGAATTTTTCCTGCCTCTTTTCAGCTCTGCGTTTTTTCTTGGCCAGTAAAATATTTCCTTGTGTTAAATACAGTCTTTGAAATAGAAGGCTGCTTGGTTTTGTGGTTTGGTTTGTTGGCTTTTTTTCTTTCCTGTTGTTCGAAGCCTCGCTCGCTACCTGTCTGCTGATCTCTGAGAAAATTCTGAACACTTTGTGTTTTCCTGCATGAACAGAACTTATTCCCCAAGCGCGGCTGCAGCACGTCGCTTTGGCAAAGGCCTCGTTACCGTGCCACCGCAGATAGCTTTAACTTTCAAAAAGGTGTGTGAGTCTGCAGGATTTTCTGTAAACTTCTTACGTAAAACCCAGCCAAGTTGTCACTTGAGGCCAAAAATAGAAATGAGCAGGGAGGGCTCTGCCTGGGATTTCCACCTCTTTCCCCAGCAAAACCCATGCTGAGGAGGCTGCTTTGGGGTGCAAGGAGAAAGCCAGGCATGTTTTCCTTCGGCTCCTTGGGCCTTGCACAGTTATTAGTAACCAACAAGCCTGTGACTTGGTTTTATTTCAATATCTAAATAACCAGGGGATTTATTTTTTTTCATGTTATTTTTTTTTTAATCGTGAGCCTGCCACCCTCGTTCAGTTCTCTAATCCCAGAAAGCCACAACTGAGTTTTGCAAAGCCACGAGGAGCCAGCTCAGGATGACTCTCGAGAGTTGAAAAGGCAGCCTAAAATCCTCTCTTTTTCTCCCAAGGATGCTCGCCGGGACAGAGCCTGGGCATTGTTGGATGGCAAAAACCGCTCCGCCCCTCTGCGGCAACCGGGCCGGCACGGCTGCTGGCGCAGAGCTGCGATGGATGCGGCTCTCCCCGGCAGCGGCGATGCTGGAGCGCCGGCGAGCAGGAGAGGCCGTGTCCTTACGCGCTTGGTGGGGAGAAAAAAACCCCAACCCCTGAGCATCTCGTTGCTGGAGAGCAGGGAGGGGAGAAAACCGGAACCTTTAAGCAGTAATATCTCAGGTCCTTTCTAGACATTTGATGTGAGATCTGAGAACGAAAGCGAAGCTATTCATAGAAATAATTTCTAGTTGTGCTTTTTTTAACCTTTAGGGGCTTTTGGCTGACACTTTTCTCCCCTCAGTGGTTGCTGCTTTGCCTGAGAACCTTCCTTAAAGAGTCAGTGCTTGGGCTGGGGTGTAAAAACTCACGATAAATACATTGATTTCTAGTAGCTCTTTTGAGGCGGGAGGAGACGTGAGGTTTGTAAAGGACTGATGGATTTGCTTGGGCAAACACTGCGTTATCCTGCCGCTGGGGGGTTGCGATGCTGTAGCCGCACAAAGGACTGGCGTGTGCGTGTCAAAGAAAAAGAAAAAAAGAAAAAGTACTGTTTGGGCTTTTTCTTCTCTGTGCGTAAAGAAGAGGGCATGTGGCCGGGCTGCAGAAATCCCCTTTGTGTACAGAAAATAGCGAGCGGGGATTTTTCACCCCTTCCCTGGGTTAGCGCAACTGTCTGGAGGAATTTAGGCTAAAGCAGGTCCTGGGTGTGTTGGTAAACCAGCAAAGGTCTGTGCGGGAAGGGCTGAGCTGCACCATCCCTGCCGGTTTGAAAAGATTCCCCGCAAATCTGCTGCCGTGGTAAATCTCGGGAGGAGCGTGGCGTCGTGTTTATTTAACACCTGCTTAATGATGCAGGCTGGGAAACTGCACCACCACTTCCCAAGCACTTGTACCAGCTGTTTTGCTCAAATAATTTTTTTATATGCCGGATTAAAACAATAAAAACATTAAAGTCCTAAAATTCCCCCTGAGAGTAAACATCTAGACAATAAAGAATTGTGTGTGCGTAGGGGATGGGGTGGGAGAGTTTTGCAGCAGTGCAGAACAAGCTATAAATTAATCTCAGCAGTAAAGCGTGCTCAATTAAACCATTTCATAAAATGAAGTTCTTGCAAAATGTTGAATCAGTCTGGTTTTGGGGCAGTTAAAGTTTTTTGGTTGGTTTTTTTGTTTTTTTTTTTGCCTTCTGAACTTCTTCAGGTTATTCATGGGCGGTGAATGTGGCTTGTGTAGCTGTGCCGGTGGTGGGGTTTGTTGTGGGGGACAGGCGGGGAGGGTTTTACGGTCACCGCAGTGATTGTCAGGAATTCGGAGCATCACTTGTCGTGTGGCTCTGCGTAAGCCCCCTTCACGTGGGCTTCAGCCAGGGAGACAAGCGGTTCCCTCTCAGACAAAAAGCTCTTTTATAAGAACAGATATTTGAAGGAGCAGATTTTAAGCAATCTAAGCTAGACTTAAACGTACGGAGCAGATCGTTCCACGGATGTCCTGCTCGTGTGTATCTTTTCTGTGCTGGCTCTTTCCTGCCTTCCCCACTGCTGCCGCCACCGCAGGCACCTGCAGAGCCACTCTGCGCTGCCTTACCAGATCCTCCCCGTGCTGGGGATGCGGCCGCGAGCTCTTCCTTGCACAGCATCGCTGTGGACATCTTAATTCTGGCTCCCGCACTTGTAAAATCCGCTAATTCACCTCCTCGCTGGGGTATTAACGGAGGCTTTTGTTTCTGTGGCTGGGGGGAGGCGTTTCCTGCACGCGTTTGAGATACTAAAACCAATTTGGGATTGCTGTGCTAGCTTCTCTCCCTTTTAAGAGGCTTGTGTGATGTTTGCTATAAACCGCAAGCGTTTGTAAGCTTTAGAAGAAAATTTAAATGCATTTTGCTTTGGCTGCTATGTGAAATTTTATTATCTGCAGCCCATAACGTAGGCGGAAAAATTGTTAAGACCCTAAGGATGCGAGTAAAGCGATTTTGGTGACCTCAGCTGTATATTTCTACATCGCTGAATCATCACCCAGTTGGCACCTCGGCGGGGGTAATCTCCGCTCGCGAGGCTGGGAGAACGGCCGTAGATCAAACGGCGTGGGGAAAAGCTTATGGGAAAGCTGCTTGCCTTACGCTCGGCTCTATCTCCTCTGATTTTTTTTTTTCTTCCTTTTTTTTTTTTTTCTTGCACTTAAGAATTTATCTACTTAATTTTTATTAAGGGCTGCAGGTGGAAAGTAATGTTAAAAGGGTTTCCCATTAGCCAGGAGCGGCTAAGGAGGCAATTAGAGGCGAGCGAGAGCTCGGGCTGGTGTGAATTGCGGCTGGGGAGCCCGCTTCAGACGCAGAAAGGCTTTTGCTGGGGATTTTGTCGGGTCACTAAGTACGCAGGCGAGCGCCGGAGAGCTGGGAGCGTGTTAATGCACTCCCTGAACGTAATCCTGTTGTGCGGGCGGCTGAACCCTCCCCGTCGTGAGCTCCTGTAGTGGCAAGCGGCACGAGGCGTTTGGAAACAAATGTCAGAGGACCAAGGAGACTTGTTTCCCCGTAAACCTGACCCGACTTGCTGGGGAAAACTTGGCACCTTTTGAAAGATGGTGCAGTTGCATAATGATTGCGGGGGGGA
>VWZZ01006791.1:46022-78032 GCA_013399095.1 Psophia crepitans
GGCGGGATGGGGTGCGAGGGCAGGGCTGGCTCTGGCCTGGCCGGGATCGCTGCCGGGGTTTGGTGAATTCCTCGGTCTCTCGTTTCACGTCTCGTGCTGGGACATCTGTGGCGATCGGAGGTGGATGAGTTGATCCCCACCGAGCTGCTGCAGAGCGCTCGCACCTCTCGGTGTAGGCGAAGGGGCCAGACCCCTCTTACTCCTGCGGCTTATTTCCAAAACGCCCCTGTTGCTTCTCAGGGTGGCTGAGGATCCGTAAATCTCAATTTGCCTCTTGCGTTTTGCCCCTCTCCAGTCTGCGATACCCCATCGACCACCCTCAACAACTACCCGCCCCATTTTCCGACTGTGTGAGCGTGTTTAAGTCGTGCTCGCGCACCTCCAGTTCGCTGCGCTGCGTTTCCCCGTAGCTTGTTCCCTCTCCCCAGCAAACTCTGGCATTAACGAGGAGAACCCCAGACCTCTAAGCCACTTCAGTCTTCGTTTAACATGATGCCTTCTCCAAACTGTTGCTGTTGGAGCTTCCCCAGGAGAGGTCCGCCAAAAACACCCCTTGTTTTCAGGCGCTGAAGCCCACGACTGGGTGGGCGCGTACCCAGTATTGCAGATGAATTGAAGGAAATCGAACTTCCAGCGCGTTAAAAAAGCCTGAATGGGAGCCGTGGCATCCTTTTCTAATTGTGGCGGTGTTCAAAGGTCAAGGCTGAGTCACGGTGGCTGTTCCAAGCTGCGGCACACTGGCACAGTGAGGGCTTTTTTCCGTTGGAGCTAACGGGGTTTTTTAGGATCAACTTTCTCGTAGCCCTGAAACGGGAGGGCGGCGGAGAGGATGGTGTTAGCCTGGTGCGAGGCATCCTCCGAGAGAGCAACCACCAGACCTCTCGGATGAGACCAAATTGAGCCTCCGCTCCCTCAGCCCTTGAGCATTTGCTTTGGAAAAGACTACGGGGGGGTGTGTGTTGGATTGGAGTTGAGGGACAGGTTGTTCGGAGCAGAGGCCGTTGCTGGAGTCGCGCTTTGCCAGCACAGCTTTCTCGTACGCTTTTCCCGGGGTAAGTACCGAGAGGGAGATACCACCGTCCCGCGCCTGGGCACGGCAGCTCCCTGCAGCAGTGTCCGTGCTGCTCGGGGACCTGCCCGCAGACCCTTGCTCCGACCCCCGTGCGTTAGGTATCTCAGGGTCCAAGGGAGACATCCGAATCCTGGTTTTGGCTCAGTTCTGCCAGCTCAAACCACTCGGGTTCCCTTTACCTACATTTTTAAGCTCGCTTTCCCAGTGCCGATCGCTCCGCCTTGCTGGGGGAGCATCTCGGCACCTCCGCAGGCTGCAAGATTCCCCGTTGTCACCCCGGATTTAAGGGCTGCGTTTCCAAGGAGGCTGAGCTATCGGCTCCGATGTATGGTTTGGCAGGGAGCAGGGAAGCCGGAGCAGCTCGTACCACGGCGCTGCCGGAGCCGCGTGTGCTCCGGCACCTGCTGCCAAAGCCTCTCCTCACCCGTGCGGTATTGACAGGCTTGGCCACCGTCCAGAGACTTTTTAAGATCCCCGTGCAGCCTCCCAAAGCACAAATCCTCAACCCTGTAGACAAATTAATCGACTCCAGTTCGGATTTAATTATTTTTACACGTACATTCTTGTTTCTTGGGGTATGCAGAGAAGGAGTTTCCTGTTATTCTTTTCTTTTCACTCTATAAATTATCTCTCGCATGCATGCGTCGCGCGGGTCTCGCTGCCGATGCTGTTTGTTTGCCGAGAAAGAGTCTTTGCTCCCAGATTATTCATTCAGGAGCTGTGGAGCGTTCGAGGCAGGAAGGGTGACTCATTTGGTAAACAGCAGAGGCTCGCAGGGGAAGGCAGGAGCCCAGATTGGGTTTCTGTGGTAGATCTGAAGTCTTTGGGGGGGATTTTTTTTTTTCCCCTCTTCCCTCCTTTTTACCCTTTCTTCTCTACCACCGGCACCACTCACGATTCTTTCTCTGCATTGCACGAGGGCAGGGCCCCACAAATAACACCGCAGCCCGCCTGCATAATTCACCCCTTTTCCTCCCGCAGTGCCACATAACTTCCTAAACCGTTCAGCCTGAGCAGCTCTCTGCGGTAGGGCAGGGCAGGAATTTCACTTAGCCCAAGCTCCCTGCCCTCCGCCGTGCCTCTGCCCGTTTTCCTTGGTCTCTGTTCCCCAGCTCTTGTGATGGGAAGAGATGCCGAGCTCCTAATGAATCACCAAGCGCCAGTGCTTGAGATACCGTCAGGGAAACACAGCCGTAATTGCCTTTGTTAATATATTTTTTTTTTTCTGCAGTGTTTCTCACATGGCTCCTGGTACTTGCATTGCGCGGTCGGCTTCCTCTCCGAACGCCCTCGTGAAGTATGGTGCCTTTTCCCTTTTTATTTGCTCTGTCTGGTAGGTAGGGAAAGAATTGATGGCTTGCCCAAGGTCACACTGAAAACCTGTGGTGCTGCTGGGATTCGAGCAGGGGACGTAATAATGATTCACGTCCACGCTGGAGCTATCTGGGGGTTCCCGTGGGGCAGGCGCGTATCCATAGGCACAAGCTGTGGAGTCGCTGACGTTCTGCAACTCCACCCCCTCGCTCACCTCCGTTAATTACCGCTGTGCCTCTCCTCTTAAGTTATGTGGCAGCGGTAATTAATACATGTATTTTAATAACCTTCGCTTTTATCGAAACAAGGCTAAAAATGCTCCACCGTGTGGAAGGAAATAATTACTGCCTTGCCGGGTTTTAGCTGAGCGCCGCGGGCTTTGTGCGCCTGCGGGCGGGTCACCGCATCGCTCGTCTGCGTCTGGCTGCAGAGGTCTGCTGCCGACGGGATGGAGCAGCCGATGCCTGCGGACGGAGAGATCTGGGAGGAGCGGACCGATGCCTCGTCCGTACCCCCACAAGCATCGCTTGAGCAGAGGAGGAGGGTATCGGTGTCTCTTAGAAAATCCTGCCTGCTCCCACATCACGTACACCCGTTAGAGATTTAGGAGCCTGATCTTCCCAGCTTAGGTTTGCGTCCTGGGGTTTGGGCTGTAATTCCAGCAGCTGGAGGGTCAGGTTTGGTAGCTCAGCCTCCCCCTCCGTGTCCAACCCAGGTTAGATCCAGCTGGGATGAATGCTTTCCTAGCTGCCGGCTGCTCCGGGGCGTTGCCAGTGCTTTTTGTCTGCACCCAGACGTGCTGATGCTCAGCTCAGGTGTGCTGGAGGTGAAGGAGCTGTTGTCTGCCACGTGAAGCTTTATTAACATGAAAAAAAAGTTGAATACAGAGTTTATTAAAGAGTTTGCCCCGCATGTCCTTGGCCGAATGCTTCCCTCCTCACCGCTACGTGGTGTGCTGTAGGCCAGATGGTTGCTGCCTTCCCCCCTGCTGCAACACCTGCATTTCGGTGGAGGGGCATGTGTATGAGAAGCCCTCTGGGATAAGTGAAGCTATAGAAATGTAAATTAAATTATTTACCTACTCGGAGTTAAATGCTCTGCCCTTCTGGCCAAGGAGGAACAAGGATGAGATGAGCTCCAGAACCTGGTTAACTCTTTGTTTAAATTGCAGGGAAGTTTGTGGAGCAACCTGAGTATCTCGGCGCTAATTGCCAGCGATTTGGTAGGAGCTGCATACTGAACTGCCCGTAAAAATCCGCTCTCTCCGGCCTGGTCATTGTTGCATTATAAAAAAAAAAGTAGCTCATCTGTCACCTCCCAGGGAAACTGAAGTGTCCCGTGTCGTGCGTTGGCATCTTAACCTTGCTGCTCCTCTCCCTCTGCTCGCTGGAGGTGGGAGAAGCCCGACGTGGACCCGTCTGCATTTGGAGGCCAAATTACACGACACACAAGATGCTGCTGTGCAGCACCGATCTGTGGTAACTAACTTAAACCACAGAATCTCCCAGAAAAACAAAATCTGAAGGCAGATGGGTCTCTCTAAGCAAAAAAAACAAAAAAAAAAAAAAAGGAAAAAAAGGCAGATTTTGTGGTGGTTTGCACAACGTTCATCCCAAACAAAGTGCTTGTTAAAGGGTGTTTTGGCTGTTTGGACGTGACTTCCGAACACCGGCACTGGACGAGCCTGTGAACAGCCTCAGGTTTCTGAGTCTTACTCTTTTTTTTTGTTTTAAAAAAAGGAAAGGAGCGTGAATTAATCACAGGGCAGGATGTAAGCAGATTCTTAAAGTAAAAGGCACAGCCACATGGGTCCCTGGAGTTGCCTGAGCCAAAAATAACGTCTCGAGGTTTAATCTTGATGCAGTTTTCATGGAGGGGCGGGGGGGAAGCTGCAGGGCAGCTATTGCACGAAACCCCTCCAAGCCCTCTCCTTTCTGAGGTGACTGAGCTGGCTGTGGCCTTTCTGGTTTTCACAGGACCTAAGTGAGTAGAAATAAGCTTTTTCCTGCTGCCTCCCATTTGGGAAGGGCACCGAGCACTTAATACCCAAACATTTTGCAGACGAGCATCCTGCCGCAGTGCAAGAAAACGACCCCGCTGCGGCAGCGACAGAGCAAAAGCCCTGAAGCGGACGCTGTGCTGATGTTCCCCGGCTGCCCTGGAGATTGCCTCTCACAAAAAGGTTCTCTCTCTCAGGTTTTTGTTCCTCCCCCGTACAGCCTGGGATGAAATGACCTTGGCTCAGGGGCGTTCTCCTATAAAGCCCGTACTGCGCCCGCAACCCACCGAGCAGCCGCTCCCCCTCCTGCGAAAGGCTTTGTGCTCGAGCAGGAGCGGCGGAGCTCTCTCTGAATACTTATACGTGCAATGCACGATCTGGGGTTTTTTATTACTCTTGAGCTGATCACTCATAAACCTTCGCTCTTCTCATTTATCCTCGTTCAGGCTCGCGGAGGTGCTGTCTCTTCCCTCCTCTAGCGGAAAGATGCTGCCACTGAAACCAGCTTTCCAGAAGCGCTCGGTAATTATAGCTGCTGCGGCCACCTTCGAGCTGCAACAGACTCGGTGTCCTGGCTGCTTTCGAAAACGTAGCCACGAGTTTTCCAGTGGGAACAACCGGGCTCCGAGCTCTTCTGAAACCTGGCCCGGTGAGCGCTGCCTTGCGGAGAACCCTCCGAGAGGAGACGGGTCCGAAATCTTTGCGTGTCGTCTCTCGTAAGTGTAAAAATAAGACAACCTGGCCGTGCTGTTGTTGCATACTTTCAAACCAACGCATCTTTGCGGTGTTATCTCCTCGTTGTCTCGTGACACCTCCTTTCCTATGGAAATGGGCCCATCTGGGGATTCACGTGGTCCCGGGCAGATAATTGTAATGGTCCCCCGGCCTTTAAAATCTATGAATCACTCCAGTATCGGGGCACTTTATGCACATTAGCGAATTAATCCTTACAGCCTCTCTGCAAGGGAGGGAATTATCGTTGTCATTGCTCAGATGGGAAATGGGTGAGATGGAGCCCAGATCTGCGCCAGAACTGGGGGGTCACATCACTCACAGCCGTAACGGCTAACCTTTGGGCACCCAGCCCTTGGGGGCGTCCGTGACCCCGCATTAGTTACCTCTGCAGTTGTGCCGAGCGAACGGGGAATATCTATCCAGCCTGCCAAGCGGCTCGAAATCCATCTGAGCCCTGTCATGGCGAGATGTATGGATGGGGCGTAGGCAGCGGGTCTGCCTCAGAGCTGGGAAGCGTGGGGAGGATGTGCTGCATCGGATGTGGGTGGGCTGGGGTGCGTGCAGGAGGTCCAGTATCTCCCTGTGGCCTTAGCTGGTTCGTGTGGGTGTCCTGCCCACCAGGAGGTCCCCAAGTGAAGGAGGTAGGTGCCCCTCGCCAGAGGCGGTGCCAGCAGAGCAAGGCGGAGCCCAGAGCATCCCCCAGCCCCCTCGTCCTGGGCCGATGGCGGCGCGATCGCTCGCTGTAGGGCACTGCAGCAACCACATGGGCTTTGGAAGTGAAACGTGTTGTGGCACCTTTTAAACTCGGTGACTTTGAGCTCAGCTTACCCACACCAGAGCGCTCAGTGCGGTCGTTTACCTCCAGCACTGCAGCTGAAAGACGAGTGCTGATTTCTTCTGTTTCCCCTGGTGTCCCGGTGTCTCAGCCATGTCACGGCAGTACCGTGGTGCCCATGGGCAGAATAACGGACCGCGGTGCTGGAGTTAAGGTCGGAGCAGTGTTTTGGCTTCCCCGTGTTAATGACAGCTTATTAATTCAGCCCTGTGAGGAGTTTGATGGAGCCAGGTTTGGCTCCTCACCCTTTTTCATGTCTGGTGAGATTGTCCCAGCGTTTGTGCTTTCAGCCAGGTAGAGTCTCCCTTTTGCAAGCGTGCACCCGTGGAACAGTTTGTGCTGTTGCAGCCTACACCCGGTCTATATTAAAACTGAATTTTGGCCAGGCGACCGGCTCGGTGCGCAGCCGGTGTTTGTGGTCGCTGAAAATTACTGTCAAGGTTAAAAAATAGCCGTGCAGCTTGTGCGCCGGGGCTGCCGGGAGGGTTGGATGCGGTGGGTTCGGCACTCGCCAACACTCCTTTTGCGTTGAAGCTTGTAGGCTTTACAAAGGCAAGGAAAAATCCCGAGCAACCCCTTGTTTTTCATGTCGTGCTTATTAAACCCATGGAAAAAATATCCTTCTGACTAAAGATCCAGGCTTCAGCCTCCTGCGTTTGTTCTCTGGCTCTTGCTCTAATGGAGATGGCGCGTTGGTCCAGCTGGAAGTATTGTGTCCTATTAAATAAGGATTTTTAAACGAGCGCATTTATTCATCGAGCTGTCACAGCTTGTTGAGTAAAGAATGCAGCCCGGCCAGCCTTAGTCTGCATCAAATCTGTTTCCTTCAAAAAGCTGTTACTGTCTCTGGGGTAAATAACCCGGCCCCGTGTTTACCCAGACCCCAAATACCGCCCGCCTGCTCCGTCCCCTGCACCAGAGGCGGCCGTGGGGGGAGAGAAGCGCAGAAATCGGGGCTGGGTGTTTATAAAATCGGGGTTTAAACTCCTATTTTACGCAGCGCTGAAGGGTCGCTGCCGCTTTCAGGGCCGAGGCGGCGGCGTTATCCCAGCGCCTGTCCCTCGCCCCAAAGAGTTTACAGTCTACATCTTCTTTTTAATTCAGACGCCCGCAAAATAGCAGGCTGAAATAACACTGCTATATGTCAGCTGCTGATGGAAGGAGATTAAATATTAAAGCCAGCGCTGTGGCTTTAACTCATTCCTTTTTTTTTTTCCCCTACTCTTCCCCCTTCTCTCCCCCCCGCTTTCTTCTCTGTGTAAAATGACATGATTTAGAACTGAAGTGCCAGACTCAGCCTCTAGGTTTCGGCGTTTGGAAATGTATGTAGAAAGATATATTGTGTCTGTGAGCATTTCTGTGCAGAGAAAGAGAGAGCTCCCAAGCTAGTGAGACCACATAAAGATGTTAAATAGAGCTGTAACGCACACCGAAAGCGGGAAAAGTGCCCTAGGAAAAAAAAAAAATTGTAAAAAAAAATAAATAATCCTGCAACGGAGCAAAATGAAAGATTAAAATAAATTCAGAGGTACCGAGCTGGGGCTGGCAGGGGAGAGAAATGTGACCCCATTCCCTCCCTCGTCCTCTTGCTGCTTCCCTCATTGACCTAAAAATCTCCCATTGCTTTACCCAGTGCAAAACGGAGTCGGAGATTTGGGGAATTTTCTTCCCTTTCCTTTTTTCCCCGTCTCCGTGTGCTCGGTATTTCGAGATGCCGCTGGAGCAGCGGCCGCCTGCCTGCTAAATATTCATCTGAAACCGGCTGCTCCTCTGTCCTCACAAAAACCCCCTGATTTATTTTTCTCCTCTTACCGTAACCCACCTATTTTCCTCCACTAACGGCTTGTCACCGCGTCACAAGGGGCGAGCTGGGTTGGCAGCCCAGTGTGTTAAAAACAAGGGTGATTTTTGGGCCAGAAACGTGACAGAGTGCCGGTGCCCACCCTTGCTCCCCGGTTTCCCCCCCTTTCCTACGAAACGATGCCGCAAATTTTGCCTCCCTTGGAAAGCGGCGGCGGTTCGCTCGCCTTCTCCTTTGTTCGGTGCCGTTTTGGCGTCGCCAAGATTCGTTAGCGCCGTTTGGAAATGAGTCGCGTTTTGGGCTGGAGCAGAGCTGAGGGGTTGGAAAGCTGCGGGGAGGAAAAAAAACAAACCCCAAGACGCGTGTATCTCGAACAAAACCATCGAGAAATGGCGTTTAAGGTTTCGTTACGGATCAGATCCGGGAGCTGGGTGCCCGGTGTTACGCAGGCAAAAAAACCTCTTTGGTGTTTTCTCCCTTCAAGTGTGTTCAGACCCACCAGCTCTAATTTATTTTAATTTCAGCCCCAGTTAACAAGTCGCCATCAAAAGCACCTTTGGACGCGGCGTCTTTGAAGGACGTTTTGCATAACGCGCTCGTTATTGCACCGAAGGGGAAGATGGATGGGACGTGCGCGGATGTGCCCGTTGTCCCTCGCCTCCGCTAATGTCGTGTGGCCCCCTCCTCCCCCGTCACGCGGCTCCCGGGAAGGCGCCGCCGCAGCCTGGAAAACACAGCTTTGCTCGATTAAAAAAAAAAAAAAAAAAAAAAAAAAGGAATCATAAATAAAGCGTCGGAAAGAGCGAGCGAACCCGGGGTGTCACGCTTGAGCTAATTCACCGAAACAGGTGGCGTTGGGTTGGTTTGTTTGTTGGATGGTTTAAAGAGAGAGGAAAAAAAGAAGGGGAAAAGGGCAAAAATTCTTTGCTGCAGCGGCAGCTCTTTCTAGAAACAAGCGGGATGCTGCGCAGCTCCAGGGCGCGTAAAAATCCTGCAGTACGGCCCGCGCAGTGCCCTCAGCCTCCCGGTTTGTCGCAGTCTATTAGGAGAGGCGCAATCCATCCTCGGGTCTTTATGATTATTTGCTTTAACCCCATCCCTGCCTCTTCCCCCTCCCTCTCCCTTCCCTCAGGCGCGATGCTCGGGGCCGGCACGGCCGTTTAGAGCATCTTGTCTGGGTGTGGGCGCCGGCCCCCCCAGCCCTGCCTCCTCGCTCTCAGCCCTAAAACCATCACGGGTGGGGTTTTATTCCGCAGTCCTCCCGCAGGTGGAATTTCAGATGGCGTTTACGGCACGTGAAACCTGTGTCCGTCTGGCCCTTCCCGCTTCGACTGCGGCTGTGCTTCGGGCTGCTCCGTGCCCTTGCAAAGAGCCGAGGGCAGGGAGGGCGGGCAGCCGCCTCCGTCCTGCTCCATAAAGCCCCGGCCTGAATTACCAGGCGGGTGCCAACTCTGCCGCACGCCATCCAAAAAAAGTTGCCTGCTCCCTAATAGCGCCTCATTCATCCCTCCATTAGCCAGCAGTAAAGCGGCGCATCTCACCGAACGGGGCGGGTTTGCATTTCCTAGACCGGTCGCAGCCACCGTGTGGTCCTGCCGCTTCGAGAAGGGGAAAAAAAAATAAAAAAAGAAAATTAAAAAAGGGATTATTAAAAATATTTGTCCCCCGTTCCCTAGAAGCCCCATGTAATGGCTTTTTCATTTTGAGCAACGTGTTCGCACGCCGCTTCTCAAACGGTCTGTCCCGCTCTGGTTTTGCTTAACGCTCGGCAGCGATTGTGTTACAGTTGCTCTCCGGGCGGTTCTCTCTTCCCCCACCCTGCTGCAGGATGTACCCGTAAAACACAAAATGCATTTATTTACCATTTTCTAAATTGTTTCATTTCAGAGGTTTACAAACGAGGACCACCTGGCGGTTCATAAACACAAGCATGAGATGACATTGAAATTCGGCCCTGCTCGAACTGACTCAGTCATCATAGCAGGTATGTGGCGTTCAATCCAGGCCAGCGCTGAAAATGGTGCACATTAATATAGCATGACTGCAAGATTAATACCAGGGACCAGATGCACTGAAAAACGTCTCTACCTCCCATAAAAAGCTCTTGTGATCTGCATTTAATCAGGAGGAAAGGAAAGCCAGAGGCTTCCAAGTTTCTATTTTTTTTTTCTTTTTTTATGGTAGTATCAGGTTTTGTGGTGGGGGGGCTTTTTTTTTTTCTTTGCCTTTTTTTTTCTCTTTTTTTTTTTTTTTTTCCCCTAGCTCTCACCCTTTTTATTAAGACTGGAAGATTTATGGACAAAAGGTCTTTCACGTTTCTGCGTGTGCTTTGAGGACGATGAACAAAATCTGACAAACCCAGCTTCCTCTCCTCAGCCCAGGTGTCAATTTTCTTGAGCTTTTCGGCTAGCAGTTAATAAATTAAAACGCCATCGAGTGCGCTGGCTACTGCCGAGAGTGCGCTTGCAGAGCTCGAATGAGGCGCTCCGGCAACGCACGGTCAATGCAGCCTTTATAAGATCAGAGGGGGGAAAAAAAGTTAAAAACCCACGTATATTGTTGTCTGGCAATAGATTATTGCCGGTTATAGATATTCTCCTGCCTTGTCAGTCCCCTTTCCTTCAGGCTTCTTAAAGGGCGTGAGGTTTGTGTTACCGCTGGATGAAAAAGCTGTTGCTGAGAACAAGAAGAGAGGAGGAAATGTTTTCGGAAGCCTTGAGAGTTCCTAAGGGGAAATGAAGTGTCTGCTGTAAGAGCCTGGCACCCTTTTCCCAGGTTCATCCCTGGCCCAAATTCGGTGTTCAAATAGGAAATAGCAGTTCAGTTGGTTTCTTAAAGGCTCCGAGTTAATTGTAGCTGCGGGTAGGATCGTAAGAGAGCTCGTACAGCCTTTGCTGGAAGGGCAAAGCCCAGGGGAGGGCTCCCAGAGGGAGAATTAATTTCAAATGGGATCAGGCTAATGGGAGTTGATGGCGAAGAATTTGGGGCAGGAGCTGAAAGAAACCTCCGATCCCTAAAGGTCTTTTTTCCTTCAGTTCGGCCCCTTTTTAGACGGAGTGCGCTGGGCGAGGGCGGGGTTTTGCTTGATAAAGCCAGGCTGTAAATTGGCTGGGCAGTGATGGGGAGCAGAAGTGGGGTACGGTCCCATCTCCAGCTGAAATCCAGCCTGCTCTAGCAGGGATGAGGCATTAAAAGCCCTCACCTCTGCGGCTCCCAGAGGTGTACGCTCCTCCTGCACACAAACTCTCGCAGGTGAAACCGTGGGTTGGGCTGAAACGCTTCAGCTTGAGCACAAGGAACGGCAGCGAGGGCTGGACTCAGCCCCCTCTCCCAGCTCCTCTGCGCTGATGCTCAGTGAGTTGCTCTGGGGTAAGCCACAAAGCAAAAAAAAAAAGCCCCAAAACCCCGACTTATTTAGGTGTGGTCGGTGCAAGACCGGCTTATTTAACATAGGCTTTCCCTGCCTGAGATCCTGACGGGGAATTGCGAGGGCAATAAAGCGCGCTGGCTTTGAGCAGTGAGATCTGGGGCGTTATTGCCCTTTTTTGTTGGGTTCTTTTTTTAAGCCACCATTTTGTCTCTGGGTTTTCTTGTTCTCTCCCTCCCTCTTGCTTTGTGCCGAGTCCAGGGCAGCAGCCTGTGTGTTAATGAGCAGGAGGATTCAGCGTACATCTCTTGCCGTAACTCCGCGGTTAAGCTAAAGAGAGTCGTAAAGAATTGTTCTCTCTCTGCCGGTTATAGCTGGCAGCAGAGAGACTTATTTAAATGGGGACGTGCACTTCTGGGGTGATGCTGTGGGCGGAAGAGCTGCTGCAATTCCTGGAGGTACGAACTGGGGAAGGGTAGGACGAGAGAGCTTGTACGGCTTTGCTATGTGACACCGTGAAAACTTCTGCTGGAGGTTTGGGCCCCGGGCTGGCGTATGTGGCTCGAAAGGACATTGCTAAACGGGGAATGGTCCGAAAAGAGCCCTGAGAGCCGTTAAAGCACTGGAAAAACAGCCTCCTGCAGAGATCTTTAGTTGGCAAAGTTTCTGGGTTTAATGAAGAGAGATTTGGGGAGAACCGAAGTGTGCTCAGAGGAGGCCTTTGCTTTTTTAACAAAACCAGTAGGTAGGGTTTGAAGTCAGGCTGGAAATAAAGCGTCATTCTGCCACAGCAAGGTGAAGTTATCGCCGGAGTTGCTTCCCGAGGGCTGTGGGAGACTCTCCACCACTGGCCGGTTTGAAACCAAATGGGATGTTTTCCGTAGACGCTTCGGCTCGAGCGCAGCTACTGTGCTCAAACAGGGAGCATCCGTGCCAAACAGCCGATGTTTTATGCCGAAGGTCAGGCTAAACTATCCCAGGGATCCCCTTTGTGCTTAAAAATCTATGTAGTTTTCTGCCAGATGGATTCTTTCGGTGTAACGTGCTCGTGCCGGGCGCCCGCAAGTACCTGGACTCCTGACCTAACCTCACGCAGGAAAAACGAGGCTCGCTGGGAGCGGGGAGATTTCTTTCTGCTTTATAGCCTGGGTGATGGCCAGAGAGATCATGACTCAACGTGTTAATACGGTGGAAAATGGGCCCCAGAGGGATTGCTTTGGACAGTAGTGGTAATTATTAGCACTCCCACGTAGCCGTCTGTCCTAGGATGCGCATTAATGTACAGAGCCGGCGCAGGGAGGGAAGCGACTCTGCCCAGCTCTATTCAGTGGAGCTGCTCCCATCAGCCGTTTGCCTTCTCATCGCTCCGTATTTTTAAGATTTGCTGTTTCAGGGAGATTTTCGTTCCTTGCAGCAGCAATTTAGCTGAGGACAGGCAAAACCCCGGGGTGGGAGGGACAGGACACGACCCGCAGGCAGGGGTTTCACAGAGATCGCCGCACGCCCCTCGCTGCAGCGGCTGTTTTTCTAAACGGAGAAACAAAATCAACGAGAAATTGTTTTCCCCTTTCTGACTTGACACTGACTTCGCAAACACGACACACACCTTAGCGGAAAAGCGTCCAGGCTTTCCCAAAACAGAGGCCACGTTTGCTAGGGGTCCCCGGAGAGGACTGAGGTGGTTAAAATGAATTTTTTAGCCTCTCTTTGACCGATGCTTGGTGTTACAACCCAAACAGATCAGACTCCGACCCCAACTCGGTTCTTGAAGAACTGCGAAGAAGTGGGACTCTTCAATGAACTGGCCAGCTCCTTTGAGCACGAGTTCAAGAAAGCTGCGGAGGATGACGAGAAAAAGGCAAGAGGCAAAGGCCACCGTTGCCGTAAAACTGAGCCAGGAGCATATTGTGGGGGCTGGAGGAGGGACGGCGCTGTTCTGATGAAAGGCATATGTCGTAGGGTAACTAAGTGTGGGCTCGGATTTAATACGCTGGCTTACATGGGACTTTATTTTTCTAACTCGGGTGACTTTGGCTAGCTATCCCGCAATCCGAGGCCTGGTGAGAGCGGATTTTAATGGTTTATTATTCCTTTGGCTTTTCACTTCAAAAAAGATTTAAAAGAAAAAAAAAAAAAAAAAAAGGCAGGACCCGAAATACCTCGCATCTTGGGAAGGAGATGCAGGAAAAGAGCAGCATTCTGTTGAGCGCTCAGGATCTGAGCAAAAATTCACTCAGAGCTTAACGAAGATCCTTAACGATGATGCCCTTAAGGTGCAATCAGCAGGGAAGGGACCCAGCTCAGCCCTGTGCCTTCAGCATTTGAACGCTGGCAGGGTGCATGCAAGGAGAGAGGGGCTCTGTGGAGGAGCCAGGCTTTTCCTAACAAAGAGCTCCCTCACATGCAAGCGGTATCGATTCGGGCTGCCCCTGCCAACCTCAGGAGCGCAAGGGTCTGAAGGACAACGGGATCTCGTCAGATAGCAGCTAATTAAGGACGTTTCCCTCCCCCTTTCCAGGATCTGAGGAGCAGCAGATGCGTATTGGGCTCTTAGACTGGCACATACATTTACTAAATTGATATATGTACGTACATACGCTCACAGTCAGCGGCGCTGCTCGGAAATAAACTGCAGCAGCACAGCCGCGTAAATCTTCGCCGAGATGGGGAACGGAGGAATTCAGAATTAAAACTGAAAACTGTCTTTCACCCGCTCTCCTAATAACAGGGCTCTTTAAAGCATAAATTGATCTTTCTCATTGGTATGCTGCAGGGCCTTGTCGGGGCTGCGTGGCATTTTATGCTCTGAATTCCCTGCCTTTTGTTCTCTGCAGCCCAGGCCCCGAGCGCTGGGAGAAGGTAGCTTTTCGTTTGTGGTTTCACATATAAATGGTTGAGCAGCCCACCGTCTAGCCAGTCGTTTTATATGTAAGACCACCCATCTCCTGGGCTGCGCTGCCTAATAGCTGCAGCTAAGATCCTGAGGCTGTCAGATGTTTTCCCTTTTTTTGCTTTAGGATGACTGCAGTCTAAATATTTCTGCCGGCAGTCAGGCGAACAGGGCGGCGTGAAGTTTGGGGTGGTTTCAGGATTATCCCTTCCTAGAAAACCTCTGCACAGGCAAAGTCCCCCGGGCCCAGATGGCTTGTCACTCACCGGACCTGGCCGGAGCTGCCTGCTGCATTTCTGAGATGCTTTCAACATTTGGCCGCATTGAGCCCAGTTGCTGCTGTTGTGTTTTGTCCTCCAGTTCCAAGGGTGGTCTCGACACCAGCATGTTAATTAAAAACATAGGCCCAGCAGGAGCTTCCCTGGAGGCACTTTAAGTGGTTTGAAACTTTCCTGCACGTTAATCCCTTCTCCTTTGTGATTCCCAGCGCAACGTCTCTGCTTAAGAAGGCAGGTAAATGGTTACTGCGCTTCCCCGCAAGCAAAGCTCCTGCGTAAATCGGCGCAGAGCGGAGGCACCAGAGCCGCACCCCACTCGAGGGCATCCATGGATGCCCGGATTTACCCTCTTGTCGCAATTTTCCCTCCCTGGAGAGGACTTAAAATGCAGCAAAGGAGGAGGTTTAGGTTAGATGCTAGGACAGACTGTCAGCCGTCGGGCGAGTGAAGGAGAAGCACTGGGATTGATGGTGGAGGGAGAGAGGGAGGGAGAGCAGGCTGGACAAACAGCCGTCAGGACTGATTTAGGGAGAGTTTCTCCTGCCCCGGATGGAGAGAGGGACCGGGTGATGTGCGAGGTCTGTTGGAGCCCGACTGAACGCAGCATCCTGCAGTCGGAGTCTCGCATGTGTGCTCCTCCGGTGCTCCCGTGTACCGTCTTCTCCCAGGCTTTCTCGTCCTCTAGGTCTGGGGAGGGGAGAGGTGGCCGCTCAGTCTAGTTTTATGTGTGTCCCCTTGTTGTCACCCTGCCCTTTTCCCGTCCCCAGCAAGTCATTAACTGGTTAAAATGGGGCACGTGGCACTGCTGGAACCCAGGGCGGTGGCAAGTTGCCAGGTTCAGGCATATGGTTGGGTTTTATTTTAATGGGGCGCTCATAGATATTTAATAACTTGCATGGCTCTTTGTTTGCTTTTGATAATCGGGTAATAAAATAATTCAGGCTGATTTATACAATGCTTTACAGCTCTACTGTGAATGAAAGTGCCTTCTGTAACTCGCAGGCATTTGGCTTTGTTACCTGTTCTCCTTAGCAGAGCCCTTTTATGAAAAAAAAAAAACACCAAACCAAACCCAACCCCAACCAACAACTAAGGCATGGAAAGAATCGTGTGTGTTACTGAGAAACCACAAAATGGTGCCATCTGGGGCAGAAACCCTCTTTCCTGAGCCTCCGTCTCCGTTTGGATGGGACTGGCGCAGCGCGGCACCGCTCTCTGCCTCGGGCTCCCAGATGCTACTTCAGTACAAATAAATAATAATAATTTGGCAAGAGCGCAGAGCTGTAGCTCTTCCTCTGGGAGCAGCCAAATGTTTCACAAACAATATGAGCTAATTGTCCTTTCAATCCGTGGCTGGTTTTCCTGTAGAGTGCCGGAGCCCTGGACATGTCACTGCCCTCCACCCCGGACATCAAGATAAAGGAGGAAGAGCCGGTGGAGGTGGACTCTTCCCCGCCGGACAGCCCTGTGTCCAACCCGCGGTCGCCACCAAGCAAGGAGAAGGTAGGTCTCTACCTGTGCCCTGCAGAGATGTTGGTCTCTCCTTCTCCGAATGAGAAGAAGCTTTTTCCCCACTTGGGTGCCAAGGCCTGATCTGGGCTCGTGCAGTTCCCCTTGCTTTAGAAATACAGCGAAAGACTTGTTCCCTAAAGTACTTGTCTGCTGGCCTTCCATCTCCACGTGGATTCGGCTGATGCAGGAAGCTTTGCTGTTCCCCCTGGGAACGCTTTGCTGGCGGGGCAAAAGTCCCGGACAAGTAACACATCTTCTCCGAGACTGGCTCGCTGTGTCCTGGTGGGGCTGGCTGGTGATTCCGAGCAGATTACTCCAGGTGACACGGTCTCCATCTGAATAAATTCCTGCTCTAGAGACATGAGCTCGGGCTGGAGCGGTAATTTGGAGAGGGGGATTACATCCCGGTGACTGCTGCAGGCAGCAGGAGCCTGAATTTCTGTGCCCCGTCCCCTGCACTGACACCGAATCAGCGTGGCTGTGGCCGAGTCGCTCCCCTCCGCGCCTCGGTTTCTGTGGCAAAGGCGCCTCAATTGTCGCTAAATTGCTTTTAAGCCATCAGAAGGAAGAGACAGCCAGGTGATTATTAAACTAATAAGTAACAGCGTGTCTCCTTTTGTCTGTTGATCCTCTCCAGGAGATCACCTCCAAGCCTGTAATCATTTCTACGCCTACTCCAACCATCGTGCGCCCAGGCTCGCTGCCTCTACACTTGGGTTATGACCCGCTCCACCCTACGCTGCCTTCTCCAACCTCCGTCATCACCCAGGCTCCCCCTTCCAACAGACAGCTTGGGTAAGTACAGGGGAGGGAAACGTGCGCTGAGGTTTTTTCTCCTGTACCGTCAGGCTTCCTGGGCAGTAATTAGGTACCTAAATAAGTTCCTTGATTGTCAGAACAACTGAGGTGCCGCGGTTCCCGCTGCGGCTGCTTGGGCATAAGGGCCTCATTGCAGCGCTGTCTCCAAAAGCAGAATGGGGTGTAAGTGCAGAAAGCAGGAACTAATTGTCGCAGCGTAACGAAACGAGACAAAACTCACCGCGGGGAGAAATTAAACCCAGTCCCCAACCATGCTGACATGACGCTTGCTGTCTGCGATGGGAGCGTGGCCTGACTGGGGACTCCCAAGTTGCTTTTGCAGCCTGATGCAGTGAAGAGAGCTCGGCTAAACCGACGGTAGGAAATTGTCTGGATCTTTAACGGCTTGGGGATTTTCTCAGACAGCTGTTGCCTCTGAAGTGTAACCTCTTCTGCAACCTGCTGGCCTCCTTCATGGTCAGCTTCTGCCTCGGGAGCTGTTTGTTTCAGCAGATCTAATGACCTGCTCCTTTTTGCCCCTTTAACAACCTGGATCGGAGGCTCCAGAGCGCTCGCTGCGGCGGTTATGAGCCTGCCACACTGTTAGGTAGCTCTGGCCCTGCGCATAAAAGGAAGGAGCCTGAAGGATGCAGGAAACACATTAGAATGCACCCTCAGGAGACGTATATTCAGCCTCACTTCTATTCTTTGGTGTCAGGATGCTTCTCTTCTGCTGTGGTCCTGGCCTCTTTCTAATTACCCTTGTCTGAGGCTGGCTCCTTACATTAACCAGGCCGTTTTTTTCAGCTGTCAGTTCATATTTTTCTGTGTGTTTTTGCTTTGACCCCTCTGGCACCATCAATCCAGGCTTCCTGACGGAAAGTTTTAAATTCTGTCTTGAGGCATTAAGGGGTTAAGTGATTGTCGTGGGGTTTTGAAAGGGCATTGTATTCCTCCTGTAACCCCGCACAGGCAGAGACACCGAGTCCCCTCGTGCTTGGAGGCACAAAGAAAGTCAGAACTGGAGTACACTAGGCTTTAATATGATTTTATGCGCCCTTTGCAGCCCGCAGGGGTAGATCCCTCCTAGGGCGTGAGAGTCGGACGCGCTCTACGGGGAGTTGGGGCTGCAGCTTTAACGAGGGTCCCTGTGTTAGGGCCACTGTGGACGTGGTGGGCTTGTCAGCGTGACAGAGATGGAAGGGAGGCTGTGACCTCCCTGTAACTCGGCTTGTTAGGCTGGGATTTTCAAAGCAGCCCGGAGGATTTGGGATGCCCAATAGAAATGAATGAGAGTCGAGCGTTTGCGTTCCCAAGGCAGCCTTAAAAATTCCAGCCTGAGTTATTGGCACGATGAACTCCCCCCTCTGACCCGCGTCCCCGGCTTCTCCCCACCCTGCCGTTACTCCGTGCCAGCGCCGTTTCCTCCGAGGATCCGAGGCAGCCCAGCCTCATCCGTCCCCTTCCCTGGGCTCGGCATAGAGGCAGCAACAAATTTCTTGTCTCCCTCCCCCGAAGTCAGGCTCCCGGCAGCTCTGCTCTTCTCTTCCTGGCTCGTCTCTGCCTCCATTCGGCTCCCTGCTGCGCTGCCATGAGCTGAGGAGCAGGAGATCAGCCCTTGCTGGCAGGACGGTTTCCTTCCTCTCCCCATTGACCGGAGCAGATCAGCTCCAGCTTTTCCTTCGCTCTCCTAGAAATTCTGAGTCCGGAGGGTCAGAGCCAGAGCACGGTGAGGTTTGTGCATGCTCCGAAATGGAGGCGGGAGCGTGTACGTGCCTGTTTGTCACCACATGTGGAAATGCCGCCTTTTGCCACAAAGTGATGTGCAATGGAAAAAGTTCTTGGTATTTTTAATTTGTCACAATTAAGCTCCGGCGCAGTCGCCTCCTCCCCTGGCCTGCAGCGAGCGGGACCGTTCCCGTCTCCCAGAGCCGTTGTCTGTGCAGACACGAGCCAGCCCTCCGCTGACTCCATATTTAGGAGGGTTTCTCTGGAGTTAGCGTCAGAAGTGCTTGTTAATGGAAAGCTAAATCCTTGCAAACCCTCTCGTGGGAGCTCAGCAGACATGGATCACCAGTTACCAGTAGGAGCAGCTGCCCAGACTGCCCCTCTGCCCAGTGCCACTGCCCAGAGGACACTTTTAATCTCCCTGAGGAGGAGTTGCAGCAGCCCCTGGATGTGCTTTTTCTGTCTGTTCCGGTGGGCATCGCGTCTTGGGGCTTTTGGCCAGCCGGTACACGCCCAGGAGTTAGCCAGGGCACGTCGTAACGCTGGCCATCAGCATCGCTGCTGGCCCCGGGTGAGAAGCAGCAGCCTGCGTCGCCTCGGCATGGCGCTGGCACGTGCTGGCTGCCGTGCGGCGAGCGTGCAAGAGGCTGAGCTACCTTAACACGTGCTCAGCTGGGCTTTGCACTGCTGTTCAGAAAGGGGAAACCAGGCCCAAATCTGCTAACCAGAATGAATTTGTGCTTGTGCCCGTGAGCTCCTGGGGCTGCCAGGACAGCATAAACCTGAAATAATCCATGAGAACTCGAATTGTTGTTTCTCCAGGTCTCCCACAGGTTCCCTTCCACTTGTCGTGCAGCTTGCAAACGGACAGACCATGCCCGTCCTCCCAGGCCCTCCCGTACAGATGCCTTCTGTTATATCGGTAAGAGAAACTTCCAGCACAGCTCTGCGTGGCAGGGGAGGGGACGGTGGTTTTCCCCTGCCAAATATAGGCAGACACTTCCATTTTGTAAAAAATTAAAGTATATCTCCCCCTCTGTGCAAGATAAGACTGGAAGAGAAGGAGGAGGAAGGGGGCCAGCTCTGGCAAGGTAGTAATAACATGACGATCACACTAGAGGGCAATAAGTCTGGAAAAAACCAAAGCCTTGCCTGGACAGATGGCTCACGCCGTTGATCCAGGGCTGGGAACCGTAGGATCCCTGATTAGCTGCCTCCATTTGGAACAGCGTGCCTCAATTGAAACCATTCGAGCTTGCAGAGAACATGTTGGTCTTTGCAAGCCAGGAAAACCACCCTAACCCCGCCAGTGCGCTACAGAGCTGTTGGAATATCAGCCTTGTGGGTCGTGCTTTTTGCATACGGAGAATTTTCCGTGGTGCAGAACTCACGAGCAGATTGCCCGGTGGGTGGCTTGTACATCTTCCGAGCGCTTCTGTTCCCAACCAGGCAGCCTGTGTGAATCCTGTCTGTCCTGCTGGGCATGTCTTTTGGGTTCTGCGTGAGTAATGGCCAACACCTTCTGCCTCAGGTGACGGGAACGTTGATGTCAAAGTAGGCAGGCAGCAGGCAGCTCGGCGCAGCTTACGGGCACAGAAACGTCTTTGCACCTTCCTGATCGTTTGACACACCGCTTGCATTTGTCGTGCTTTGCAACAGCGTACCTGAGCGGCTTATAAAAGCAAACATAAAGTCTGGTTTTTCCGCTCTTTGGTGAGGGAGAAAGCTCTCCGTGTTTAGGAGGGGATGCTGCGACTTACCCTTGGGGTTGTGGCAGCTTTGCAGTAGAGCTGGGCAGAGAACCAGAGGGGATCTCGTACCCTCCCGCTCCATCCACACTCCTGCACTGCTGGGGAAAAGCCCTCGGGGAGGGAAGGGGAGGCAGGAGGCTTTAGGGCTGCCCTCCTCCCTGTGCTCAGCGCTAGGCTGGTATGGCTGGGCGGCCCCAAAACAGCCACCGTGGCCACCAAAGGAGTGGCTGCTGGCCTTCGGTGACAGCAGGCGTAATTGATGGCAGTAGTTAAACGCCGAGCGTTTGTCAAGATTTATAAATGTGCTCGGTCGGGGAGTTATTACAGAGCCGCTTTGCGGAGCGCGCTTGCGAAAGCACCTCAGCTTCCCAAACCCATGCCTTGCTTCCTCCCCGCTAGCTGGCTCGGCCGATGTCCATGGTGCCGAACATTCCCGGTATTCCTGGGCCACCCATCAACAGCAGCGGGTCCATTTCACCATCAGGACTTCCAGTACACTCAGAAGCCAAAATGGTAAGTGTCCAAATAGCTTCCAGGGAGGGTGTCACACCCACGGCGTTGTCCCTAAGCCTTCGCTAGCTCCTCCAGCAGAGAGTCCGTCTGCAGACTTTTTCCCTGCAGCCTCCGCGAAGAGCCGCTGCTTCTCCGAAGTCCTGTGCCGCCGTCGGCGTGCCTCCCCGCGCCGAGAGCAGGTGTTGCGAATGCCACCAGGAATATTAGAGTCATCAGCGCTGCGGCTCTGGCAGGCAGAGCAGGCGCGCCGTTGTCAAGACAAACCTCAGCCCCATCCTAACGGCGGCTGTTTTGTAAAGCTGGCGCTTTCGGTTCCAAGATAACAGATGGGTTGGAGGTGGGCTCGGGGAAGGCAGAGCCAAGAGAAGAGATGTTGCACTGCAATCCGAGGATCCTGGTAATGGTTTTCACGTAGACCTCTTTAAAAGTTTACAAAAGGATTTTCCTCTTCTGGCTCTTCACGGCTCAGACTAGGTGCACGCAGAGGGGGGGAAGCAAACCTAACGGTGCACACAAAGAGTGGGCAAAACCCCCTGGGGTTCTTTTTGGTTGAGACAGGGTGGAGGTGTTTGCAAACCCACCTCTTACGGCGGTGCTGCTCACCGTCGCTGGGGTGTGTTGTCACTGCTCCCATCGTGCCCTGTGTAGGTGTCTGCAGGACTTGTGGGCGGATCAGAGCTACAAGTGGGGTGAGAGATCTTAAACTCTGTTCGAGGCACCAACAGCCGTCCTGCCCTCTGGCACGTGCCTGGCTGCCCAGAGAAGGAACTTGCAAGATGCGGTCTTGATCGTGTGCAGGTCCTTTCCCATCCCAGAAGGACCCCTGTGCACGTGCTCGAGGGCGGTTCGGGCTCTGCGGTTCAGTCCGTGGTCTTTCTGCAGAGCCTGCCAGCGGGGGAGCGGATCGGTGCCAGTTGCAGTAGCAGTTCTGGGATGCAGACACCTGTCTGCTTGAGCCTAAGTTGGAAGCCGCTGGCTGTCTTTGGGTAGAGCAGATGGTGATGGCTTTCAGTTGGATTTGTGTCAGCCGCAGTCCCCGCAGAGCCTGTTCCCCAGCGGCCTGTCTCCTTGAATGTTAGAGAAGCTGGTTAAAGCCTTGACAGGTCCACTGGTGTCCTTTTTTTTCCTCCTTTAACAGAGGCTGAAGGCCAGCTTGACGGCGTCTTCCTCACTGAATGGCAGCAACCTGGTGGTGGGCTCAGCCAGCACGATGGTGACCGCACGTCCAGAGCAGAGTCAGATCCTTGTCCAGCATCCTGACGCCCCTTCCCCAGCTCAGCCACAGGTCTGCTGCTGCTTAGCACCCGAGGCTGGGCTGGAGGTGCTGGGGGTTTCTGGGCCTCGGGGAGAGAGGAGGAAAACCTTGCGGCTTCCTGGTTTGCAGAGTGGGTTAAAAAGCCTTGGTTTTTTGGTGCCGCTTCAGCACTAATGCTCTCAAACACCGCCAGGCAGAAAACTTCAGCAACGCGTTAATTTGGTTGACAAGGTCTGGAGTTTCAAAAGAATACTTTGCTCTCTTCTCCCTGCTCAATTACTGGGGTTAAACGCTCCCCTCTTAGGCAATCAGCTCCACTGGCTCCTGCCAGCTAACCAAATGCCAGCCTTCCATCAGGATCGCCACCTGCTCCGTCAGTTAGATAGGCTTCCAAAAGTTTAATATCCATATGCTGCCTGACAGCGAGTACCGAAGTGTAACCGCACTCCCCGATTGTGGCGGTGTAATTACAGAGCCCTCGCGGAAGCGCCGGCAAGGCTGTGTCTGCAGCACCGTTGGCCCTTGCTGACTTTTCCTTTGTTCTCCCGAAATAAAACCGGGAAATGTGCGGTGTTACGAAATCTTTTTGTACCGGTTGCCTCCGAGAGCTTGTTTAGCTGAAGGTATTCAAGGCAAATTTAACCCAAATTAATTTTTAAAGCAAATCACCCACTCAGAAACTGTAATTTGTGCTCCACGAGTGAGTTAGTGTACCCAAAGGGAGCTAATGGCGTTAACAAACCCAAATGGAGACGGTGCTTTGACCGTGCGTGGTTCCGTGCGTCAGCGGGATCGAGGGCTCCCAGCCCTGCGGCTGGAAGTTGCCCTCTGTCAGCTGGCACGTGGTCCCTGGCCATGTGGGAATCTCCTAAGTCATTGCAGCATGAAGTGCTTTTAAAAGTCACTGAAGTGAAATTGAAAGGAAAGCCGCTTCCCCTGCATTGCCTGTGGTCACTTACCGCGTTACCTTCTCGGCACAGAGGGGAGGAAACTTCTGCTGCCGGTTACATGCCGTGAGCTGACCGTAGCGGATTGGGATTTAACCAGTTTGCCTGACGTTCACACGTTCGCCGGGTTCAGGATCTCAGAGAGTTCACATGGGTTCACACCTGAAGTCTGCAGGGCACCTCGGGCTCAGCTGAGGAAGGGCCAGAAATGCCCGTGAAAAGGGTTTTGTCCCCATTCCCCCCCGCAGCAGCCAGGGCTGCCCTCGGTCCATCCCCGCAGCACGCAGTTCTGGCTGCTCTGTAAAAACAAATCCCTTTTTGCCCCAGCCGCAAGACCTGGCGTCATCTTTGCCAAACTTTGTTGTGCCGGTGCGTCTGCCTGCCTTTCAGTATCTCTCTTTCCCGTGCCCCACCTCCAGGTTTCCCCTGCCCAGCCCACCCCCAGCACCGGCGGGCGACGGAGACGCACGGTTGATGAAGACCCAGACGAACGCCGGCAACGGTTCCTGGAACGGAACCGGGCTGCCGCGTCCCGCTGCCGTCAGAAGCGCAAGCTCTGGGTGTCTTCCTTGGAGAAGAAAGCCGAGGAGCTCACGACCCAGAACATCCAGCTGAGTGTGAGTATGTAACCGTGGAGGCTGAGCACAGCCCTCTGCCCACAGCCCTCCCTCCATCGCTCCGGGGGGAACATCTGCCCCGTGCTGCAGAGACAACGTGCGTTTGGATGCTGCGCTCCGGAGTGGGATTTCTGCCTCTGTGCCTAGATTTCACTCCTTCCTTTCCATCCCAATGCTCTGCCTCGAGCAGACCCTGAGGGAAAAGCTCTTGTTTCCCTCCCTGTCCCCCTCCAGCGGGCTCTGCCTGTCAAGGCAGCAGCTCAGGGAGGAACGCCAGCCTCAGGAGCAGAGCGCGGAGGCCCCAGGAAGCAGCTGTATTTGCAGAGTGGAAACCTGCCCTGCACGAGGGAGAGCTCTTGGCTGGCACGGGGTCAGCAGAAGCAGTCCCAGTTCCCTTCCCTGCGCGGTGGGCCTGGTGCCGGGGTGAGCAGGGAGGCTCTGCAGCTGCCGCCTGCGCCCATACAGGGGTTTTTCTGGAGAACAGGGTTTCCCTGGCTCTCTGGCAGCACCCCCAGCGTGCCTTGCAGAAGCGCAGCACATCTGAAAATACAGATTTCACTTCCACTGCCGTTAGCCCCCTTGTTAATGCTCTGGGCACTGGCTGAGGGTTGAAGGGTCTGCGAAGGCTGAACTCGTGTCCATTCTGGGCTTTTCCTTTCGCTGGTAGCCAGTGACTCACGCGGTGGGATTTTTGCAGTAGCACTGATCATGGTATTTTTATTCTCTTCCCAAAACAGTTATAGAAACTGTTTCCTGGGGACAATTTTGAAATACAGTTGACTGGGTTTCAGCTGGCTCTCCAGGCATTTCAATAGAGGAGTAATAAGCTGCACGAAGGTTTCAGGGGAGTTAGACCTGGTTTAAGGAAGAAGCTCCCAGAGGTACCAAGGACTTGGCAGAGCTCTGATGCTCCCCACGGCCTGGCGTGGGCCGAGCTGCTTGCACACTCGGCCTCTCGCTCTGTCTGGTGTTCCATCGGAGCCAGCACCGCGCCGGAGTGTCTGACTCAAGCAGCTGGCATTAGCAGGGGGGCTCAGGCAAATGTACGTCCAGGGTCAGATGATGAGCATAGCGCGGGGCTTTCCAGCCAGCGGTGGAAAGAAACGCTGCAGTCCGTGGCTTGCACACTAAATTCCCCAAACCCAGAAACTTTGTTTGGTCTTCCTGGGCTAGAGTCATCTCAAATTAGAGGACAAATTGTAAGTTTGCAGGGCACATAAATTAATGTTCTGCCATTGCTAGAGGCTGCTGTCAAGAACACGAGCGATGCACGGGGGGGTGTGTGTGTTTTTCAATCTCAGAATGAAGTTACGCTACTGAGGAACGAAGTTGCTCAACTTAAACAGCTCCTGCTGGCTCACAAGGACTGCCCCGTCACTGCACTACAGAAGAAAACACAGGGCTATCTCGGTGAGTGATGGCTTTTGCTGGTCCTCTCTACCCTCTAAGTAGGTCTAAGCAGCTAAAACCTGTGTGAGATGTAACGGAGGGGAATCCTCATCTTGGTTTCTGCTCCATCACCTTCCAGCTCCTGCGCCTGGCAGGTTAGGGCAGACTTTGGTCCTGTGTCTTCTGCTGATGTGGCCTCCGCAGCCTCCGTGGTGAGGAGGAGCCACCCAGGCTGGACCTGGTTGGTACGATCCTGCAGCCAGGCAGTGAGGGAAGGAGGGAACACGTCTCCCTCCGTGCCTCTGTAGCACGGGGCGTTTTGACAGAGATCCGTATCCCCGCTTCTCCCTGGAGCGCGGGCCAGCATCCCTCCACCCGCTCCCAGGCAGCGTGCCAGGCACTTGATAATCTCTTTGAAGTTACAAACTATTGCTGCTCTGAGAGCGAAGCCAGAGTCAGAAAAGGCCAGGCTCTATAAATGACATCATGGGGCTCTATATCTCATTCTCTGCAATTCACATCAAATGGCTTCGGGTTTGGAAGTAGGGCGGCCTCTTTTTATCTTCTTGTCTGTCTGTCTTTTGGTTTTTCTTGGGTTTTGTTTTTTTTTTTTTTTCTTTTTAATGCTGCCTGTTTCATTATAATCAACCCGGGAGCTAAACATTATGTCTGGATCCTTACGTCATCTCTGCAATAACAATTCCACGCTCTGGTATTTGTGCAAAGACTTTGGGAGGATGCGGGGGTCCCCTAGCGTTGCCTCGATTAGCGGGACGAGAAGCAGGGATGGACGGAGATGAGGAAGGGGAAGAAAACAAAAGCCAGGGAAGCAGCAACTGTCCTGCCCGCTTGCCACCTCCCGGCTCTCTGAAACGCTCTTTGCCTGTGCGCTGAGGCACAGATACGTGTCATACAGGGCCTGGCACAGCCAGTTTATTTTCACTCGTTACGGTGACTCAGAGCTTGAGTAATGTGGTCGTGAAACTCCTCGCTGTCCCCCAGCCCTTGCAGACAGGTGTTCGCTCTGTCTAGTGCAGAGAGGCGACATGATTTTCCCTGTTAACTTCCAAAGTTTACAGTTCCTATTATTATTCCTCACAGTCTGTCTACTCCAATAATAGGAATTCATCACACATCTGAATAATAAAAATGAATTTCACACCTCCCTCCCCATGCCCCCCCTCCCCGGCTGCCTGTTTTATTATTGAGATTTGTGACTAAGCGGGTCCTTAAACAAAAATGCCAGATTCCCTCGATGGAATTACAGCTGCTTCATGTACAGTTGGGTTGTTTTATTTGTAATACCTTGTAAATCTCCTTTTTGGGATGCCAAACTGTTATATTGCTCTGTTCGACCTTCTCTCTCACTGCCAAGTCCGTTTTCAAATCTGCTGTGCTAGCCGCATCGTTCAGTATGCTGGCGAAGGGTTCGCCAGGGAAGGTAAAACCCGTTTGGGAAAGGGCTACGATTCTCAAGCACCTGGTAGAAAACCGAACCCTAAAATACATCTGCCAGCGCCCAGCGAGGTTGTAAACCCCTTCTCTGATTCCCCACCCCCAGTGTCGTGGGGTTTGCCCTCTTGGCGTGGAAGAAGTGTCCCAGCTCATGCCATTATTTTGCTCTTTTAAAGGAAGGTGACCGCATCTTACCCGTAATTCATCTAGCCAAGTGCACAGGAGGGAATTTCCTCCTGACATCTGTAGATAATGAGTGTATACCCCCAAAGAGAGAGGTCTGATTGCTCTCGCCTTGGCATTTGATAGGTCACAAATTATCCTCCGCGTTAGAAGCTCTGCCTGGGCGCCCTGGGCTGTTTGTGGGAGAGAATCCAAAGTTTTGGAAACCAATCTGCGTCGCTCGGAAAAGAGCAGGGAAGAAGGTCTCTGCCTTTTGTTCGCCTCCCATCGCTTCAATCATATTGCTTCGAGTTAGCGAAAGAAATCGAGCAAGCAAACAGTTTGTGATGGGCTCTAATTAATTTTAATGTTCTAGAGAACAATAAAGAGCAAACCAGGTAATTTATATAAAAAATGGCAAAAAAAAAAAACCCCACCTGCCTTTGCAGAAGGGTTTTTGTCGCCGCTTTCCTGTGTGCTCGCCCAACAGATGGTGAGGACTCTGAAGGAACGATTCGGTCTCTGGGCTAAATGGCCTTGAACCAAGCACCGCGCCAGGAAACAACACGTAGGGCAAGTGCCTTGGTTATAACGAGGAAACAGATTTATTCCCATAAAGGTCACGCGGGGTCTGCCCTCCTTGGTGCGAAACCTCGGCGCTCTGGGCCTTGCTGGCGCGGAGTCGGTGAGGTCTGGTGGTGTTTCTCCAAGGGACGGGGCCAGCCCAACCCGCTGGGCCCTTACGGCCCGGCTCTGATGGCTTTTCCTTCCAGTCCTCGCTCGCTTTTGCCAAACAGCTGCCTGAGGGGGGTGACCCGGCTTGGTGGGGGGAGCTGGGATTCCCGCAGGGATCAGCCTGGCCGCTCCAGGCGGCTTTGGCCGGGAAGGTGAGCATTAAGTGACCACCAGATGAATTTCTGCACACCCTCCGAGGCAGCGGCGGTCTCCCCGCTCGTCGCCTCACTGCCGACGCCGGCAGCAACGCGCGCAGCATCTCTCTAACCTTGCTTTCTTTATTTTTCCATCCTCTTCTCCGGTCGAGCAGAAAGCCCGAAGGAGAGCTCTGAGCCCACCGGCTCCCCTGCCCCCGTCATCCAGCACAGCTCCGTGACGGCCTCTCCCAACGGCCTCAGCGTCCGCTCGGCGGCAGAAGCGGTCGCCACGTCGGTGCTCACGCAGATGGCGAGCCAAAGGACAGAACTGAGCATGCCGATCCCGTCACACGTCATCATGGCTCCACAGTCGCAGTCTGCTGGCAGATGATGTCACAGCCTGTGCGTGTGACACGGAGCTAACCACGAACTCGCAGCCGGAGAGACTGACCGTAACTAAGTCCCTGACGAGTGGGGGCCGATAAGGATTTTTATTTCTTTTTGGGTTTTTTTTTTGTTTTGTCCCCAAGTGAGTTAAGGGCAGCTGTGGCGCTTCCTGCACTGCGCAGCCTGTACAGCTCCTGGCCCCCGAGCGCTGCCCTGCCACCGCCTGTCCCCGCGGGACGGCCGCAGCTTCAGCGCTTTCCTCCACCCTTCGGCTGACGGGCCGTCAGCTCGCAGAGTCCTCTGAGCACACAGAGCCTGGCTTTGAAAAGCACCTTGAAAGGGTCACTTTCAGGTATCGGTTACGTTAACACTAAACCTCGGTGGATCCCCTCGGCGCTTTTTCTCTTCCAATTTTCCCCCACCCTCCCTCCTCCTCCTCCGCTCTCAGCGAAGGAAAACATAGCTCTTGGGAGGCTGTGACATTTAGTCGTGCTGTCAATGTATTTTATTTTTAACAGCGTGCTGCTTCCAGGCATCTGCTCCCCGCTCTGCTCTCGCTACCTGAAACATTGCACCTTCGCACCAGAAGCCTCCCTGAGCTCTGAGGTTAAAGGGATCGAGGGTCACACGCCGGCTCCGTTTGGGACACGATGGGAGTGCATCGCTGTCAATCAGTTTGTGCCCAGCGGTTGGGAGATGGGGACGCGGGGCCGGGGGGGACGCTCGAGTTCCTGGTGACTTCTGCCACGCCGGGAGCTGCGGGCGTTCGCGTCCTGCTCTCGTGACGGGGTGCGGTGGCTGCTGGGGGAGAGGGACCGTCTGTTCTGGCAGCGGAGCGGCTGCTCCCCATCTTCCGTACCGTAACCGGTGCTGGGACCGGTGCGAGGGCGCTCCGGGAGGTGCGTGACCGGATCAGCCGGCCCCGCAGGCGATGAGGACATGAGTCCCAGGTTTCACTGTCTGCTCCCAGCTCTGCTGCCCACCTTAGCGAACAAATCCCTCCCATCTCCCAGGATCGTCTCCTTTACACATAACCTCGATGACCTTAATAATGGTGGCCTTAAATCATGAATTAGATGCCTGTTCCAAGGGGAGGGAGCACAAAGTAGTGTTTCTGTTTGCCCGGTCTTTTACCTCTTCTTCACGATCCTCTTCCACTCTCGGTGACGGAGCATCCGTTGCTTCTGACCCAGAGCAAGTGAAGGATTCCCAGGGCTTCCAGTTTCATAGGGCGGGTTAAAAGCCCAACCCTCGATGTTGAAAGACGTTTGGAGTCGGCTCCGCTTTCTTGCCGGACGGCCGTAGCATGTGTGTGTGTCTGCGCGTCCCGCGGCTGCCGCCAGCCTCAGGCAAGCGATGGGGATCGACAGTTTGGAGATGGAGGGGGGTGCTGGGTGCGTTCGGGCTCTGGGGAGGAACCTCGTCAAAATCCGTGGAGCTGCATCAGCCCTTGGTCTTCCTCTCCTCCTCGGGAGGTCCCTCCTCGGCCGAGCTCTCGCCCACCTCAGGTTGCACTCGCCACTTTTGAGCCAAGTTTGTTTGTCAAAGTGATTTCGTTTGGCTCGCCCAGACTCGGAAGGTTTCCAGGGTCAGCAAAACCCAAAGCAAAGTCCGAGCAAGGACCCGGATCCCGCTGCGGACGGGGAAGTGCAGCAGGTTGGTTTTTCTCTCGAGGGCTTCTGTCTTCCCCCCCTCCCCTCTTGTTCAGCTCTTCCTCGGTTTCTCTGCGGCATCGGCCGCGGCGGCGCCTGGCTGTGGTTTGTCTCGACGCAGTGCCGCGCTCGCGCTCCTCTGGTTTCCCTTGTCCATCTCACGAGTCTTTGTGCGTGATGGGGGTCGGTTCTGGCCTCGGCACTTTGCGCTGGCTTCGGACCCTGCGTCGCCCCCCCGGACCTGCCTTTCGTGTCTGTAAAACTCCTTCTGCGGAGCCTGCCCGCAGGCAGATGTTTCGGCTCTTGCTGGCCCGACGCGGTGCGTGTGTCTGCAGCGAGAGCGAGCTGGGAGAGGAGGACAGGCGGGGGGTCGGCAGGGCGTCACACCGCATGACCTGGCCTGAAAGGGGTTTCGGAGGATCAGGACCTTTTGGGGGCTGAGGATCTGAGGCAGAGGGTTTGCAGGAGGTACAAAATCCAGCCTGGCTCTGCGTTCTCTCCATCCTGCTGCTGGCTGCAGGTCGCAGAGTGAGAGGGAACGGCGGAAAACGCTGCGCTCCTTCCCCTGGTCCCAAAAGGGGTGAAAAGGACCCGTCTTGCAGCAAAGGGGTTTGCTCCGGTCTTCAGATCTGCTCAGGGGGCTTTGAAACGAGTCTCCCTCCCTCTTTCTTTCTTTCTTGGTCTGGGAATAGCAGGAATGACAAAAATGTGTTGTAAAACATATTTGCTTCGTCAGCCGTCGGGTTCCTGTCCCTCGGTGCGTAGTTCGGGGAGCCAGGAGCAAGCGGTGGTGTCCGGCCGTGCCGCCAGCAGCTCCCCAGCTCCTCCTAGGCTCCCCCAGCGTGCGGAACCCCCCTCTGTCGGGAGAAGCGTTGACTGAACGAAAAGAGAACGGGGAGATGGAGCTCCGGGCTGATCCCGGTTCCCTGTTGGCCTCAGGGTGGACGAGGCGGAGGAGCAGCCGGTGGCTTTGTCAGCCAGAGCAGAGGGTGACATCAGAGCAGAGGGTGACACCGAGGAGGCAGCAGAGCCGGGACGGACGCGCCAGCGGCAGCGTTGGCATCGAGTGCCACAGCTTCCCTCACCCCTCAGGGACTCGTGCCCTGCCTGCGATGGGGGAGCCGAGGTGGCCCGGGCTGCCTGCGGCTCGCCCGCCTCCCGCCGCAGCCTTTCCCTGCCCTCGCTGCTCTGCCCCGGGAGCCCTCGTTGCGCCGTCGGGCAGCTCAGACCTGGCCGGTGGCGCTGGGGGAGCAGAGCGGCCTTTCCCCCGTCCCTCCCTGCTGCAGCCCCTCCCCGTCTCAGCTCCCCTCCGCTCCGAGTGCTTAGTGCCTTGAAAAATCTCCTGCAGGCCCACGAAAACACGGAGGTAAAGCTCCAAACCCGGGCAGGAGCAATCAGGGAACGAGTGTTGGACCGGACCGGACCGGGGGGTTTGTAACCTGCGGGGCTGCAGCTCTCCCGGTCCCCTTTGCTGCTGTTTTACCCCAACAGTGTTCGGAACCTGCAGCTCCCGGGACAGGTTTCAGGTCTCCGTTCCCCTTTTTGGGCTCCTGAAGGTGCCCGGCAGAGCTGACACTGAACCGGTCTTAAACCTCGGAAGGAGCTGGAGGTCCCGGCACCGCGGGGGCCGGTGGGAGGGACGGGTTTGGGTTTGGAGCGGTGACTCCTGCCAGGCTTTGCGGAGAGCAGGGTACGTAGAGAACACGTTTTCCACCAGCGCTTTTTCCAGCACCTCCACGGCGATGGAGCGGCCGCGTGTGGCTACGTCGGGCCCCTGAAAATCCAGGGTCTGCCTGGAGCCTTCGGGCTCCGAGGTGAAAATCCCCGCCGAGAGCTTCAGGTGGCTCCGAAGAGCCGATCGGCCGCTGGGTTTCTGCCCCGCGTCATCCCCCCCTTCCCCGTCGCTTCTCTCGGAGGTGGTTTCCTCTCCAGGCCAGCGCCGTGGTCGCTGTAGAGGAACGTGCCGTGCTGGAGGGGTGGGTTTCGTTGGGAAGAAGGACGCTGTGGGAGATGGGTGCTGCGGGTTCCCCCGGCCCCCTGCGGATGGGCGAGGGCTGAGGCGGGTTTTCTCCTCCCTCGTCCTTCCCTTCGACTCTTGCTTGAAGACTCGGCCGATGTCTTTGGGTTGGGCAAAAACACCCCAAGCCCAAACCCTCATTTCTGCTCTTGGGTGACTTCTCCTGCGTTCCCCAGGGCCCTGGGGGGCGGCAGCCGCGCGGCCGGCTCTGCTCAGCACCTCCCCGGGCATTGCGCTTCCCTCTGCCCGCCCTCGGCCCCGCTGCGGTGCCTGAGCCAAACCCCGGTTAGTGCCGGTGTCGGTCCCGCGGCTCCCCCCGCGGCCCATCTCTGCCGTAGCGGTTTTTGGGAGGCTGAATTGCCGGCTGGGGGGTAGAGCAGCACCGGGGNCTGAATTGCCGGATGGGGGGTAGAGCAGCACCGGGGCTCCTCGTGGGAGCGTGCAGAAGCCCCGCGGGGGTTTCGCGGTGGCGTTTTGGTTGTGAAGGAATCGGGGAGAGCCCGAACGGCGGCATCGGCCGTGGCGACTCGGGGTTTTGATCGGTCTGTCGTCACTCTCGCGTCAAATAGAAACAAATGGCTGAAAAACCCGGCCCGGGACAGCCGCGCCCCCACCCAGGGGTGATGGTGCCCCCCGGGAGGGCTGGAGGGCAGTGGTGAAGATC
>VWZZ01006792.1:0-51426 GCA_013399095.1 Psophia crepitans
TGTCTAGATTTCCTGGCTATCGGCATGCTGAGATCCTGGGCTCGGAAGAAGTGGTCCTTGAAGGACAGCCAACTTTCTTCAGCCCCTTTACCCTCCAGGACCCTGTGGGTTTACATCTTACTTCTAAGACAAATAGCACGGAATTGCCTTACATCCAGTACCACATCAGTGAACTGTAGAGAGCGTGGGACAGGCTGCTGAATGTATAAGAAGGAACCATCTAAAATAAGTTGTACACTGCTCTTGAGATGAGCCATGTTTCTGTAGCTACAGATGGATAATCCTGCTTTCTGTTAAGTTCACCAGCTGTTGTGCAAATTCTGACGAGCGTGGTCTTCCCCTAAAGTGTATGGGAGAGAGTTCCTTAATTCAGGTCAAGCAACCTACAGAGCAGATGGACCAAACAGTATACAGGTGAACTTCAGCCATTTTTTGATGTGCTTAATCCTACAAGGTTGTTGGTTTTTTGGCTCCCAGCACATTACATCATTATCTACAGTGTTATTTCTGTGCTAAAAATTAGAAGAACTCCTTTCCTAGATGAGGACTAGAAAGCTCAGAATCAGTAGGACTGAGCCTCTAATTGCTCTTTTCAAAAACTAATTACATTCCACACACGATTTTAAAAGGTTCTTGGGTCTGTTCACACATCTGTTCATGCTGTGAAGGACATTAAGCAAAAAAAGTGAGTATTCAAACCAGAAATGTGTTTTATGCTACATAAATGCCAAGAATATAAAGTTCTTACCTCTATTTTCTGCCTCTGAGGAAGTTCCTAGAGAATGATTTCAGATTAGTACTTACTGTGGTAAGAATCTCATTTTTCAGGAATATAGTTTACTATCTCACTATTTTATTAAAGTATCCTTAGATACAATGTCCAGAAATTTCAAATTGATGAAAAGGACACTGTTTAAAGAACAACAGTAAGTCTCAACTGTATCACTAGAACTCCTTTAAACAGCATCAGCAGAAAAGGATCTAAAGGCTGTGCCTATGAATTTGAATACTTTCTCTTGCATTCATTTTTCCTTTGTATAATTAAATCAGCCTTCCTACAGAGGATGGTGAAGGCAGTTCACTATTCCCTAGTCAGTCTAATGGGAAAATAACTACAGTACGGGAAGGCCATTAATACAGAAAATGTCTATACTACAGACTACTGTCTAGCAATTTAGACATAAACCAACACATCTTTCTAACCCCTACAGACCTAGTTTTGTATATCCTGCCCCTTGATACCTGTTGAGCCTGTTGTACTCCAGCGGGTTGGTAGAATAGCATAATAGCCTGCCTACCCAGCATGATTTAGACTTTTTTTTTTCTCATCTTATTAGATCCATCTGTGGAGTTAGCTACACTGAAACACATGCTTACATAATAGTTCACTGATGATTATGTTTATTAAAGATTAAAATAGAAAGGAAGGTATAATAGACCCACCAACTGATTTGAAACAATGCTGCAGATATTTCCATGCTGTTCTAAGCTGAATTGTAGAACTACTTCCCATACAGACCTATTGATCCTGTATACCTTCTGCTTGCTGACGCCACCAATAATTTCACATTGCAGATATCCAAAATAATATATCATATTTTCTTCTTGTTCACAACTATGTTTGCTTTCAGACTTATGTCTATGTATTTTTCTCTTTCCCCAGGTAATGCGTTTGTGGTTAGCCTGGCCTTGGCTGATCTGGTGGTGGCCTTGTATCCATATCCACTGGTGCTTTTAGCTATTTTCCACAATGGATGGACGTTGGGTGAAATGCACTGTAAAGTGAGTGGCTTTGTGATGGGACTAAGCGTAATAGGCTCTATTTTCAACATCACTGCAATTGCAATAAACCGATATTGCTATATATGTCATAGTTTTGCCTATGACAAAGTGTACAGCTGTTGGAACACGATGCTGTACGTCTCCTTAATCTGGGTATTAACAGTAATTGCAACTGTGCCAAATTTTTTTCTTGGCTCTTTAAAGTATGATCCACGCATCTATTCATGCACATTCGTTCAGACTGCAAGCTCCTACTATACGATATGTGTTGTGGTAATTCACTTCATCGTCCCTATCACAATTGTGAGCTTCTGCTACCTTCGAATTTGGGTTTTAGTGCTTCAAGTTAGGAGACGAGTCAAGTCAGAAACAAAGCCAAGACTGAAGCCAAGTGACTTCAGAAACTTTCTTACCATGTTTGTGGTTTTTGTAATTTTTGCCTTTTGCTGGGCACCTCTAAACTTCATTGGACTGGCTGTCGCCATCGATCCTATGGAAATGGCACCAAAAGTTCCTGAATGGTTGTTCATTATAAGCTACTTCATGGCCTATTTCAACAGCTGCCTTAATGCAATAATATATGGACTTCTTAACCAGAATTTTCGGAATGAATACAAACGGATTTTAATGTCACTGTGGATGCCAAGGCTTTTCTTCCAGGACACATCCAAAGGAGGAACTGATGGTCAGAAGAGCAAGCCTTCTCCTGCTTTAAACAACAATGACCAAATGAAAACTGATACCTTGTAAATGTGTAATAAGTGTAAAAATAAATGTCACTGCAAGAGTCTGTCACGGAGAACTCCAAGAATATAGTTGTAATGTTCACATAATTCTTGCTTGCTTTTGGGGGCTTTCCATTTGGATGGCACTTTGTGACTGAAATAGTCTTCTTGATAAAGCACATTGCTCTCAATTCATGATTTATACAAGATATCAATAGAAAATGCATTGCACAATTAAAGCAGCAGGCCAATGCAAGCTGTTTTAGTTCTGAGAGCTGAATTCTGCTCCCAGACATATGAATGAAGCTTTTTCCTTTTTTACTTCAGCAGGAGTTTTGCATCCTTTATACAAAGGTCAGGATTCATTTCTTAGAAGATGTTGTGGGGGTACTTGTCTATGGGCTCAGCTCATCAAGGCTGCAAAGTGATGTTTTCCTCCCTCCTGTATCTGAACAAAGAGGGTGAAGCAGATACTCTCTCTTCCACTCATAAGCCGAACATCACATTTCTGTGCATGTACTGGTGGCAGTAGTAGTATCTTTGAATCAAACTTGTAAATTGGAAAGAAGAATGTTGGTGTAAAAGCAAATATTAACATTAGAGCCTTTCCTCACCAGTTTTTCATACTTACATATGCTGTATTCCCAATTAGGGTGTATTTACTCTGTTCATCTTTTGTGGTTGATTTTATGGTAGATAATATAATACAAATGGTTGATTTCTTACATGTTTCCTTAACACAATATTCTTCCTTCAGAGAAGATTAAATTTTCTTTGTACTCCATTTATTTATCTATATGTAGACATCCAATGTCATTTGATGCACTTTAGCACACCTAACAAATTTGCAACAGACTGAAAATTATGGCATATGACCTGTGATTGTCTGGAGTCGCAACCAGACACCGTACAGGATATCCCAGATCATCTCAAATGACACTACACCAAAAGAAGGAGGCCTTTTAAGTATAATGGTAGCTGAGATACTTGTCTCACATATAGATATCTAATCTTGAACAAAACCCACTTTTAGTGTCTAACCTAAACTAACCTTCAAGGTTCCCTATAGTGGAGATATGATTCCTTCCACCTGCCATGAACACACATCCGAAGATGAGATGAATTGCTTTGTGGAGGTCCTGGTCTCCTCTCACTGACTTCAGAAGGAGTTTTGATTACTAGTTCAAACATCTCACACTGGATAGCTAGACTGGGATTTATCTTGCTTAAATTGGGATGTCTCCAGTGTAGGTGTTTGCACTCAATTTATTTTGTAAATTCTCACTGTAGTCTATGGATATCTAGGAAATGATTCCTTTTATCTTGAAACAGGCACCTTTTTTGGTCAGAGGAACTGGTCATCAGACCTCACTGACTGTGTCTTCATTGACTGTCATGGAGATTAGGCTGCTCATGTAGACATGTTTCAGACAGAGATAGATGACCTCAGTCTCATAATTAGTGTACCTACAGTTCACATTTGCACAGTTCATGAAATGAAAGGATGTTTTTCCATTTTCTTTTTAAACTCAGCTCAAATTCAAACCAGATGTTCCATTTTTCAGGTAACATATTGTAACAATGACCGTACAGATCAGATTATAATCTGGGCTATACCTCACAGCATCATAGTAATTTACACAATGTGGTTTGCATTATCTCTAAATCAGATTAGGAATCTGTGTACAAACACACAGTCAATGAAGTTATTTTATCATTAGATCTGAAATGCACATTACTTTTAGCAGCACTGTTCAGGAAAGAGAAGATAGGCCAATTAGCTTTTCTCTGGTAAATCCATGTGAGGTATTGAAATCAGAAAAGCAGGAATTCAGGTTGCTATTACATTCCAGTTTGGCTCTCCTGACCTGGCTATTATGAAAAATATTTCTGTGGTATTGTTAATTTGTGCAGCCAATACGAAGCCATGAAGACGTATTACACATCATCATTATGTTGCTATACTTACAGAAGAACATACTACAGCATTTTAAATTTTTTATTTCCTTGCCAAAAGTCTGTGGAAAGTACAGCCAAGTAACAAATGTGATAATTCTTCTAGCTTCTTTCATGTTCTTCAGACAATTTCTGATAATCTCTGAAGTTCAGTACCCCAGGACTCAAACAGCAGTAGCCTGATGAAAGGTGAAAACTTTGTGAATAGGGGCAAAAAAGAGATGGAACAAATTTAAACTGGTAGTAGATAACAAAAATATTGTAGTTAAAAGTAGCAATCATTATTATGTTCTACTTGGAACATAATTTTGTAAGTCTGACACAGTTTTTATATGTATTGTCTTTCCTCATGACTTCCACACCAATGTACTCAACATAGAACTAATATACATGTATGTCTACATGTAAAACTTCCCCTATAGTAAATGAGGAGTTTCAAGAATCTGGGAAACTTGCAGGAAAGAACATCAAGTTTGTTTCATTGACAATCCTGTTTTTTTTCTAACTTCTATGAGTAATCAAAACTGTGTTTTGAAATTCAAAATTTGTTACCTGACTTGTTGATGAACTAGGATTAGAAGTAAATTGATTGACACTGATTTATCACTTGCTGACATGATTCAGAATACAGTCCAGAATTTGGATCAAATTCCCATTATTATTTTAGATCCTTAAAACAAATTCAAACATTGCTACCACTTGCTTGGCCATAAAAATGAGCAGCTATCATTCTGCATAATCATGGGAAGAAGATTTGAAATTTCTATGAAGTCATTTTACAAATTATCTCTTCACATTAAAAGTTAAAGATCAGTTTTAAGAAACCTTGTGCTGGTACCTCCTCAGCTATCTTAAATGAAGTTCACACGAGTAATAGAATAGAAACATAGATTCACAGAATGGTTTGAGTTGGAAGGGACCACAAGGATCATATAGTTCCAACCCCCTGCCATGGGCAGGGACACCCTACACCAGACCAGGTTGCCCAAAGCCTCATCCAACCTGGCCTTGAACACTTCCAGGGAGGGGGCATCCACAGCTTCTCTGGACAACCTGTTCCACTACCTCATCACCATCACAGTAAAGCATTTCTTCCCAACTTCTAATCTAAATCTACCTTCCTTCAGTTTAAAACTTATATCACTACACTCACTAATAAAGAGTCCCTCCCCATCTTTCCTGTAGGCCCCTTTAGGTACTGGAAGGCTGCAGTTAGGTCTCCCCTGAGCCTTCTCTTCTCTAGGCTAAACAACCCCCACTCTCTCAACCTGTCCTCCTAGGGGAGGAGTTCCAGCCCCTGATCATATGTGTAGCCTCCTCTGGACCTCCTCACAGAGCTTCATGTCTTTCTTATGCTGGGGATCCCAGAGCTGAACACAGTTCTTGAGCGCAGTAATGCGTTGTTCAAAGAAAGAAGTGTTTCAAAATCTGATCCTTCCTCACAAATGATTAAAAGTTTTTGGAACAGTGCTAAATTATTAGGTGTGGATTGTGCTACCACAACATTTCCTGAACAGGATCCTGCTCTGCATGGTGCCTGCAAAGCCAATGGACCTACTTAGTGTGCCAGGTACTATTATTTATTGAGTCCTGATATACAGAAAATAACTCATGCCTGTTCAAGTAAGCTTTTATACCATGTATTATTACAAAGTATTGCATTTGAGTTGACATGGAAATCAATAAAATTGATAAAATTTATATTAATTTAGATGACTAAATGCAGCCCTTGCATGGTGAAAACTCTTTATGTAACAGTATTTTATTTTCCTATATAGTAATGTATCCATCTACCTACATCAAAAGCCTTAAATTAGTTTTCTCCCTCTCTTATTATAATCCAAAATCCATTTTCCCTCAGTTTACATTTGAAGAAAAAATTATAAGTGCAATTTAAAATATAAGTAACAATCAAAATAGGTGATATTGTTATAACATGATTTGAAAGTACACTCAGGAACAACATATCAGCTCTGGACAGATTTATGCATCTTTCAGGAAATTATTATTTCCACTATATAAAAGTATTTATACCAGCATATCAGATATAGACACTTTAAGAAAAAGAAGGAAGAAAGTCAGGTAGACCTGGTGTTCTGCATATGGTGAACTAGTGAAGGAAAAGCTAGGGCCTCAGGGACAAAGTCTGTTTCCAGAAAATTTGGAGTGTTTTCAATCATTTCAATCATTTAATGTTATCTTGATTAAATGTGTTGTGTTTTATGTTTATGAAAATAAATAAATGTATTCTAGAATCGTTCTTACAGTATAACTCTAATTAGAAAAAAAAAAATTACCATTATGTAGGTGGCTAAAGACCACTTGTAAATTCTATTTCAGTAAAGAGGGAAGTGGAGGTGTGGTAAAGTCTGAATGAGACTGAAGCAATGCATTAGCCTTATCCTGTCTCTCCCTGTAAGTGAAAATTTCACTTTCAAGGAAGAATTAAAACCAAGTATTCAATCCTATTCCTGTTAACTTCAGTGAAATCAGGTTTTCATACCAAATTATTGACTGAATAAATTAATTCTGCCTGACTCATTCTCAGGGGCAGAAATGCACTTTTGTCTCTCCACTTCTTCCTTTAAGGTCGTGGAAAGTCTCAGAGTTTCACAATGAATAAATATCTACAGAAGATTGTATATATTTTGTAATATGTGTATAACACAATTTCAGTCATCTGAACAATTTATTGCATTTAAAGGCATTTACAAATGCAATGGAAAATGTGGAAGGCAATCTGTTTTCAGTCATCTATTGATATGTTGCTATTTTAACTGAATCTTGCACACTTGGTCTATAATAATAAATATTTTGCCTCAAGTTATAATGAGCATGCAAAGAGACCACTATGGCTGTCAGTTGTGGAACACATAACTGATTACTATTCATCCTCTTGTTAGTAACACCTTGAGCTGTAGTAAGAAAAAAATTACTAAAAACTTTTTTAAAACCTATATTCATTCTTATCAATATTTTTTTGTGGAATAAATTTACTCTAGGGTAAGAATCACACTAAATGCATTATTCAAATTCAATGATGGAGATTGTGTAACCTCTCTGGACATCCTACACCAATATTCAATCCTCCTCATTGTGTATTTTTCTCCCCCTGACGTTCATTTGGAATCTTCTGTGTTGCAACTTTCTCCCATTGCCTCCCATCCCATTACTATGTACCTTCAAGAAGATTCTAAATCTATCATCTTCTGATCAGGTAGTTGTAGACAGCACGAAGGTCTGCCCTTCAGCTTCTCTTCTCCAAGCTGAACAAATCCAGTCTTCTCAGCCTTTCCTCATATGGCCTGTGCTCCAGGCCCTTGGCAAGCTTGGTGGACTCCACTATATCAATACCTACCTTGCACTGGGGAGTCCAGAACAGAACAAGGTCTTAAAAGCACTGAATAACGTGGGAGGATCACTTCCCTTAAACTGCTGGTGATTCTTTTCCTAACGCAGTCCTCTACTGCAAGCATATGTTGCTGGCTCATGGTCAACTTCTTGTCCACAAGGACCTTCATGTCCTTTTCTGCAGAGGTGCTTCCTAGATATTTGGGCCACAGACTGTAGTGTTACATGATGTTATTCTGTCCTACATGCAGTATCTTGCTCTTACTGAACTTCATGATATTCCTCGCAACCCATTTCTTCAGCCTGTCCAGGTCTCTCTGAGCAGCAGTCCTGCCTTTCAGGATATTGTCTGCTTTCTCCAATTTGGTGTTCACCACAAACTTGCCAAGGATGTACTTTGTTCCATTATCTGAGTTGTTACTAAAAACTTTAAGCAGCATTGGTCCAATTATTGACCATTGAGAGACCCCATTACTTACTCACTGATCGCAGCTCTTCAGGTCCACCAGTTGAGCCAATTCTTCACCCATCTTTTTATCCACTTATACAGCCCTTATCTTACAAATTCATTGATGAAATTATGGGAGATTGTGTCAAAGACCTTGCTAAAATCAAGATGTACAACATCCATTGCCCTCCCTTGGCCACAACATCAGTCACCTGTACATAGAAAGGAACAAGGATGGCCAGGAATAATTTCCTGTGCTGAGTGTTCTCAATCACATTCTTGGCTTTCATTGGTTTAGAAATTACTTCTGAGTGGATCTGCCCCATCACCTTCCTGGAGACTAAGATGAGACTGAGCAGCCTGTAGTTCTCTGGATCCCTCTTTGTGCCCTTCTTAAAGATGGGGTGACAATTGCCTTTTTCCAGTTATGAGGACCCTCCTCAGTCACCATGACGTTTCAAAAACAACGCAATGTGGCATCACAATGTCATTAGCAAGCTCCCCCAACACCCCGAGGTGCATCCCATCTGGTCTCATGGACTTGTGTGTGCTCAAGAGGTTTACGTGATCCCTAACTCTTTCTTCCTCTCATGTGGGTACCGGTTAACTCCCACACATCCTGCTAGAAGGCTCAGGGATCTGGGATGCCTGAGGACAAACCTTGCCTCTGAGAACTGAGATTAAAACCGCATGGAGTACCTCAGTCTTTTCCTTGTAGCTTTTCACTAGGTTCCCTGCCGCGCAGACAAATGGATTCCCATGCTCCTTACCCTTCCTTTTAACACCAATGTATTTATAAAGACCTTCCTTGTAGCCCTTCACCTTGCTCCCTCGTGGACTACATACCATGTGAAGGAGATTATTGCACAGATGGAGTCCCAATCTCTGTGCTCCAGAGTCTGAAGAAGCTTATCCCTTTATATTCCATTTGCAGCAGCCTGACATTGCAACTGGGAGAAGTAGGTGCTATTTTGTGTGACTTCCTACAGTGAGAAAGGTTAGCTGGGACAGGATATTCTTGATGATCCAAACTGAATACATAGCCCAGTAGGAGAGAGACTGCACTAGTAACTCATCTAATATTCCCTGACAGCAACCTTTTGATTAAATGCTAGAGCATGTTGAGAAGTAAATCTTTCTGTGAAGGAATCAATCAATCAAAAAGAAAGATAAGGCTTTGGGGTTTTTTTCCTTTTATATTTCAGGACCAATCTAGAGACTTCTCAAAGATGCTTTTGACATTGAAAAAGTTATTATCGTATCCTGCACTTTTCATTACTCTCAAGAAGAACTTCACCTAAAGTCCATTTCATCAGCCTGGTTCAAGCACTTGTACGTCTCTTTGTGTTAAAGCATCCTTGTCAAAAGTTGCTCTTAGCCAGAGTAACTGTTGAAAGCATCTTTTTCTATTTCCTTTATCATTCACTATGTTCAAAAGGTAAGGACCCAAAAATATATATACGAAATATATGCAATATATACTTGCAACATATTCACCAATCCCACACGCCTTAGCTTATACATGGTAATTCATAAAGCCAAAAGCTAGTGATTCTAGTGCTTTTCAAATCATAGAATGAAATCATAGAATGGTTTGGGTTGGAAGGGACCACAAGGATCATCTAGTTCCAACCCCCTGCCATGGGCAGGGACACCCTACACTAGACCAGGTTGCCCAAAGCCTCATCCAACCTGGCCTTGAACACTGCCAGGGATGGGGCCTCCACAGCTTCTCTGGGCAACCTGTGCCAGTGCCTCACCACCCTCACAGGGAAGAATTTCTTCCTAATGTCCAACCTAAATCCTCCCTCTTTTAGTTTAAACCCATTACCCCTTGTCCTGTCACTACACTCCCTGATAAACAGTCCCTTGTCAGCTTTCCTGTAGGCTGCTTTAGGTACTGGAAGTCCACAGTTAGGTCTCCCCAGAATCTTCTCTTCTCCAGGCTGAACAAGCTCAAACCTCTCAGCCTGTCCTTGTAGGAGAGGTGCTCCAGCCCTCTGATCAGCTTTGTGGCCTCCTCTGGACTTGCTCCAGGAGCTCCACGTGAGCCCTAATTCAGTCTTTAATAACTGCAGCCTTTCTGTCATGCTTTAATTGCTATGACATTGGAAATCAATGCAAATTTTGTGTTCATAAGGCTAGATTCCTGCAAGGGTTAATTAGTCTTAGTTCAGGGCTTTACACAATAGCACAGCCGGAAATTGGAATTTCAAGCAACATTATATCATTAAACATAGTGCATCAAAAGATTTTTTCTGTTTGCTCTGAAGTGTCTCTAATCTTGTGTGTCACTGCAATGCCATGAAAGCCTGTTCTGCTGCTCAATTTCAAGCAGACATTTAGTATTTTAGAGTATTTTATATAATTAGCAGATATGAACTATCAAAAAGTGATTGATCTGGATACTCTTGGGCCATTGGTTACAATGCTCAGCTTTCAGCTGGAAATACAAAAAGTGAACACAATGGCTCTAATAGCCCTCTCTGGGGTATATCATAAATTGATATGGCATTCAAGTCATCTGTATTAAAGCACATTCTCTGTATGAGGCTTTTTCTCAGATTTGTTTGTGAGAACAATTTTTTAAAAAAAAAGAAACACAACATGACAATGGCTTCTGCCATCATCGTAACTTTTCCTGTGCAAAAAAAAAATTTGCATGGATTTAACTGAAACCTGTGAATCAAAAATGGTGTTATTTAAAAGAATTTGATGTGTTACTGATGCAGTTAGTTCTGTATCTCCCCCCCAACATGCCACAGCTTTGTTACAACAAGGCTTTCATCCCCTGCCCTTTTCAGCCTCAACGATTCTCCCTCATGCGCTCATTTTCTTGGAACTGGGAAGGGATTTTACAGTAAATTTGAATGTGGCGCTCTCATCTAAATATAATTAAAACATATCAGAATCAGTGATGTCTTCTTCATAGCTCGTTAATTAAAGGCATTTGAAGCCACAAAAATCACCAAAGAACATGAATGCACGTGATCCATTCTGTCTGTAGTCCAGTATGCAGCAAATAGGATACAGGGAATTTTGTTGTTGTTTTTCTTATTAAGTAATATACTTGTGTTACTGAAATGCCTTCCAGAAAAGCTCTCTCTAATGAAAAGAGTGGTTAAATGCCTCGTAACTTTTATTCATGCCTATAAAAGGCATCTCTACAGCCATGTAATTAATTTCATGGAATGGGAGCCTCCTAGATGTCACACGCCACACACATGCCATTACTGACATGCACTGAATACTCCCCACAGCAGTAAGAACCTCTGTTAGCATAACATGACATATGCGACTCACTCAAAATGAAACCTGGGTAGAGCAGATTTTCTGCCTTGGCTTTTTTTCAATGATCTCTACAGATTTGCTGACACAGCAAATCATACTGCCTTAGAGAGCAGAGATCCCAGTAAAAGGTCAAAGTACCTGGCTATGGGGACAAATTTTTTGTGAGCTGCTATAAGATAAATGGTCAAATGAATGACATGTTTCTGCTGCTCAGAGTAGTGAGAGTCTAGTTCTGGAAATGGCCTTTTTGCCCGTCACGTTCACAAATGCAGGCACCTTGGTGTCCCTAAGAATTTCTCACACCCTCCTCTGGAAGACAAGCAGATCTCTACAAAACCACGTTTTTCAGAAAAATGCTTAAGTAGGCTCAGAATTCCTCAATGCCTATTTCAGCAGTATGTACTGTCCTCCTCCTCTAGTGCTGCCACTAACATTTGTATCATGAGATTGGATGCCAAAGAAAACACTTATCGTGAGATCAGTGAAAAAAAACCCACAAGTGTTAGAAACAATCAGAATAAAAAGGGAATATTTTGTTTCTTTTTTTTTCCTAGATATTTCTTACAAGTCGTTTGAATGGGATGCCTTATCGTTTAATGACCCAAAGTTTAAAAATGCAGTATTTTTCTTAGCTCCATGGAAAACATGGAAAAGTAGAGGGTATTGGTTCAATGTCTTACAGGTGTTAGTATTCTCAGCTTAGATAAAGCCTCCTCATGACCAAGGTAAGGCCAAGAAGTCAGCATTTTGGACAGCTTTCAATTCTGGGTTCCCAGATTTGCTCCACTGAGGTCCTGGTGCTCTGCTCACACCCTGCCGTGGGCTGACCCTGGCTGGAGGCCAGATGCCCATCACAGTCACTCTGTCACTGCCCCTTCTTAACTAGACAGGGGAGAAGAAGTATAACACAAGTCTCGTGGGTCAAGTTAAGAACAGGGAGAGATCGTTCACTAATTACTGTCACGGGCAAAACAGACTAAACTTAGAAAAAAATTAATCTAATTTATTATCAAGCAAAACAGAGGAGAGCAATGAGAAATAAAACCAAAACTTCAAACACCTCCCCTCACCCCTCTCTTCTTTCCAGGCTCAGCTTCACTCCCCATTTCTCTCCCTTCTCCCCCCAGTGGCACAGGGGGACGGGGAATGGGGGCTGTGGTCAGTTCATCACACGTTGTCTCTGCCGCTCCTTNTCCCCCCAGTGGCACAGGGGGACGGGGAATGGGGGCTGTGGTCAGTTCATCACACGTTGTCTCTGCCGCTCCTTCCTCCTCAGGGGGAGGACTCCTCACACTCTGCCCCTGCTCCAGCCTGGGGTCCCTCCCATGAAAGACAGTCCTCCACCAACTTCTCCAATGTGAGTCCTTCCCACGGGCTGCAGTTCTTCATGAACTCCTCCAGCATGGGTCCCTTCCACAGGGTGCAGTCCTTAAGGAGCAGACTGTTCCAGCATCAGTTCCCCATGGGGCCACAGGTCCTGCCAGGAGCCTGCTCCAGCACGGGCTTCCCACAGGGTCTGTCATGGGCTGTCTGTCTGATGGGCTTGGCCTTGGCCAGCAGCAGGTCCTTCTTGGAGCCGACTGGCATTGGCTCTATCAGACACAGGGGTAGCTTCTAGCAGCTTCTCATAGAAGCCACCCCTGTTGCCCCCGCCCCCTGCACTACCAAATCCTTGCCATGCAAACCCAACACAAACTCAAACCCTAAAGGCACTCCCTAACTTCAGGCATTTACAGGACACACTGAAGCAGCTGAAGAGGACAGCTACACAGTGTGTGATTTCTTGTTCCTCATAATTCAAAGGACCTTGAGTATCTATGAGATCTGTGCTCCCCACTTGGTCCTGGCCTGCCCATATATGTGCATGAAGGAAGACCTAGTATGTAGACCTGCTGTAAGAGTTTGGTATGCTGGCAGCATATACATGAGGATAGCTAATAAATATCAGCTACAGATATATGTGGACATAAAATCCCACACATAAACACACAAGCTCCTTAGAGCTGTTATGCCATAAAAGACTTAGCACAAGCAAGATGGAATTAAACTCTTATTTATGCAGTTGCAAAACCACTGTGAGCCTTTAGGAGGGACGCAATTAACCAGTCAAGACATACGAGCTGTGTTGGAAGGTCTGGTTTTAAATCTTCAACTTGTGCCATACCGTGGGAAACTGTGACCTGAAATTTCCTACTCCATGCTGTAATTTTATTTCTCTAATTTAGGATAAAATAATCACTTGCCCTGGCAGAAATGGGATAAAGGGATGAACAGGTCTGTACCACCAATGACATTTTACCGTATTTTGTCTCTCAACAAAAGCATGTGAAGGAACAGGAGGGGTTTTTTCCACTGGAAACACAAAAACACCATAGTGCATTTGCAGTCATGAAGGTAAAAACTGGAGTTTCTTTTATTCTTCCCCCAAACATCACTGCCTATTTATTTTTTAAAAACAGTATAGGTATTAACGATCTGTATCTTAAATGTTATAGGGGGCTTTGTGTTAACAAATTAGTTATTTATTTAAAAGTTCTGTATTATAAAAGGTGTGCATGCTTCTGGAGGGTAAGGAAAATCCTCTTTCATTAGGCCACAAGTAGTTAACATTTCCTTTCTTTCCAAGTGGCTGACAGCTGATTTGACTGTTGCATTCAAGCAATTTCTTCATAGTGTTAATTGGATAAATGGTAACACATAGTGGTTTAAAATTATTTTTAAAAAATCTCTTAAAAGAAAACACTTGGCAAGCAGGTTTTTTATCACCTCATACTTGATCTATGGCTTCTTTTGCCTTTAGACATGCTGATAGACCTCTTCATCTGCAGTGTGAAGCACCAGGAAAGAGGAAGCAGGCATCCAAGCGGTGTTTAGGAAAGCAGGATAAAAGATTGTTCATATTTCTTCTCTGCTATATGAGATCTGACGGCCATAACGGCTGAAGCATTTCCTATGGTTTTCAGAGGCATTAGCTGCTGAAAGGATAATGGCTCTCTTGTGCAGAGACAAATGCTTCAGATGTGACTGAGGATCCTCTGGTCACCCAAGTGTTAAACTAGCTTATCTTGAGAGAATGAGTAAACTGAGACCTCTTTCAGATGCCTTCATTCCAGGTAATTACTGCATAGCTTATTACAGAGTCCCTGTAATTCCTAATCACAGCCCTTTCCATTTATATTTACTGGATTGGCATAGGCTGCAAGATTTGCATTATGAGTTTCTAAAGCCCATGATTCTTTTTAGAAAGAGGCAACTGCCCTTTGTTAAAAATTCACATCCTCAACTTTGAACTTCAGCAGCAGCCTGTTATTTTTACACTTCATTCAAATGTTAATGTGTTATTTTCTCAACTTCAAACTTCTAAACCGCTACATGATTTCCAGGGCTCACGATAAAGGATTTCATGTTGGAATGACATTCCTCTACGAGATACAGAAAGAAGTATCCATACCTACATAAAGAAAGGAAGAAGACAAGGGTTTCAGCAGAAGAAAATATACCTGTGGTCGCAGCTGAGTTGTTAACTGATTAGCTACACTGAAACAGAGGCCACTCAGTCCCAGGCTGCATTTTGTGTTTATGAAAGGCACTTGGAAAAAAACATTTTAAACCCCCTTGCGGCCACAGAACAAGCTAGAAGCTTCATCCCATGCTGCATAAGTAATAGCAATCTATCGGTACAGATGATGTTTTTATGAAAGACACATACACAGTTTCCAACCCTGGGTAAGTCCAAACTGCCGATGATGTCGGTGATAGTGATGCTGCCTTTCGGTGCAGGAGGAAGTCTGCATGCTACAGATGTCATTTTTCAGTAGGGCAGCAGAAATCACGCATGGCTACCACGTGGCATCTGTGCTGCTGCAAGTTATGTGTGCTAAGTAAACAAAGGGCAAGAAAACCATCCTGGGATTTCATCCTGTCATGGGAAAACGGGGGGGAGAAGGAGGTCTTTTGACCTGAGTGAAATCAAGTAAAAATCTTCAGGAGCTCAAAGACAATATAAAAAATAAAATCAGCTGCCAATTACTTCTGTTATTGACTATTTCCTTCAATCAGTGCATCCACAAAATGTCATGTCTGTTTTCATGAAACAGAAACAAACAGTAGAAGATGTATGGAAGATCTAGCTATGCTCTGCATTTCTCCCTACATTCAGGGCTCATCTACAAGGACATGATGTTTATACTTACTACACGGACTTCATCCAAACGACTATTCTGGAGCATCCATGAGCACAACGTGCTTTTAGATTTGCCTGATTCCTCTGCATAAGGTTGTTACATGAGTATCCACCAGACAGCATGTTAATACCTTTTTGCTAGTGGATTAAGCCGCCTATCAGGCATATTAAGCCACCAAGCACACAAAAGTATGTGGAGTCCTACAGATTTCCTGCTATCACCTCCTAGTTGCCACAGGGCCCCATTTGTAAATGGATTGATGAGTTTCTAGACAGTCCTCAAGATGCAGTGAGTAGGTTTTAACTTGATTTTGGTTCACCTGTGCTCCTTCATCTTAACAGGGTCTGTTAATATCAGGACCTGAAATATCAGGTCCAGTCTTCCTCCACAGCTGAGTAGAAACTCCAGGATAATTCTAGAAGCATGTCGGTAGAAATCTATAATAAACAAACGCTACCAATCCAAAAAGATCCACCCTATTTCTTCCTTTCTTTCATCCTAATTTTCAGGTTTTGAACTCATGGACACATATACTAATCTTTAACCTTAAACTGAGGGTATTTCACAAGCTAAATGATATACCAGTTTCATGAAGGTGACTGGGTTTCCTTTCAGATTAAAGAACTATTTACTATGATCAGGAAAGAGAGATGAACCCATAATTACCAAAACACCTACTTAGTTGCTCCTAGATTCCTTTGCTTCTGTCAGACATAGGTGCAGTTTACTACAGGCCATGCTTTCCTGCCCTTTGAAATTAGTACCATAAAAATACTTTCTAGAGGAGAGCTGCACTCACACCGTCTGAGAGAGAAATCCCCTCTACAAGCCCCTGTGAAGCCTAGATGGTGACTCCCAAGAGCTCAGCTTGGAAGCCAACTTGTTCCAATACCACAAGACTTGGAAATCACACCCTGTATGGTATGGCCTCTGTCACCACACACACTCACTTGGAGATCACAGATTCGCAGAATGGTAGGGGTTAGAAGGGACCTCTGGGGACCATCTAGTCCAACCCCCTAGCTACAGCAGGATCACCCAGAGCAGGTTGCACAGGATGGCATCCAGGTGGATCTTGAATATCTCCAGAGAAGGAGACTCCACAGCCTCTCTGGGCAGCCTGTCCCAGTGCTCCGTCACCCTCACAGTGAAGATGTTTTTCCTCATATTGAGATGGAACTTCCTGTGTTCCAGTTTGTGCCCATTGCCCCTCGTCCTGTCACTGAGCAACACTGAAAAGAGTCTGATCCCATTCTCCAGACATCCACTCGTTAGATATTTGTAAGTATTGATCAGATCGCCTCTCAGTCTTCTCTTCTCCAGGCTAAACGGACCCAGCTCTCTCAGTCTTCCCTCATACAAGACATGTTTCAGCCCCCTAATCATCCTTGCAGCCCTCCACTGGACTCTCTCCAGTAGTTCCCTGCCTTTCTTGTACTGGGGAGCCCAGAACTGGACACAGAACTCCAGACATGGCCTCACCAGGGCAGAGTAGAGAGGGAGACCTGCTGGTCGAGATACATTGTCAGACAACAGTTAGGGTGACTATTCAAAGCACTACTCCTGGTATTTTTCAGCCAGTTACATGGTGATGGACATGTCCAACTGACATGAGCTAAAACCACCTACAACTAGACTTGCTTCTCATCCTAGCTTCATAGCACACCTTGTCCTTTCTAGCAAAATTATTACTCTCTGTGGAAATAGATATCAGTCTTAAGACATCTCAGTTTAGGGAGTTTTATGTAGATATCTGCGTGTGATCTGGGTATCCAAGGTTATACTACACAGAGGAATCTGTATACTGGTTCAGCTCACCCTACGGTAGATAACCAAGGTATTATCCAGTTGCCTGAAAATAGGTATTTAATGCTGTTTCAAGTAACCTGAGATACCTGAGGCTATATTCCAAGGCGTGTATGACAAAGGACCCAGGAGAAATGTGTACATTTCCGGACAAACCCTAGAGCATTTCAGGTCGTTAATATGCCTTTGCATATGTTGGTTAATTAGACACCTCGTGGCTGGTCAGCCAGTTTGCTTCCAGTGCTCCCTGGGGTTTATAAGTGGATCTCTCATAGATGTGAGCTTAGACACTTGGCTCATATACGAAAATCTTCAGTTTGACATCTTAATTTAGAACTGAACTCTATTGCTAGCAAATTTAGCTGATGTCAGATCTGATCCCACCAAAGTGTCAGCATACTCAGCCCTGAAACAAGGTTTTAAGAGCAAACACCACCAGATTTTCTAGTGAGCAAGAGGGACTGACGGACAAAGAGAAAGACTTCCCTGGAGTTGTTCTTTCCTTTAATCAAAAACAGCAACAAAACCAAAACAAAAACTCGTCAGAGGGGTAATTTTTGCACAGGAGTGATAGGGAGGTGTAGTCCTTATAAGCAGAATTACAAAGCCCTCTGGAAAGTAATTAAATGTTTCTGACATACTGTGCAGTTGTAATTGAGGTCTGCTGGGACAAAAAGGTTTTGAGCAATTATTATTTACTCACTAATCCAGAAAGGTCCTTTTTATTTACAGCCATTTTGGCTTATTAAGTAACTACATAGAATATTTATAGTATCCGCTGTCTGTTCACTATTCGTTTGGAAACAAATACGGCACGTTCACAGTGGGTAAGTTAAAACCCTGTATTATGTCATCAGGATGGGGGCAAGAGCCTTTTACATAGCATTTAGAGACATTCCCACGCAGATCTGAATCATATTGTGTGCAGAGATGTGGGCAGCTCTCCCTGTTGCCTCTCACTGCTGACTCAGAGGGGCTGCTCGCCCCCAGAACAAGGAGGGCTTGCTGCAGGGAATCTAGCAAGGAACCAAGCTAAATCAGGTAGGCAGCTGACATGCAAAAATCAATGGAAATTTTTAGATTGTTGAAGTTTTACAACATTAATAATTAAAAAATTACTTTCACTAATTAGCAACATTAATGTAGCTTTGCAACATCAACAATGAAAGACTGATACCAAAAAGCACCCTAAATTTACACTGCTGTATTGTAGTGGGCTGTGGAGATTTTGAAAGCCATGAGTAACTCCATAGGCCATGGACCAGTTAGTTCTGAGCATGGTCTCTACATCCCTCAAAACTAAGGGACTGTTTGACATGGAGTTTTCAACTTTCTCCATATTCCTAAATTTCCTTGGAGAAAGCAGTTCAGATGAGTAGTTTGTCAGATTCAATTCACACAAACATCTTTAATACAAAGACCTAGCAGTACAGCAACTACATTTAATAAGTGAATGACTTAAGTGAATAAGTACATTTATTAAAATTAATTAACAACAATAATTATGTCTAATGTAATTTAAAGCATGTCAGGAGGTCTTTTTCTATATGAAAGAAACTCAAAGCTCTAAAACATTTTCCAACAAAAGCATGGACACTCCCTCCCAAAAAAAAAATTAAGTTAACTGAGACCTGGCTTGCTTTTGCAGACCATTTAGAAGCCTGTAGTCTCGAGTGATACAAAGACCTCAGGCTGAAAAATCACATCCAAAAGAGAAACAACTCCCAAGGCTGAGAAATACAACACAGGCTAAAAGCTTAATAAATTTAACTCAGGTGTCAGTGGTGGGTAGAGCTGATCTGTGGAGTACTTGATACATAATTCAGTAGAATGTCAGCTTTCTAAGGAAGAAAAAATTATTCCCAAAATAACCAAAGGAAATACCTCTACTCTTTATCAGGAAGGGAACTATCTTAAAGTCGGGCATGAGGTTTATATCACTCATGTTCTCCATTTAAACTTCTTACTTGTTAGGCTAGATTAAATCCCACAGCCACTCAGTCCTGATTTTTCAGTACTTTATAGCTCAAAGTTAATTTGAAACCTTGCTGTGCATTCAATAGTATGCTCTTCTCACCAAAGGTCTATACAGTACCTGCATGCAAAATACTGTAAGATTTGTCTTTGACTGTGAAGAATGATTTTTTTTCTGTCCCTGGCCTATGCCCAAGGGCCAGTCACTGTTCTTCACGTCCATTGGCATAACTATCCATGTAATTACTTCCGAGCAGAATTCATTCAATACAATTAGGACTACAGAGATCTACTTTAAACTGTTTAAGAGAAGGTAGATCATATCTAATTAATTGGACTAAACAGCAGTTCCACAAGAATTTATACTGGCAGATCAAAGGTTCAGAGTAGCTCAATGAAGAATTATGCAAGCTCTAGAAAGCTCTGGACATATCTCTCCTCAAATGGCAGACAACATGGGAGACTCTTACCTTGCATACTAATGTGGTATGAAAGCACACAGGACAATCTGCTTTTAGTCTCCTTCTTCAAGAGTAAGAACTTGAAGAAGGAGAACTGGCGTTTGGAATCACAGCAGGAAGAACTAATATCCTTCCAGGTGCCTTCCAGGAAGGCTGGAGTGCTTGGGCTTGGTGGCAATCTGTCTTCCAACCAGTACCCTCTGCCTGAGAGCAGCAAATACAGAAACAGGTGAATGTGAAATAGTATTACATGCTGTTGAAACATATTCACAGTTGCCAAACGAACTGGCTTGGACTCAGCCTTGCATGAAACTATGAGTTCAATTTCCATTTTACTTCAAGGACTTGAGGAAAACAAAGGAAAAAGGTTACTGCAAGTTTAGAAAAACTCAGCTTAGAGTGCAGCACACAGCTCTGATACAGCATCTATTCTTCTCAGGAATTTTTCTGCTGTCTACTTAGAAAAGCTAGGAGGGACCAGAATATGTCTTCAGACTCTTGTTCTTCTCCTTTACTTCTGAGATGTCTAACCAAGAACAAGCTCTAGTAGTAAGCAGTAGGTGGTATGTGTTTTCTAACAGGGTAAAGCTAAACCTTTCAACACTAAGTAGGTAGACTTCAGATTTCTAATAGTAACAGTTCCAAGGCACAGCAGTCCAGCACAAGCTCAGGATTGAAAAGGTGATGTTACTACATCAAAGTCTGAGGACTGAAATGTGCACTCTTATATACAGTTCAGCCTGTCCACTCAAATGTCAGCACAGACGGAAATTTCCTGGTATTTATCTGTCTCTCTTTTAAGAAGTTTGTGATTGCTGCATATGTGGCTACAATGGTTAAATGCACAAAGGGATTCTTGGGGGTGGACTTGCTAAATCATTGCCTCATAGATGAATGTCAAATCAGAGCAATGCTGAAGTGGCAAAAACCAACAGAGCTTCCTACCACGTTATTTGTTTAGAAAGAGATGTGAAACTGATAAACTCTGAGGAATGACTGGCTAGATCATCCCTTACAGCCTATGCAGGAAGCTACGTTCCCCGTAGCTGAAGACTTGCATTCAGTCCACACAGGAAAAAGCCACTTGTAATGTTTATATCAAATCTGACAGAAAATCAGATCAAAGGAGGGATTGGGGCTGGAAGTAAACTGGATTCAGGCTAAGAAGATTAAATGAGCTGATTGCTAGTGCTTGGCGTTTCAAGTCGTTAGGGGGTGTAAGCGAACCTAGTCTTCTGCTTCAGAGGACAGAGACTTAGCTGAATTGAAGCTGGAGTTAAACCTTCAAGTTTCAGGCTTTGGGTGACACGTGACATATTGCTTCTGATGCACAGAGTAACAGCCAGAAACATTGCTGTTCCTGGGGGAACAATGATGAGGTACATACTGACAAAAACAGGAAGTAATGAGACAGATTAAAATTACCTGCAGCAACAGAGCTCAGATGTTGGTGTTCACTCAACCAGCCAATACTGATGGTAGAACAGAGAAGGAGAATAAGAGAGAAGGAATTACAGCAGTGGCCCCATGGATTTATCATGGCATTAGGAAGGATCCAGCAAATTCTCAGCTCACCTTTGCTTCTTGCTTAGGTGGCTAAATGGAGTGGAAATGTGCTCTACTGGCTTTCATTTCTGTGTCCTCTTCACTGCTGGTCATGTGTTGGTGCAGCTGTTTCCACCTGCTCCTGACTCTGTTAAGGGTTAGGCTCTACAGGCTGAACTCCATCCCTTCACTGTGTGTGCAGAACTCTGTCAAACTGAATACTTGCCCAAAGCCACTGATGGGCATAAGGAATGAAAGCATCTATATGGTGACACAAAACAGTCTGTGTTAAGTGCAGATTTCCAGTTTGCTTTGATATTCTTCTCCAGGCAAAACATGGTTTGTTAAACTATTTCTTTGTTTGAATGAAATTTTACACAGTTTAAATGAATTTTCCTAACCTTTCTTACTTTTTTTCATCTCTTTTTGAGTGAGATTTTTCTCTCCCTCTACTCCCCTCTCATGAGACTCCACCTGGAGGACTGCATCCAGCTCTGGAGTTCGCAGCACAAGAAAAAAACTGGTCTTGTTAGAGTGGGTACAGAGGGGGGGCAACGAAAATGGTCAGGGGGCTAGAACACCTCTCCTATGAAGACAGGTTGAGAGAGTTGGGGTTGTTCAGCCTGGAGAAGAGAAGGCTCCAGGGAGACCTTATTGTGGCCTTTCAATAAGTAAAGAGGGCTTGTAAGAAAGACAGAGAGAGACTTTCAACCAGGGCCTGTAGTGATATGACAAAGGGAGCTAGTTTTAAACCAAAAGATGGTAGATTTAGATTTAATATAAAGAAGTAATTATTTACAGTGAGGGTGGTGAGGTACTGAAACTTGTTGTCCAGAGAAGTTGTGGATGCCCCATCCTTGGAAGTGTTTAAGGTCAGGTTGGATGGGGCTTTGATCTAGTGAAAGATGTCCCTGCTCATGGCATAGGGGTTGAATTAGATGATCTTTAAAGGTCCCTTCTAATGCAAACCATTCCATGACTCTATGATTCTTTTCCCTATTTAGGAATAAATTTACCAGATGTCGACAACCCAGGAACACTGTATTTTAAACTCCAAAGTGACAACTGAGCCAAAGAGGAGAGGTGCCATGCTAGACCTTGTTCTCACCAACAAGGAGGGGCTGGTAGGGGATGTCAAGCTCAGGGGCAGCCTTGGCTGCAGTCACCATGAAATGGGGGAGTTCAAGATCTTCAGGGCTTCAAGGAGGGTGCACAGCAAGCTCACTACCCTGGACTACAGGAGAGCAGACTTTGGTCTCATGAGGGAGTTGCTTGCTAGAAACCCATGGGACAAAGGCCTGGAGGGAAGAGGGGCCCAAGACAGCTGGGCAGTACTCAAGGGTCACCTCCTCCAAGCTCAGGAGCAATGTATCCTGACAAAGAAGTCTGGCAAAAACACCAGGAGGCCTGCGTGGATGGACAAGGAGCTCCTGGACAAAGTCAGAAGAAACAGGGAAGACTACAGAGGGTGGAAGTGAGGTCAGGTAGCCTGGGAGCAATACAGGGATACTGTCTGTGCAGCCAGGGATCAGAATAGGAAAGCCAAAGCCCTGACAGAATTAAATTTGGCCAGGGATGTTAAAGGCAACGTGAAAAGTTCCTATAAATATGTTAGTATGTTAGTGATAAAAAGAAGATGAGGGAAAATGTGGGTCCCCTCCAGAGCCGAACTGGTGACCTGGTCACCCAGGATATGGAGAAGGCTGAGGTACTTAATGACTTTTTTGTCTCAGTCTCCACTGGCAAGGGATCTAGCCACACTGGTCAAGTTGCGGAAGGTGAATGCACGCACTGGGAGAATGAAGAACAGCCCACTGCAGGAGAATCACAGAATCACAGAATCATTAAGTTGGAAGAGACCTCAAGGATCATCTAGTCCGACCGTCTCCCTACCACCTATTACCCACTAAACCATGTTCCCAAGTACCACATCCAACCTTTTTGTAAACAGCCCCAGGGACAGTGACTCCACCACATCCCTGGGCACTGCATTCCAACGTCTGACCACTCTTTCTGAGAAGAAATTTCTCCTAATCTCCAACCTGAACTTCCCCTGGTGCCACTTGCGGCCATTCCCTCTTGTCCTAGACCATTCTCTCTTGTCCTTAAGATCAGGTTTGAGAATATCTAAGGAACCAGAAGGTGCACAAGTCCATGGGACCTGATCAGCTGCATCTGTGGGTCCTGAGGGAACTGGTGGATGAAGTGGCCAAGCCACTCTCCATCATATTTGAGAAGTCATGGCAGTCTGGTGAGGACCCCACTGACTGGAAAAGGGGAAACATAACCCCTATTTTCAAAAACAGTAAAAAGGAAGACCCGGGGAACTACAGGCCAGTGAGTCTCACCTCTGTGCCAGGCAAGATCATGGAGAAGATCCACCTGGAAACTATGCTCAGGCACATGGAAAATAAGGAAGTGATTGGTGACAGTCAACATAGCTTCACTAAGGGCAAATCATGCCTGGCAAATTTGGTAGCCTTCTATGACAGGGTTACGGCTCTGGTAGACAAGGGAAGAGCAACTGATGACATCTACCTGGACTTGTGCAAAGCATTTGACACTGTCCCACCCGATATCCTTGTCTCTAAATTGGAGAGGTATGGATTCAATGGATGGGCCACTCGGTGGATAAGTAACTGGCTGGGTGGCTCACTCAAAAAATTGTGGTCAGTGGCTCAATGTCCAAGTGGACATCAGGGACAAGTGGTGTTCCTCAGGGGCTGATACTAGGACCAGCACTGTTTAACACCTTTGTCGGCAACATGGACAGTGGGATCAAGTGCACTCTCAGCAAGTTTGCTGATGACACCAAGCTGTGTGGTGCAGTCATAGAATCATAGAACCATTAAGGTTAGGAGAGACCTCAAGGATCATCCAGTCCAACCATCCCCCCACCACCTATTAACCACTAAATCATGTCCCTAAGTACTACAGCCAACCTCTCTTTAAACACCCCCAGGGACCGTGACTCCACCACATCCCTGGGCAACCCGTTCCAATGCCTGATCACCCTTTCTGAGAAGAAATTTCTACTCATCTCCAACCTGAACCTCCCCTGGTGCAACTTGTGGCCATGCCCTCTTGTCGTATCCCTAGTTATCTGCGAGAAGAGGCCGACTCCCAGCTCGCCACAACTTCCTTTCAGGTAGTTGTAGAGGGTAGTATGGGAGTGACAGGATAAGGGCGAATGGGTTTAAACTAGGAGAGGGGAGATTTAGATTAGATATTAGGAAGAAATTCTTTTCTGTGAGGGTGGTGAGGCACTGGAACAGGTTGTCCAGAGACGCAGTGGATGCCCCATCCCTGGCAGTGTTCAAGGCCAGGTTGGATGGGGCTCTGGGCAACCTGGTCTGGTGTAGGGTGTCCCTGCCCATAGCAGGGGGTTTGGAACTAGATTATCTTTGAGATCCCTTTCAACCCAAACCACTCTATGATTCTATGACTCTGAGTTTCATTACTCATTACTCTGGAAAAATTTCTTGTCATTGGACCAGAAGGGCCAACATCAAATAGCTCTTATCATCACAGCCAGTGGCTCACTGGCTAATAGTGCTCTCACACTGCATAAGAGGACTGCAATAAGTTTTTTGAAGAATAACATCACGGCTTTGAAATTACTGCATACGTTTCAAACCAGTATTTATGTGCTTACTACTTTTGTAATGACTCAATTAATAGTTATGGGAGGGAGCTTGCACACCACTTGTCAACCACCAGAGAACTTAAGCACTGCATTTTGCAGAGATTCAAAATGACACGTGTCCCATGAATAACCTCTAGTACTGGCATTCCCAACTTGGAAGCCTTCACAGTGCTGGACAGTGGGCAACACTCTGTTGGATGGTTATCAACCTCTTAGCCAAATTTGTTGTAACTTGCCTCCACTTTTTACTACTTGACTAAAGCAAAATGAAACTAAAAGCTTGCCTTTATAAGCAAATAAGTAAACCATAAATAAATAAACTATAGAGAAGGAACCATTAATCTTTTCAAATCACTTCTCTGTATCTGGAAAACATAGCTATACCTGTCTATTGTATAGGTACATAATAGACCTATTTACCAACAGGCATATTCTGTCTCTGAAAGAGAAAAATATCACATACCATCACTCTAAATCTCATTTTCTCTTGTACTACACATGGGATCCAAACAAAACTTCTCCAGACCAAGCTGCTTGCTAGGCCTTTCCAAAGGGACACCACACCTCTCAACAGAATTATTGTGGTACTTTTTATGTTCTTTAGATTATCTGAGATCTTACGCATCAGCACATCCAAAGGTGCCATTTCAGGTCATCTCTTAAAAGGGATGCAATTAGATATTGGTGTGTACAGTAAAAAAAAACAAACTGCTGTGAGACAAGAGACTGAAAGTATAGAGTTGTGTGATATCAGGTTCTGATTTAGAAACAGAATGGATCATCAGATAGAGGGAGAGAAAGGAAGAAAGAAAGGCTATTATTTCAAGTGCTCTATTCAGGGCACATACAGGCTTCTCTACATTTCAGGGACATAGGTCTCTTTAAAGAAACAGGTTCTCTGTATTTCCCCAAAAGAACTCACCACCATACTAGTGAGTCTCACCGTGTTCTTTATACAGCATTTTCCCCCTTGACCATCTCATGAGTTTTTCATGGTGGGTCTTTGGGTTTTTTTCATGTCTTTTTATGACATGAGCAGTATCTTTTCTTGGTTTTCAGTCAAAAAACTTCTGGTATCACAATAAAATAGAGCCAATTTCAATGCACTATAGAAAGCTATTTACATACTATCTAATATTACAGTTACTGAGCTTTATTAAAGACAAATTGACTCCATGATGCATCTGATGTAATGAAATGTTTGTTGATGGAGCTCTGCTTGTGTACTTCTGTCCTGTCTTGTATAGCTGATAGATATTAAATATCAGAGATAAATAAAGAGAGCTGGGTCTGTTTAGCCTGGAGAAGAGAAGAGAGGGGATCTTATCAATGCTTATAAATATCTTCAGGGTGGATGCCAAAGGATGGGTCCAGACTCTTTTCTGTGGTGCCCAGTGACCGGACAAGGGGCAACGGGCACAAGCTAGACCACAGGAAGTTCCACCTCCATATGAGAAAAAACTTCTTCACTCTGAGGGTGTTGGAGCACTGGAACAGGCTGCTGAGAGAGGTTGTGGACTCTCCTTCTCTGGAGACATTCAAGACCCACTTGGACATAATCCTGTGCAACCTGCTCTGGGTGATCCTACTCTATCAGGGGGGTTGGACTAGATGGTCTCCAGAGGTCCCTTCCAACTCATACCAGTCTGTGAATCTGTGAATCAGTCAGACTTTCAAACTGCCTTCCAGAGTAAAACATCTCGTTTTGCCCTGACCATCTGAGGTGCTCCCAGTGGGGAACTAACAGTTCACCAGCAGTGAAGCAAATAAGATCATGTCAACTTCTCACTCCTATGCACCAGTAAGAAAGGTGTGGGCTGACATCTTCTGTCTACACTGAACACATCTCTTCTTCATTCTTCATCTTGATATGGGAGGGATTGGGCTGTAAATTATCACTGTTATAATTTAGCCCAGACCAGACTGTATACAAAGCTTCCAGAACAAAGTAAGACAAGTCTTTGCTCACAAATGAGTACACTGGATACAAAGGTAGTTTATAAACAAAAGGATGCAAACAAATTATGTACTTTCAGGCTGAACTCTTAGTTGAGTAATTTAAAAGAAAAAAGCCCTGGCTCAGGTCTTGAACTAGACTCCAATAGTAAACGTATATTTAGTCTGAAGACTGAGACACCAGGCTGCAAAGCTGCAAGATGTCATGGCTCTGAACTTTGCAGCCTCTCAAGGACAGCATGCATGAGCTGGATACACTTGTTAAATAGAGGAACAGTAGAGAGTCTGCAGACCTACAGAGGGAAATGACTGTTCTTCTTCTTTCCCTGTTCTGACACAGAGGTGATAAGTGGCTGTGAGTTTTTACAGCAAAACAAAAATAAATTACATTTATTTATTTATCAGCCCAACATTTACATCCTTCTGTTAGGACCATCCTGACAGGCTCTGAAACTTGTCTTATTTTGGTGACTGCTTGACATTTATGAGGTTTTTGTTCTTCAGTTGTCACGTCACTCACGGGGTCTTGTCACATCCAGAAGAGAGTGAGGTGCTGTAGTACAAACACAGAGAAATAAGAGGGTCTTGTACTACAGAGCTCCTTGTTAAAATAATTTCTGAGAAAAAAGACCTTACTAGGCTTACATTTTTTCTTCTTTGGGCTGTTATGTTATTAAAATAAGATAGCGTCTTTATTCATTTTAGTAAGTTATCAGAAAAATGCACTAACCTGAAATTAACCTGAAAGGCCATGACAATTGGGCAGAAAAGCTTTCCACAAAACAACAAAATCAATGCTGGAAGAAAAGGTAGCTATCACTGCAGCAGTTTGAATGAAACCCAGAGTCATGCAAAGGGCAGGAGATACAGCCAGGGAGCTGCCTCTGCCTATAGCTGGAAACCTTAGTCACATCATCTAGATAAACATCTCATGTAACGAAGTGACAGTTCAATCTTAGAAACCGAAGTTTCTCTCCTTCTATCACTCAGCACGCAACAATAATAGTCCTTACTTCACTGTACATGGCATTATAAACTTATCAGTGTTTTTATATTACACCTCCAGTACTTGTTTACACCTCTGATTTCAGAGCAGTTCCTTTATCTTACCTTTTATGTCTGATCACATTCCCAGACTGCCAACAATGAATGCTGTTGCTAGCCACAATAAAAATAATTGTGATGAGCCAAAGAATGCTCTTTCCAATCCTAACTATTAACTATTGGTGTTGAGAAAAGAGATTTTTCAGACTCCACAATTTAGGAATCTCACTACTTAGGGACAAAGGGAGTATATGTTGTTCATTATGTCTCATAACTGGGACATTTATTTAAGAGTCTAAATATGAAAATAAAATTTAAATAACCTGACTGAACTGGTCAGTGTGTCCATCAGATTCTTGGATGCTTGATCCTCATAACCTTTCAAAGGACTCAGGGAACATATGCCTGAAAGTCATATGCCTGGGCTACTGAATCTGGTCCCACATTATCCCACACGCATTCTCATATACCTTTCATAATGACATACCTGTTCTTAAAATAAGTTGGGACTTTGTCTCTGTGACTTATATTTGAAGGCCTTTGTAGGACTGGTCATGAGAAGCCCTCCCATGCAGATCCTATGACACTCACTAATTTCTAGTAATTTGTTGAGTTTGGTGACATCATTCACTCAGCAGCAGAACTGGAAAAAATCTTCAGATCATTACAATTTTTAAAAATACTGAGAGGTTTTAGTCTATGGCTGATTTGGATTAAGTCAGTGGAAAACTCCTCTTACTCCAGCTGAAGCGAGTTGGGGTAGTCTTTCTGAAATTTCCTGCTTTGAACTTTAAAAACTGGATTGTAAATGCATAGCAGGCTGCCTATCCTGAAGTGGTCAAACCATGCAGCAAACTGTTCAGAAAACTTAATAACCTTCATTCCTTTAGGTATATATAATAAGATCTTCTCTGGTTGTATAACCTCAGTTTCACTGGATGATAGCTTTTTGCTTGCTAGCTATGGAGCAAGAGTTTTTCTGCTCTATTCCGGGCACTTATTTCTCAATAGAATAGGAATACACTATTCCAGTTGGAAGGGACTTACAAGGATCACCTTGTCCAACTTCCTGACCAGTTCAGGGTTGACCAAGTTAAAACATCTTGTTAAGGGCATTGTCCAAATGCCTCTTAAACATGGACAGGCTTGGGGCATTGACCCCCTCTCTAGGAAGCCTGTTCCGGTGTTTGACCACCCTCTCAGTAAAGAAATGCTTCCTAATGTCCAGCTGAAAACCCTCCTGGAGCAACTTTGAACTGTTCCCATGTGTCCTGTCACTGGATACCAGGGAGAAGAGATCAGCACATCCCTCCTCACGTCCCTTCCTCAGGAAGCTGCAGAGAACAATGAGGTCAACCTCTCAGTCTCCTTTTCTCCAAATTAGCCAAGACCAAAGTCCTTAAGCACTCCTCACAGGACATTCCTTCCAGCTCTTTCACCAGCTTTGTTACCCTCCTTTGGACACATTCAAAGACCTTCACATTCTTCTTAAATTGTGAGATCCAGAACTGCACACAGTACTCAAGGTAAGGCTGCACCAACACTGAATACAGCGGGATAATCACCCCTTTTGACCGGCTGGTTATACTATTACTGTACCATATACTGGATATTTAATGCACCTCAGGATGCAGTTTACCCTCTTGGCTGCCAGGGCACAGTGCTGACTCAAATTGAGCCCGCTGTCAACCAGCACCCCCAGGTCCCTTTCTGCAGAGCTGCTCTCCAGCCACTCCTCTGCCAGTTTATGCTTGTGCCCGGCATTACTCCATCCTAGATGCAGATTCTGCATCTGGGCTTGTTAAATTTAATCCCATTAATCACAGACCAATGCTCCAATCTATCTAGATCCCTCTGCAAGGCATCTAGTCCCTCAAGAGAGTCAGCAGCACCTCCCAGTTCAGTATCATCAGAAAACTTGCTAATGGTGCATTCAACTCCTGCATGCAGATCGCTGATAAATACATTGAACAACACTGGCCCTAGAATTGAACTCTGAGGAACACCGCTGGTGACCGGTCATCAGCCAGATGTAGCCCCATTCACTACCGTGACATAACAGCATTGTGCTGAAATGGCAAATCTAGAAAATACTATATTCACTTTTAAAAAAACAAGGCAGTGGGAAGTAACCAGTTTATGAAATTCAGATAGGAAAAAAGGACTGCAACAGAGGAATCTTGATGCCTTTGTATAGGAGAAAGCATCCCCCGTGCTTTCAGATTAGACAAGGCCACACTCCAAGTGTTGTACATTTACAGAGCTGCACAGCCTTTCATTTTTAATTAACTCACGACGTGTGTTCCACAGAGGCTAGTGGCTGTGAGGGAGCTCGGAACCCCATCGTGCCCAGATGCTATCCACACACAGCACCATCTGACCTGCAAAACTCACGTCTAAAGACTGAGAGCAGGTGGAAGAAACACACGATTATAATTCCCATTTCATAAACAGGAACCAGGGTCTGGGAAAGAGCAAGTGTTTTGCTCAAAGTGGTGCAAAGTTGTTGCAAAATTAGGAAGTGAGTACGGATTTGTGAAGCTGTGGGCTGCCATCTGAGAGCTGGTTGCACCTGCTCTTGTCAAAGGGAATCCAACCTTTGAAACGAACATCTCCGTCTTTTAGTTAGGTCCCTTGTTACTGAGCAATATGAAACAGTTGTGATACTTGATATAACAGTACAAACTTTGCCAACGTGAAGTAGTAGATATCAAACACTGGAGCTTGGCATCATCACAAATATGGAGTGTACTTCAGAAGCACACCCACACTGCAGGCAATGTATAGGCCACAGAGCTCCTGTATGGCTAATAGTGACACTGCATTAGGTACTGCGGCCACTGGGATTTTAAGGCCCACATTTATGCTTAAACTGATCAAGAGTTTGATTAAAATAACAAAACAACAACAAGCAAAAACCCATCCCATGGCAAATACAGAAAGTGTGTAAATAGCAGTCTGTTTTGAACTCCATGTTGCAAGCACTGCATGGCTACCACCACCTGAGACAGCTATTTCACAGCTAACTCAGGGGTATGTATCTACACAGACACACTTTTAGACTGCTCCGCACATCAAAGCTATGCTAGGAAGGGTATCTTATTATTTCCTGTTTCTGCTGTTCCAGTTTGTATAAATAACTGAACCCTCTGCACAACAGGCAAAGAAATTCCCTTCATACAGTGGTTAAAGAAATCACCTATGATGTGAGAAACAGGTCCACCTCCTCAGGTCAAGAGCTTCCTATTCCTTTTTATTCCAAATCTAAAAAGAACATGTGAAAGATCTGTCACCAGTACCCTGGCAAGTGGAGATGCAGCTGATTGCTGGCACCAGGACATCACCTGTCACGTGGATGGAATTAACATACGGTAAGGTTTTCAGCTTGGTCACAAATTTCCTATATTTGATGTATGAGCTTGAGCTCAGTTACTAGGGATTAAATTCACAAGGGAGCACTTAAATCCACAAGAGAGCAATCCAAAAAGACATCACTCATTAGACCACATCTAGATTCTGCATCTAGTTTTGGTCCCACTGCTGCAAGAAACACATCAATAAACTGGAGCAAATTCAGCATAGGGCCAAGAAGATTACTGGGGCTGGAGCACTTGTCCTGCAAGGGGAGGCTGGGGAAGCTGTGCTTGTTCATCTTAGAGAAGAGACAGCTTCAGGTGGACCTAACAGCAGCCCTCCAGTATCTACAAGGTGTCTACTTGACTTCTCTGTCACCGAGATCAAGAGTAACAATCTTTCAACAAAATGAGGAGGTACTTGACATACCTAATGTTCTGGGTTTGGCTAGAATAGCTAATTTCACTAGAAGCTGGGGTAGGACACAGCCAGGACAGGTTACCCAAACTACCCATGTGACATCATGCTCAGCATGTGGGGCGGGAGGGGGGTGCTGGTCAGGAAGGGGTGGTACTTCTCGAGGCGACACGGCTCTGGGATGGTCCAGTTTTGAAATGGTTCTGAGCATGTGGTCCAAGTTGTACGGTATTGTGTACCACCAGTGCTGCTGTTGTTTTTCACTCCCTTTGCTGTCCCAGTAAAACTGTCGTCTGTCGTTATCACAGCTCAGGGGAGTCTGGGTTTTTATTTTCCCTCCCCACTGGGGAGGAAAACGAGCGGCTGTGTGGTGCTCAGATGCCGGCTGGAGTACAACCATGACACCTAATTATTCTACTATATTCTTTCTAGTCTCCGCCTAAAAGTGTCCAGCAGGCAGAAATGTACTTTTGGATTATAAATACTAACAATACAGAATTAAAAGACTGAGACTGAACCCTGCTAGCTGTTCAAAAGGGAAGACGGCTCCAGACAGCCTCATAGTACAGGAATTACAATTTGAGCCACAAATCTCTATGCTCTGTTGGCTGCAGGTAGAACTGGTGTATGGTTTGGCTGAATATACAGTTATTTAGACTGAACTTATATAAACCAGGCAAATTATGCAAGACACGCCCCAGAATCTGTGAGTCTTCTTGACCTGACAGATGTTGAGATTGGTTTGATGTAAATGAAGACCACATTCAAGACAAAAGCCAATCAAGGAGTAAGGATGGGCAAACGTTCCCTTTTCCACGCTGCCTCAAGAAAAGTTCTCAGCTATATTGGCATCTCCACTTGGCACCGAACATACCACAGAATCTCAGCATGGCAGAGGTGGGAAAGGACCTCTCTGGTTGCTCAGGACACCAAGTCAGGTTTTGAGTATCTCCAAGGATGGAGACTCCAGCAAATTTCAGTGCTTGCCACCATCTAGTCAGTCCATAGGCCTCAGGTGGGCTCACAGTGCTGGGATCCCTGATACAGCATTTTGCATCAGTGCCCCACCCTTTTATTCTGTGGTGGAACCAAAATCCCCTGGTCTCAGGATGGGACTCAGGATGGGACTCTGCCAGCCCAAATCAGGCAGCTGCAGCTTGCAAAGCCAAGGTCTACTCACTGCGAATAAAACCATGAAGTTTTACAAGGAAAGAAGGCAAAAAAATAATAAATTTTTGCATTCTTCTCCATTCTCCCTGTGGGGAACTGTTAAATCAACATTTTAATTAGCTGTAATATGTCACTCGCTCTTACTTCCATTCAAAACAACTGCTTAATTTCCTTATCACGGGCAGTGAGGGAGGAGGGCTGGCAGAGCCAGCGCTTTGCATGAGGATGGGTAACTCACACTGTGAGTGAAGATAGTTCTTGATTACTTTGACCTTTCATCATTATAGCTTTGTTTAATACTGTAATTAGAATATGTGCTTTATTAAACCAAGAATGTGATAAAAAGTAATTCCTGCAGGGGTATTTTTATACACCAGAGATGACTGAGAATTCACTGAATGAGTGGTATTCCATTTTCTTTCCTGTATCCTCTTTTTTCAATGTATTTTAATTTCAACTTGTGAGAACTATAAAGTTAAGCCAAACCTCAAATTATTGCATCCTTTTGCTTGGCAGATTGAAAGATATCACTGGGATCATTTAACCTAACTCCCTAGGACTATCATTTGGGACAGATAAGCCACTAATATTTTAAAAAAATGTGAAATAAGGGGATGAGTCAGGACATGAAGAAAGTGCTCCACTGGCTTAGTAAGGGAGGCAAATCCAGAACAATAACGGAAGAAACCTGAGATATGCCAAGATAAATTTAGGAGTATCTTGGCCACTTGTCTAAAAAAATCAAAAATCACCTTCTGGAATAATCTTTTAGCCAGTGCTGAAGATTTTCCTTAGAGTACATACATCAGGGTAAAGATTTGGCTGAATGGTCAGAAATTTTCTTGATTCCCCATCAAATATATTACATTACCTCATGCGTTCAAAAAGCTAAAGTAAGGTACTTACTGCTTTTTCCAAGCTTTCTTTCCCAAACATATACTTCCACAAAATTGTTAAGGTACATGGAAATGCAAATTGAAGACTTTCCTTTGTTCCTTTCTTGCATCCTTTTTTTTTTTTTCTCCCCTAAACAACACCATTTTTTGGTTTTGCAGGCAGCAAGTTCCACAGAGAAATGTCTTTATCTCTTTTTGAGACAGATGAGTAGGAGCAGTAATCACTGTGTGGAAATCATGAGCTGAGCACAAAATCAAGCATCCTTATTCTTCATCTAAAGAGAGCTTTTTTTTTTTTTGAGTTTACTTTTAAGTATTGTGTAAGCATGGCCCCACAAAGGAAAACTTTGTTAAAGCAAGAGATTTAACAGATGGTAGTTTTATCTGGAATGACCAGACACAAAGAGAAATAATTTATGTACCTATGTAGAGAGATATGAAATGTTAAATTACCCTGCTTGTGTCACACCACTCTTTTCATGTAGAATGTGGCAAGTTTGTGTCTCAATTCTAGAACTGTTATAAAGCAGAGGCACAACACTTAGGAGCTTGTGAAGTTTATCAGCAAAGCATAAAGCATTACCTAATCCCCAAGGAGAGCACGTATGTCTTCTCTAATTATATTGCTTTAAACACACACAAGTCGAGTGCATGCGTTGCTTTCCAAGAGGCATTTTCCTTGGCAGCAGACAGCAATGCCCCAGCCTTTTTTCTGGAACCTGCATTCCTTTACACTAAGGGCTTCTGACTAATTTTCTCTGAGTTAGTCATACGCGTTTTCCAAAATAAAGTCAGATAGTCAAGCTAGTGCTGGCTTCTGAAATCCTGTGGAGTTGAATAGAGAGAAGACTGTCTGTGTTCTAAAAGAGAAACTCTTTCCTGCAGACCCTTGAACTGAGAATTATGTCCCATAAGTAGCACAAGTTTTCTTGAAGACCAAACCATTGAGTAAGAAACTAGATGCCTGCAATGAAGGTAGACTCCAGACCCTGCAGTGATGGCAACTGCATAGTCTCAGGGTGTTCATAGGTTGCCTTGTGGGGTGAGCAGTACCTGAAGGCCATAAAAGCAACATGATAATCCACACAGCTGTCCAGTCCTCTTCGAGCACACAACAGCCACACCAAAGCCAATGGATGGCCCTGAAGTAGTTGGGTCAGGCAGAATCGTGCTCTTACAGAAATGGACATAGCCTGTGATGAGGGAGATGGAAAGTTTCTTCCTCTGGAAGGAGCATTAATGTGATCCGAGGAGCATTAGTGTGAGACAAGCCAATTTCCATTTATTTGAAATTAAAGTGGTTGACAGTTTGTATTGGAATTAGGAGGACTATCTATAGACGTGTAACAGCACTGTGCAGTATGATTACGTAAGGGAATGTACCCAAGTACTCCAGGACTTTGTTCATTTCTCAATTTTCCTCAACAGTTAAATCCAAAATCTCCTCTGGCTTTCTTGGTTCCTTTATTTAGTTATTTTATTTATTTGTTCAAATTCATAGAAAAATAATAAAGCTGCCTTGCTGGTGCTCTAGGCATTTTGACTGTACATTAAAAATAGAACACAGAAATGCAGCAAACAGACACAGCAACCTCCCAAAACACAGACTGATCTCCCAAATCCTGGTAACTATTTTCTTCCCAAAAGCCAGAAAAAAGATACAGGTTTTTCATATATCCTGTTTCAAATCAGGAGTTAAAGTGCTTTGGTAAGTTTTCAGACTTAACTCAGAAAATGCAAGTGTACAAAGCCCAGAAGAAATCTGTAGAACATAAACTACAGAAAAAGAGCATAAAATGTAAACTTTGAAGTGGGAAAGTAGCAGACCTTCATATTTTAGGAACATTCTCACTGTGATATTATGTGAGACTTTCTGGCCAACATACTTTCCCACAGAAAATCCTGTAGCAATTTTTTTTTTCTTTTAAGAAAAACACTTTTTTTTTTTTTAATTTTAATGTTTCTCACTGGGAAACATTGAAAAGGCTTTTCACATTTTTTATTTAAATTGTTCTTTTCAAAATCAGTCATTTCATTTTGATTTATTTTGTAAATTTTCTTCTCTCCTCTCTCCTTTTCTTGCCAGCAAATCAAGGAATTTCAGGAAAACAGGGCTTGAGAAGCCACCTGGGTTATACTCTTCTTCCAAAGGAAGAAACAGCTAACTCAAACCCCACCTGACAAATGACTATGTAACCTGTTTTTGAAGGCCTCCACATTCATACGTTACCCCTAGGGTAAGCAGCATGTGCTCTCAGTTTCATGCTATGAAAGCACCAGCCTGGTGAGCTATAACCTTCTGTTATTTCAGACAAGCTGAATTGCAAAGGAATATATCATACAAAATCATGATTATGCCTCAAGCTATGTGGGATCCAGGTAGCCTTAGGACCAAGTGTTTTGAAGTGCAGACAGAGTTCATGTGCTCTAACAAGATTTGTCCTCAACAGTAAGCAAGCAAACAAGCAATGCTTGTCCTCAAACACAGAGATCAGTTCTTGTCTCCTCCTGTTCAGTAGAACAGATGCAGCCTCTATATTCCTGTGTTCCTTTCCCAGCTATTGAAGATTCCCCACTATGATAAGATTTGTGTTTTCATTGATTGTGCTTGTTTCTCACAGTGTCATCCACATTCTTCATTTGGTGGCTGACTCTTGTGTCAGATGTATTTTTTTCCTTTTCATCCCTACCCAGAGATTTTCAGCACGACTCAGCTCCTATGACATTCAAGACCTCAGATCTAGCCTGTCTTTGATATGCAACGAACACTTCCTTCCTTTTCTCCATGAACAGACTATACACGTTTATATTAATAGGCTAATTATGTGAATTTTCTCACCAAGTTTGTTCTATAAATTAAATCACATTCTGATTATCTGCATGAATAATTTCATGTTCACAGTTGTATTCCCCATGTTTTTTATCTTATATACAGAAACCTAAAATATTTGGCAGGCTACATTATGATCCCCTTTGTTACTCCAATGACCCTATAATGAGTAAATTTCTCTTCTATTTTCTAAGCCTTTGTCCAACTCAACAATTCAGCATTGCTTATACTCATTTGTAGTCTACTATCTCATACTAATCTTGGTCCTGGATTAAAACTCTCCTCAGCAGATTTGCTAAACAATCTTCAAAGTCTCTCTTCCCCTTTTGTGTGTTTTCAATTCTGTCATCAGTCAATGAATAACTCCTGAAATATTCTTGGACGAAGTAGTGAAAGCCCTCCTGACAGCACCATCTGCTTAGCCACACATTTGTGTACTGGCTGCATCTTTATGTGGATGTGCTTTGTCCCTTCACTGGAGGGCCAGATGGGAGTCCCCAGTCCTTCACTTTTCCTTCCAATATCTCGCAGTCACTTTGGATCAGTGTAGGATCGTTAGCAGGGCTCACATGACAGAGCAGAACCATGCCTTGGACGGTGGTCTGGATGTGCCTCTGCAACCTTCAGTATTATTTCACCTCCCAGGTACTCTCAAGGAGTCTCTGAGAAGAGGTAGTCCCCTACCATCCTCACGTGGGATTTTGTAGTCATCACAGCTTTTTGTTTTCCCCTGGAAATGTTGAAAACTCTGAATCTCCCACCCTTTGTGGTGTGCAGTTTCTGCTCCACCACAAGTGGAGATGAATATGCATTTCAGAGACGTGCTTGTGCACGCTCTCAGCGGGTATCTGGAGCAGGTTCCCTTCCCCTGCAGCAGTTAATTCTTCCTCTGCTGCCAGCCCTGCTGCAGACCCTGTAGCTGCACACTTCTCTGTCCTTGAAGACCGAGACGTCATGCTGTGCAGTGTGCAGTCCCAGCTGCACCCGCAGGGGATGTCAAATTCACTGTTGTACACAGTCCACTCAGATCTTTGCTGATTCCCCTTGAATTCCATTTTTTAAACTTCAGGATTGCCTCTTGCTTAGTTTCCCGTTCCCTGGGCTGCCAGCATTCAGCCCTGCTCTCCTTGCAGAGTTGCAGTCCCTTCCTTAGTGGCATAAGCAAATCAAAGATTCTTGATCCCAAATTGCCAAGCTGTAAACGTGCTCACTCAGGTCTCTGCCCCTTCGGGACTGCCGGCTATCCAGCTGAGCTCACTTCCAACCCACCCTGGGAACTGTCCCTCAGTGTGCAATGGAACAGATGACGTATAAACAGATATTTTCTCCTTTTCTTTATTTTACTACCAAGTTATTTTTGAAATTTCTCAATTTTGCGAAAATAAAAAATCTGTCCAAAAAGTAAAATTAAGTGGGTTTTTCTGGTATTTTATAACTTTTCAAAATCTGGAGAGTTTTGTAAGTGGAACTGAAGCAAAAAGAAAGAAAATGGAACTTCTTATTTGCAATTTTTCTCCCTTCCTATACCTGTTTCATCCACCTTTTTTTACCCCCAGAACTGGCCACTGAAAATCTACATTTAAGAATAGAATAGAGCTAGACCATTGCACTTCAGTATCCACAAAATGGAATTTAAAAATAAATATGATCACTTTATGCTACATTTTCTTTTTTTTTCAGCTCTCATCACTACTAATACCTTCCTGACTTCTCTGTAACCAATATCAGCCACTGCAGTTCAGAGCAGTGGTCTTGTACACCCCCAAGAAATTTCCTCAAACAAGGAGGCACTTGCAAATACTTGCAAACACTTGCAAAATATCCCTCTCTGAGGGCTTCAAGACGTAGCTCCATGGAAAGTACATTACGGTGACTAGTTGAGGCAGAAAAAGCATGGATTGCAGCAATTGTGGTCAGGCACCTCCTTGGCAAGTTGGAAATGAGAAAGAACTGTGCCTTCTTGTGCATGCTGGGAGTGCCTAGGGCAGCCAGATGGTGTTCAGCCATCTGAATTCATTCAAGAATGCTTGTTACTGCCTGCCAGGGAGTGGGGGAGCATCTCCCCGAAAGCAGGAATCTGGCAGTGCAAGCCCCACATGGCACTGGTCACACGCATCAGCCCTGGGACATCTTCCCTCCACACTGAGTCACGGCCACCATGGAAGCACTACAATCTCAGTTCTCCTCTTTCACCCCAGTTCACCTGCAGTTTCCCAGCATCATGGAAGAAAATGAAGTCAAGCTTCATTGGCAAGGCATAATGTTTTTTAAATTATATTTACGAGGTTTGGAAACAACCACCTGCAAGAAGAAAGCATAAAGCATGATTCTAATGTGTATATATAAAGCAAACAGCTTCCTCACGAGGAAAGCAAAGGGGCAGCCGCTGATCTCCTCCCTCTGGTGACCAGCAACAGAACACATAGGGAACTGTGACAGGGGAGGGTTAGGTGGGAGATCAGGAAAAGGTTCTTCACCAAGAGAGTGGTCGGGCACTGGAACAGGCTCCCCAGGGCAGTGGTCACCACACTGAGCTTGGCTGAGTTCAGGCAGTGTCTGGCCAACGCTCTCAGTCATCTGCTCTGACTGGGCTGGTCCTGTGTGGGGCCAGGAGTTGGACTGATGGTCCTTATGGGTCCCTTCCAACCTGGGATATTCTGTGATTCTGTGATTCTATAAACATACTGTTTTCCTAAATACTTCTGTGTCCTTTCTTTTCTTTTACTCATGACACACAATAACTCAGGTTAAGTAGTCCCATTGTTGCAGCACATCTGGTAGTAATAATTGTATTAGACAAAAATTATTATTTTTTCTAAATTTGTTTCTTGCCTTTACAGCAAATCTTTTACAAAAAGGATTATAGACAAGAGGTAGAGATAAGGATCTGGCAGAATCTGTGGTATCCAAACCAAAAGGAGAAACCAATTTGGAGGAAAACTTTTAAGCATGGCTTTCACATACTTTTCTATTACATTTTCATTTTCTAAGTTTTTTTAATCTAACGGTTAGGCTTCGATTCTTATTGGCTAGATTAATAATTTTTATTCATATTAGCATTTATTACTGTTTTTCCACATCTTTATTATTATTAACCTTAATCTTGTATTTTATTACTAACCAAAATCAAGTCTAGTAAAGAATTAAAACATGGTAACAAAAATAATCATGATTATATTGTACCCAACAAATAAGACCTCTGTAAACTTTCTAAGCAGTAAAACAACTACCTTACGTGAGCATATCTGCCATAAAACTCCCTCATACAAAGCAATTTTCTTAGTCCTATTTTTTCCCAGTTTACATTTCCAAAAAGCTGTACTCCTCAGTAGAAACACCCATTTGTCATAAGTGACCAGCTGAAGTTCTCAGTGAATTCCAACCTTTTTTCCCCTGGAATTACTAGATTTGGCTTCCTGCTTTTATCTGGTGTGACTATAGTATCACATCTTGAACTCTAGTCTTCACACGTTTTAAGAGAGATCCTGTATCACATCTGTTGACATAGAATTTGAAGCGATCTCAGACCAGGAACTGGGTACTCCTGACAGCTTGAGGGGGCTGAGGGTCACCACAGGACAGTGATTCATGGCTGTATCAGATTACCAGGCAAAAGCTGGAAGTCACACAGCTCCTAGGTAATAGAGCCTAACTAAACAAATGCAAGCACTTCTTGCATCTCTTCAATTTTTATAAGTCTCCCTTCTCTCTTTATGAGACTGAACAACATGCAGATAACCCATCATCCCTGGCAGACAATAACATTTAAGAGCTCTGGAGAAACCCCAATGAAGAAAAGTGTTGCTGGTTTGTTGGTTTGTTTTTTTTATTTCAAACATTTTATATTTCTGTTTCTTCCTGCATGTGATTTTAATGGACTAGAAACTACCTGTTAAGTAATTGTTACTTTGCCAGCAGTTCCTCTAAATTATTACAGGAGAGACACAAGTTAATAACCTTTTTATTTCCAAAATCAAAGCTATTGCCTCCCATGCCAGTACCAAAGAGTGACAGAAAAAAACGAGCTTCAGTTGCAGCCATGACTACAGCCTTGCATAGCTTCCTAAGCTGCAATGTGGTGACACTGCTCCACTTCACCCTAAGGAAACTTCCAAAGGAAATCCCTTTTGAAATGCCTTTTATAACTTATCTTATATATGCTATATTTTTACTTCCCAACCTTTTTTCCAAAATACATTTGTTGAACAATATATTTAAAGAGGCCGGAGTACTAAGTTCTCATAGACTGACCAAATAATTGACTTATACTTCAGCAGTCAAATCTTTATTACCTTAGTGTGCTAAACCTGCGACTTTATTACTGTATTACCTTTGTTTTCTACTTTGTTGCTAGCCAAAAGCAATTCCAATTAACAATTCCAGCTTAATTTTCCTATGCAGTTGACATGCTCTGCTGCAGGAAGCTGCTACACCTCTGTGGGTAACATGCCAACTGCAGCGGATAGTGCCAAGAATTCAGTTATATTAAGAAGCTAGAGTCTTAATGAAAGGGATTTTTCAAGGTCTGCTTCTTTTCTGTCTGCATTTCTATTAGTTTTTTTAAAAAAATCTTCGTAAGGTTAACGTGCCAAGCAACACATATTGAGAGCACCAGACTGTCTGCTGTACAAAGCTAAATTGTCTGGTTTCCATTATCTGGAAAGTTTAATCTCTATACAGTTAATCAGAAGTACAGGCATAATTTATAGGTACATTCTTGTATTTGCTAGAAAGATCCTTATTTGTAATGTAATGTAATGTCTTCGTTCCCAACAGCAGACAGTAGAAGCCAACACGCAGCCTTGCCAACAGGTGAGTCCTGGCTACTCTGAGTTCTTGCCCAAGAAGAGGAAATTTAATTACTGGCAATGGACTGACGAATTAACAGTGGTCACTCAGGACTTCAGTTACAGGAGGTGGTTTCTACAGGATCTTTCCACTAACAAGGAAATAACCAGCAACCCGTAATTTGTGATGCAAAACTTGCAGTTTAGTTCTTTTGTGTAGCAGAGAACTAATACGCTCACCTGCCAACTCCTTTTGGCATTTTGGTGGTACCCACAGTTATTCAATGTTTTCATGGATTCTTATATAACAGTCTACCCATTTCTTTCTGTCTACAAACTGTTTTCCTTTACGCATCCGGCAAGCAAATAATTTCTTTCAATGGTCCTCCAAACTCACAGTAATGTTGCGTCTTTTGGTTCTCCTTCACCACTGGGTGCTTCCAACTTATCATTGGGGTCCAATCCTGTTTTTGCACTCCTGCCAAAACTCTGAGGTACCACCTTGTTAGTGATACTTCCAGTGTTGCTCCCAGTAGTGACTCTTTCTGTAATTCCAGTATTAGTGACACCTTTTTTTTTTTTTTCCCCCAGTAATTCCTGCAAAGGATGGAATTTGTGATAGAATGCTAGAAATATTTAGGTTGGAAAGGACCTCTGTAGGTTGTCTGGACTTACCCCAGCTCAGAGGACTAGACTCAAAGATAAAGTCATCAGGGCCTCAAGTTGGGTTTTGAATGTTTCCAAGGATGGAAATCCCTCTGCCTCTCTGAGCACCCATGCCTGTGCTGCACAACCTTCATCATGAGGATTTTTTTCCTTATACTGAATCAGAGTTTGTCTTGTTGCAACTGTCACCATTGCCTCCTGTCTTTTCACTGCACACCTCTGAGGAAATGGTGGCTGCATCTTCTTCACAACTCTCCTTAAGAAAGGGAACAACTGCAACCAAATCACCCCTTAGCTTCCTTTTATCCAGGCTAAACATATCCAGTTCTCAGAGCCTCTTCTCATAAATCATACCAAAAAAAATGAAAATACAACAATTGACAATGAAATAGGATGTTAGTCTAAACTGCCTGACTGTGACTGACAGAATGTACTGTGGAAAGGTTCATTTTCTTGTACAGGTTGAGATGAAAAATAGTTTTTATTACTCTCTTGCAAGTCAGTCACTATAATTTCTATTTCATAAAGATGCAATTATTGTGAGATGTTAAGTCCCCTCTAAAAGACGCTTGAACTCACTGAAGGGCCATTAAAATTTATCATCCTCACATCACAGATGTCTTGATGATTTTTTTCTGCCTTTTGGTTTCAGCAAATATGGCCTCACTGACCTCAAGTGTCCTTCAAATGTCAGATTAAGGTTAGTTCCCCAGCGCAGCTAAATTCTGACCACTCACTTTGATGTGAAACTACATGGCTAGGCTGATATGGCCCACACTCATAAGCGTATTTGGTCTTTTTAAGTATCCAAGGAAGTAGATAGGTTTGTCTAGAAAGACAAAAAGGGACAGTAATGGAAACAAATTCAACAGAGGAATCCTACATGACAGTCATCTAGCTCAGAAAAGTGAGAAGCTGCAGAGAGCAGCGTCTTTAACAGGTATTTCTTCTCCTGTGTTAGGGTATATGACAGCATAATTTGGCTCATTTCATACTCAGTACGCTTATCTCTGTTTAGCTTGCAAGTCTTCACAGGTTAATCAAGCTACTGCCATGAAAATCTCCCAACAGACATCCCACAAACCAAGACAGAGTGTGTCACGTTACGATGATAGTTTTTAAAAATAAATAAAAAATTACCTATCGGAGAGAGAAGGATAGATGTTGCCTTTGTAGCGAAGGGTAGCTTAGCTGCTCAGCCAGCACATGAGAAGTCCTGGCAGGTAGTCCTTATGAATAAAGTGCCCTTCTAATCATACACGCTGACACATTCAGCTTCCTCAGCTCATTTTAAAATCCAGCTCTTCGTTTCAAGTCTAGGTTTCAGATACTAGCAGCCAATAGCATGAATTTTCTGGCCAGCCCTCATATACAAAAGCACAGGTGAGATCACCCAAATGCAGAGTTTTAAAGATCATGAGATTTAGAAGAAAACACTTGGAAGCCCCAGGATTTGCACACTAGAAGTTACCACCAAAACAAAAAGGCTCTCTTCTGCCAGTTAAGATAGGTCGGAGTGCATTCACACAAAACTGGAGATTTTCTCTTTTGATTTTCTAAAAAAAATCATTCAATAGTGGCCAAATGTCACAAAAAAAAAATAATGCACATATAGCGATTCCCATGCATCTTCGACATACTTTATGTAACAGATTATTAAGCAAGACCTATCCCTCAGCTGCCAAAACATAGGGTCCCTGGATCTGATTCAACTCCAGGAGCTGGCAGACTAGAAGACTGCCACCAGAAATTCTATCCAGTGTCATCCTATTATTCTTTTTTCCCCGAGGACATCTATCCTAGATTCTTCAAAACAAAAATGTAATTTCATGTAGTTTTCTCTTGTCATGCTTGAGAGTATCCGTAAGTGAAGTTATCGCCTTGCACACAATGTGTCTTCAAAGCAGACAATAAAATTGAGCCCTCCCTCCCACAGTACAGCTGAGATGCTCAGATAACCTTGCACCTCAGCTACTGTCAGCCCCAAACACTGCCATCAGCATTAGTTACAAAAAGAAAAACATAAAATCAAACTGTCAGAAACTGCTGGCTTCTAACTCTCTGTTCTCATTGTAGGCTGCTCTCTTTTTTGTACTCAGTGCCAAGGTAAATGTTTATTATGGGATTTTCCATTGCTCACAGCTCTCAAGACGGTGCTGATCATAGAATCATAGAATCACAGAATCACAGAATGGTTTGAGTTGGAAGGGACCTCCAATATCACCCAGTTCCAACCCCCCTGCCATGGGCAGGGACACCCTCCACTAGACCAGGGTGCCCAAAGCCCCATCCAACTTGGCCTTGAACACTGCCAGGGATGGGGCATCCACAACTTCTCTGGGCAACCTGTTCCAGTGCCTCAACACACTCACAGTAAAGAATTTCATCCTAACATCTAATCTAAATCCCCCCTCTTTTAGTTTAATACCCATTACCCCTTGTCCTATCACTCTCTGTCCTTGCAAACAGCCCCTCTCCAGCTTTCCTGTAGGCCCCCTTTAGATATCGGAAGGCCGCAATTAGGTCTCCCTGGAGCCTTCTCTTCTCCAGGCTGCACAAGCCCAGCTCCCTCAGCCTGTCCTCGTAGAAGAGGTGCTCCAGCCCTCTGATCAACTTTGTGGCCTCCTGTGGACTCGCTACAGCAGCTCCATGTCTTTCCTGTACTGGGGACCCCAAAGCTGGATGCAGCACTGCAGGTGGGATCTTCACTTCTAGCCTAGGAGTTTCTCAGCTGTGTGTCAGAGCCCACTGCACAACAGATACCTCCGTGGCCAAACATAGGTAAGGAAAACTACTCAGCCTGGATTTTCGACTCTATATCTCACTCTTTACTGGGACAAAAGAGAAGGAGAATCCAGCACCATCAGGATGATAAGTGAGAGCTGCAACTGTAAGTTGCAGTAAGTCAGTAAGGGCTCCATGTCATACCAGTTTGCATTACAGAAGGTCACACCTGCAGCCTCGCCTTTCAGGTATTCAGAGACATTAATTAGGACACTGAAGTGAGTGGAGCTTAGTGTTCATAGCATTACTATCTATTCCTAGATAGACAGATGTGTGACTATTTCCATTCTCTGTATTCTGATTAAACTCCACAATGTACTGAAGGAAATTATTACTGATGTTCTTAATGGAAAGCTCCTTCCAAAAAACCCCCATCTGTACACACAAATCTCACCAAGCACTCACTTGATACCAAAATTAAATGATCACAGTCACCCAAACCCATGTTAACCCAAAATACAGTCTCATGCAAGTGCTTTCCTCCCCACCCCATCATACCATGCTCTCCTTCTTTCCCTTAACCACATATGCACTTAGATATGCACATTTCCGTGACAGTTTCAACTGAAATTTATGTATGTATGGATTTTTCCCATACACCACACCATTTGGAGTCGACGGGCTGTTCTCTCACTTTGAGGTGTAACCCCTTGGACTACAAGGCTCTAGAGAAGTGACAGTTTGTTATCTTGGGTTGATGTGTGTTTCCTAGTCCCAACACCAGAACAATCAATGGCAATCTCCAACTTCCCTTCTAAATGCTATTTCCTCATTTAACCCTCTCTTAAAAAAAAACCAAAAAAAAAACCCCAAACAACCCACAAACCAAAACCCAAAAAAACCTCCCCAAAACCCCCACAAACAGACAAACAAACAAAAAACCAACTCAACAAAACAAAGACACTAGGCCTTTACCTTGGCAGCTGGGCTGTGGTCTAGTGGAGGGTGTTGGTCTATGAAGGGTGTCCCTGCCCATGGCAGGAGAGTTGGAACTAGACTATCTTTAAGGTCCCTTCCAACCCAAACCATTCTATGATTCTTTGATTCTTTTTTGTCTGCCATTTGCTTATGTGAACATCAACTCTCATTGCAGTTCCTGTAGTAAATTCACCACCAGCTTTCAACTCCCTTTTGGTGCCCTTCATTTGGCACCTAGCTCTGATTTAATGTTTTTTTTCTTGTCAGCAAGTCTCAGACTATTCACAGACATCCAATTTTCATACTGGCTAGGTGGAGCATTTGCCACAAAAAAATGACAAAACCAAGAAATGACATGGTGGTGAAGAGACCACAGGAGGTAATGTCCGAAAGGGAAGCTCAACATGAAGCTGTGTTTGAAACACTGGAGCTAAAATTTTTACAGATGTTTTCTCATAAAGCCAGTTTTGATCACAGCTCTAAATTACCGACACTGCACACTAAATGGCTATCAGTGTAATCTTTACTTTTTAAAATTTCATTCTGTAAGATTTGGTTGTTGTTTTTTACCATTAGAAGAAATAGTTTGACTGGAATTTGGAAGACTAAGCCTCAAAGAGAGGTAACACAGAATCATAGAATCAGAGAATATATAAGGTTGGAAAAGGCCTCTAAGGTCATCAAGGCCAACTGTTAACCCAACACCACCATGTCTACTAAACCATATCCCAAAGTGCCATGTCTACGGGGTTTTTGAACATCTCCAGGGATGGTGATTCTATCACCTCCCTGGGGACTCTGTTCCAATGCCTGACCAGTTACATATACTTGAAGGTGGAACTATTGTCAAATGCACAGTAGAAAAGGGAGACATGCAGGTTTGGAAGGGACTTCCACTGTCTAAACTGAATTTTTGAGGGCCTGTCACAATCTTTCACATGCTTATTCCTCACTTCAGGATTCCCGCTGGGACGGCAAAACCCAAAATGTTTCATTTTTTAACTCTTGGCAAATCTATTTGAAACACAAGGGGAAATCAAGACTGATCAAGCTGCCCCACAAACTAAGAAGGCAGCAGAGAGCAACTGAATCATAATGGCTTCTCGAGTCTCTTGGCAGTGTTCTTACTGAAACATTACACAGCAGTTGAGATAGCAATGCTTTTATCTATTCCCACTGATTACCTAAAAGGAGGACACAGCCCTGCAGCCAAAGCAACGTGCGTAGGAGAGGAGAGTAAGGTTAGCATTTAAAGTTTGGCTGAGCACTTCCAAAATTTCACCAACTTCTTGCTCTAATTTTCTGACCTCTATATGTTTATGTATTTTCTGTTATTGAGACTTGGACTTTTTTAATATCAATGATCTTTTGCATTAATATAACACTATGCCAGAGTACCTATGACACCTGCAATCTGGGACTAGAGAAAAATAATGAAAAAGAAGGTTTTCAGTCTAACTAACTTACATCTAAATACTCTAAGAGTTATTAAATGCTGCAAATTTTTTCAAGGTCCACACGTAGGAGTCTACTGACTATGCACAAATGTACTTTCATCCACTTTCAGGTCATTCCTTTATGAAACCATGAAGACTTAAGTTCTTTTAGGTAGTTATTTTAATTTTGTCTTAAATTTGTGATGCAGACTTGATTTAAGGACTGTTTTGCATTGAAATCAATCCCTCTGTTATGAAAGGCCAGCCAGGATATATAGTTTTTTGGGCAATACGGTATCTAATGAAATGATGGCAGTCACAATGGTTGTAGGTTTAACTGAAGAGTTTAATGAAGGACAGGTAGTGTTTAAACTGGATTCCTGTCCAAAAAAATGTTATCTGGAAGACGTATTAAATTTTACTCAACAAAAAGGAGCCTGAGGCAGCCTGTAAGTATGTCTGTGACTGTTTATGGAACTCCTGATCAGATTTTGGCTAATGCAGAGCTCTTGCTAAGGCTTGATGTATGCTGGAAGCAGCGCCATTGGGTCAAAGCGAGGGCAAAACGTAGGCAGGACATGATGGCCAGGAAGGGCTAAAGATCATTATGCAGCCCTTATCACCTGCAGCTCCATCTCCTGCAGTCATCATCCTTGCATATTGATTGTTCGGAAATTTCTTTAGAATCCACCAACTCATGGAAATGCTATAGACCAAACTTCCAAGCTGGAAAGTATAATGGTGTCAGCTTACCCAAAAAGATTTGCAAGCAGATCCAACAGCAGCTGGACTGCTGCGGGTTTTGTGCTTCCCACTGTGATACAAGAGACACCTGCACCACGATGGAGAAGGAACAGTGAACACTCTCACTGTCAGTCAGGTAACTATTTTGCTCATAGGCATGAACTGTGAGTTAAGCGTTGCACATTATGAGTTAGAGACTTTGTGGGTTAGAAACCTCATGAATTAAGTGATGAAATAGTGAATTCACATGTTAGATTAGCCTGTACAAAAAGGGGTTTAAGCCTTTGTTTGACATGTTTATTTGTTTTCTTTCCAAATGGGCTCATAAAACAAAGTTTAATTTACGGAATATATTGTCCTGTAACTCTGAGATCCAAACAGACCGTGACATACCTGTTATAGGAGTTACATGCTTAAAATTAAATCCTAAATTTAATACACCAATTTATGTGTTGCTGTAATTTTTGGCAGCCTCAGCATTTAATAATACTTAGAACAGGTACATTGGGACTTTATGCAAATCTATTGCAGTTTACAATCTGCATATAAACTATATTTAATGAGACAGAAGGAAGTCTGTGGACAATCATAGCTAAGGAGGTATGCAGAACACTGCATATCTCCTGTTATTCATGAGACCTATATTTTAGCCTAAAGTTATTAATAAAACCTCAATATTTATATAATATGTTGTGCAATATTGAAAATTAATCTCATCAAATATTTATGGAGACATTGACCACAAAATTAATTTTAATTTTCAGGATTTAGGAGGCATCAGAGTTGTGACTCTTCTTAGGACAGTATGCAGGAACTGCTTCAGTTGCTAAAACATTATTTATAAAAAACCACATTAATTTAAATAATTCTATTTGTGTATAAATTTTTTAAAATATTTCTTTCTCTGAGTTCTGCTGTAGAAGTGAAGCCTCATATGATTTAAGACAATTCTCTTTCCTGATCCATCCAGGGAAATCTCTTGGATTTTCCCAGTGTTTTGTCATGAGTTGGAGGGTGGTGGGGAGGTGTTTTAAGATTTGGTTTTATTTCTCATTATCCTACTCTGATTTGATTGGAAATAAATTAAATTAATTTCCCCAGGTTGAGTCTGTGACAGTGACTGGTGAGTGACCTCTCCCTGTCCCATCTCAGCCTATGAGGTTTTTAGTTATATTTTCTCTCCCCTGCCCAGTTGAGGAGGGCAGTGACAGAGCGGCTTTGGGAGGCAGTCAGCCCACCAGAAGCAGTTAATGTCTCTTACCAGAACAGAATCTGTTCCTGTTTCTTCTAAGCCAAGGGCAGCCTTTTGAACAGGAGGTAGACTGGAAACCTCCCACAGTGTGCCGTATCCCAGTCTCAATGATCCGTAGTAGTTAAATGTATTTCTAACATCTTCAATCCACTACTTATTTTATATTGTAATATTAGCTAATTAGTGACACTTTTGAACATCTGTTAGATTCATTAAGTTCATTTTAAATAAATCAATAGCAGAAATGAAATTCCTGTTGGTTTGGGCAGGCTTTAAAAAAGGTAATTTAGAAAAGTATTTTTTAAGGGTTCAATGCTAGCAATTGGAAAGAGTGCAAAAAAAAATAAATCTCAACTTCCATGGAGGCCATACATGCTTTTATAGAGAAACAGAAGTTAGATATTCAAGGGAGTTCAGCACCCTAAATTCCCAGACTTTCTGAAAATCTGCAAACTTTCTTGGTACTGAAATACCTGCTGATCTCTTCAATCACTAGCCTTTAGAGGCAAAAGCCCTGAGCCATCTACCTCTAGCAGGAGGGGGCTGTTCACTATATACACATTACCAAAGAGAAAGCTAACAATTTTTTGAAGAAAAAAACTATTTTAAGGAATGATTTTGCATTTCCTTTTCTATCTATTAGAAAAAAAAAGTGGAAGGCAGGTGGAAGAAAACTGCAAGAAGAGAAAATATCTCTTCAGGGAAATGTTAATACCCAACATCTGCATTGATATTTTTTCAGCTTAAAGGCTGTTGCATATATTCTAATACTATAAATGAAAGATATAAAATCTTGATTACCTTCATGCCTTACTGCTAAATCCCATTAGTGGGGAAAAATATATGTTTGAATACTTTTTCTATGTTTAAACTGCTAATGCTTTTCATGCTTAATTTTCAAATTATGTGATAAAAGTCCATTGTGGTCGAATGCAAGGACCACCACTGATTCTGAGGAAATGAGTCAGGCCACTGGCTGCTTATAAAAAAAGCCCTTAATAACTAGGCATTAAGGAACAATTAACATTCAAAGACAATCAGGAGCCAGATTTTGACTACTGGTTACAATCCAACGCCCTGAAGCTGGGAAGTATACTTCTGTGCCCCAAAACAAGGCATGAGCTTTGGGTGCTAGCTTCCAAAAAGTCTGGAGAAGAGGCAAGACCACAGCCCCATTTTCTTCCGTGGACTACTCCTTCACCAGTTACACCAGTAGAAGTTTTTTCAGTGGGTCTCACAGAATCGTTTGTAGGGATTGTATCAGCAAGCAGAACTGAGAAGGACACTTCATGTGATGGCATTTACTTCTGTCTTCCCTAAAGACACACCCTGCCAGAGCTGAAGTGTGACCCAAATATACAGTCATGTTTCACTGCATGCCATAATCAGTGCTAGTATAATTAACCACATAGTAGGCAATTCCATTCAATCCAGCATTTTGTTCATGCAGCCTAGTCTAAAGCACATCTTTGCAAATGCCACGTTTGCTGCTATCCCACCGTGCTGTCCAGCCAGTAGTCAGAATTCAGTGTGCTAATTGAAATAACAGGATGAAATTCCCTATTACTCTTAATGCCTCCTCATGATTTCTATGGGGCACATTGTGGTTTCCTGCTGTGATTAATTGGCTGGTTGCAATGAGGTAGACACCTGAAATGACAGAGTGCTTCCCACTTGACTGTCAGCACACTGGACCATTACCGTGACTTTAAAGCTTTTAGATGGTACAAATAACAGGATATTGCCGTCAGAATCCCAGCAGACTCACTGGCTAACATGTAAGAACAAAGAGCTTTCATGTTTAGCACATGGCAAAAATCTCTCATCACACAATCCTACAATATATAATGTTCCCTGATTCTAACAGTTTAGCTTCTCACTGGTGTTTGTCAGTATTCACTGGGATAGTGCAAGGAAAGCAGTAGGATTTGCTGTCATGAGAGCTACCAGTCATCACCTGAGTCTCCTAATGATTATCATTAGATTTTATCCTGTTTGATGAA